>VZSC01015490.1:103413-119919 GCA_013398225.1 Steatornis caripensis
CACCACCGATCACTACCCTCTGCGCTCTGCCATTCAGCCAGTTTTTGACCCACCTCACTGTGCGCTCATCTAAGCCACTCTTCCTGAGCTTTCCTATGAGGATGTTGTGGGAGACAGTGTCAAAAGCCTTACTGAAGTCAAGGTAGACAACATCCACTGCTCTCCCCTCGTCCACGCAGCCAGTCATGCCATCATAGAAGGCTATCAGATTGAAAGAAGAAACCTTCAGCCAGCCTGGATAGGGCGGGAATATCTCCTCTAGTTTGCCAGTAGTGCGCTACGGCATAGAGGAACTTGCAGAGGACCGGCTCACGGCGCGGTGTATTAGCGCGCGCGGGCGTACAAGTATTGCAGCTCGGACCTGCCTTGTGCCCGTGCTCTTACTCCGGTTAAGGGGTTTGCGCCTTGTCCTCCGGTTTGTAAAACACCGCAAAACAGCACAAAACCAATCCCAAATGCCCGGAGCCCTTCTCGGACCTTGCCCTGAAGAGCAAGGAACACCTGCGGTCGTGTTACCGTCCCGGCCAGCCGCCGTGGACGCCTTGTGCTGTGCCTCTCGGAGGGCTGCTGGCCCCTGGGGACACCTTGTGCCTTCTGCCCCGTGGTCCTTGGCCCTGCTGAAGTGCCCACATCCCAGAGGACGCGCGCTGCTGCCGCAGAAATAGCTCCTGTGCCTTCAAAGGCAGGGAGCTCCTCCACCAGGATGGCTCTTTATATGTAAATACGTAGGTTTTTTAAAGAATGAAGGAGATCCGGACCCACGTAAGCCCTTGGGGAACTCTTCCAGTCTCCCTCCAGGCCTTGTGATACCTTTTTTCCTGTGCTTCTAAGGGGGATTATATAAAGTAGACCACTTTCATGCCAGTTTCTGGGATCGGCATTTAAATCGCATCTTGACCGATAACTCAGTCAATCGATCCCATTTGTGGCTCCATTGAAAATGTCTCCTTGTGACTCCAAGCAGACTCCTCTGCGCTGCTCCGCAACCGGTGGCTCTGCACTGAGCACCCCAAAACGCAGGACCCCTCTCCAACCCCGGGGCCAGGCAGGGCAGGGCTGGCATGGCCGGGGGCTCACCGGGGCTCCTCTCCGCACCTGGGCACGCGTGGGTTGCAGGCATCTTTCGGCCGGAGGAAAGGTGAGCGGCTTTTCTTGCACCAAATCCCTCCCGCGGCACTTGTCGGATCTTTTTCAGCCCGCTGATCTCCAGACGTGTCGCGTGGAGAGTCAGTGTTAACATCCCTCCCCCTGCCCCATGTTTCCGGGTGGGGAAACTGAGGTACTTTCGAAATGAACCTCCTTAACTGCGCCCCGGGCAGCTGACCCCGCGGGCGGGAGCGTCCCTGTCCACCCGCCTGTTCGCGGGCTGACAGAGACGGATGGCGGTGCGGCCGGGAACGTGCTGTCAGGCTCAGATTTTCCTCCCAGGAGAAAGCTGCGGGCCTTGAGGGAGCCCCGTGATGAAGGTGTAAGAGCAGAGTTTGACACGCGAGCTCCTTTGTTGGGGCAACTGCGGCTCGCGTCGGCCGCCTGCCACGCAGGAGCGTGCCGCTCCGCCGCCTGAAAGGGGGTCACCGTGCTTCACGGCCCCTTTTGTGGCTGCAAGAAACAGCTGGGGCATCACAGGGGACGTCGCAATAGGAAATTTGCTTTGAGAAATGTTGCAAGAGGCGTTTTTCGGGAGGGGGACACGGGGTAAAAAAGTCATGCAAACAGCCACGAAGCATCTTGGGGGGAAAGAGGGGGGGAAAAAAAGCTCGTTCCCTCTGCGGAAGGGGAGAAGGATGAGCAGCAAGCATGCAAAGCCTTCCCGGGCCGAACCCTGCGAGCCTGCACCCGAAGGAGTTAATTCCCCCACCAGTGCACTAAGTGGTCAGCAGCCCAATAAATTATGCCCTCGAAAGACAAACCACAATCATCATTAGTCACGGCTCATTGGCCTGTTAAGGCTCCTCAGTGAAGTTTATCTCTTCCCTCCTGTCCCCCGGCAGCCATATTTCATGTTCCGAAAACAGATGACCCCCGGGGTCAGCGAAATGAAAGCCCCATTCAACAGGTCTGCAAAGGACTCGCCACGGAAAAAAACAGCCGAGGTCAAAATAACACGGAGATACGGCCAGACCTTCAGCCGCTGCCCTCCCGGAGCAGACACACACCACACGCTCAAGTGACCAAGACATGTTAATCCGTTTCAGGATCAGGCAGGGTCAGGCTGGGGCTGGGAGGAACAGTGGCATAATTAGGTGAGGGTGACCTCCATAAAACAGTAATGGGCTTCCAGAGGCGCGCCGGCGCGGTGCGGCCCGTCGTGCTTTGCGCCCGCTTCCCCACCCTTTGCAAGATGGCAGCGGCCGAGCGGGACGGAGGGAGTCCCGAATACCGCCCTCGTCCCTGCCGGCAGCCGGCCTCACGCGCAGGAAGGGACGCAAGGGCTGGGGACCCCGCACCCAGCGCCGTGAGCGTCACAGCCCGGTGTTTCGCCGCGCGGAGCGATTTTAGCGCGAGGCGTTTGAGAAGAAAGGAGGGGCGTTGTGGTCTTCGTTTCTATTAAAAAATAAAAAAGATTTGGTGCGCGTGCCGTTTTAAGCTGAAATAGGGGGTGCTGCAAGCCCCCGCGTGCGCGTCGTGCTGCTGGGCGGCAGGGCGAGAGAGGCAAAAGGGTGTGCTGAGAAATGCGGGCGTTTCGAAGAACGCTTTCATGGGATGCGTTTTTCCCAGTGCCCTGTAAGATCAGGTGGAGGGGTACGGGAGTCTGCCCGGGAAGAGCTGGACAGCTTGGGGTGAGGTGAACCACTGTGTTCTGGAGGGATGAAGGGAGAGGAGCTCCAGGCAGCCGAGTCTGCGCTGAAGGACACCAGGTAGCACGGCTCGCTATAAGCTCCTGTTTTCTAAAGGGTGTGAAGTTATAGGGCCAACTGAAAACTCCAAAGGCGGTTTTAATATAAAATTTAATACCACGAAATTATAATCCCGAAGATCAGTGTGCTGTGAGAATACGCGGTCTTCACCGGCGCCGCAGGGCAACGCTTTCATTCTACAAAGGCGTTTCTGAGGGGTGGGAAGACAGAATAAGAAGGACGGTGAGGGAGATAGATACCTTGAGTTTTCACATTTTGTGTATACCAGTTTTGAACCAGAATGGCGTTTAGTTCTTGGCTACAAAAGGGCCAGCCGGCATTAGGACCGGTTATTAAACACTCAGTCATAAACATTTCAGAAATGCTCCTCATTTAAACTAATGAATCCAGACTTTGAGGATTCGACTGAGAGAAAACAAGCGTCAGAGATCAAGTCAAACCCCTGTTCCACCAGCTCCTGCGCGGGCAGCGCAGCATCACCTTGAGGCAGCCGGAGCTGCGTGACCGTCTCAGGGCAGGGGAGCCTCGTGCAAGGCAGCACAGGTATTTATTTAGAGGGACTGAAGATTTTCCCGCGCCGGCAGGAGACGCTGGCCCTGGAGCGTGTTCCCCTTGCCAGCGCCTGCGGGGCTGGTTGCTTCTTCATCCCGCTTCACGCACAGCTTGTGCCTCTCCGGGTGACCACAGGTATTTAGGTTCTGGAAGACATGCTGTACCCAGGCAGACGATTTTCCTGGTGCTGGAGGTCAAATTCGGGGCTGAAGCCACTTTGCCCTCCGTGTCTCTGTAAACGAAGTGTTTTCAAACCAGCTCCCCTAACGACTCTGGTCTGCGTCTTCGAGCGCCGTGAATCAGGAGGTGCCGGCTCAGGGCTTTTCCAGGGAGGGAGGCAGAAGAGTGAGTAACGGGGGTAATTCTAGCTAACGCTCCGCTGAGATAATTTCTCTTCAAAACAGCTTGCGGGGATCACATTCTAAAACCGCTATTTGCCTGCGTGTTTATTGCAGCACGCGTCACGGGGTGTTTTAATACAAAGCAATAGAGATGATATGATTTGGGACATTCAATCTCCCAGCTCCCTCCCTAATCACCGCTGTGCCTGGGCACAGATGACGGCCCGAGCGTGCTGGAGGCAGGTGCAGTGCGTCGCAGCCCTGGATCTCCGCCACCGCCGCAGGAGAGCTCAGCTGGGGCAGAGGGATCTTATAAAGGGAGGGGATGAGGAGCAGGGTGGTGTTTTCTCCCTTTCCTCGCTGCTGGCGCTCTGCCCGGGCTTGCTGCTGGAGATGGGGCAGCCCCCGGCTCCGAGCGCTGCTTGCAGCCGGTGATTCGCAAAGGAGACCCGCGGCGTTCGGGTAACGCCACGTAGGAGCCTGGGCTGCCTGCTTGCAGGGTCTGAGCTCTACTGCCTCTGCCCGGGGAGGGGGGGGTCTGGCTGGGACGCTCTGCCCGTGGGATTTCAGGCAGCACGAGGGTGTGAGGGAGGTGTTAGGGAGCTGAGCAAGGAGCGCTTGCTGTGGAGCTGTGGGACGGGGTCACTCTCTATCTGCCCCCCCATCTACCCAGGGTCCCGCAGGCCGTAACTCCTCCGCTGTGTAACTTCGATGACTAAACCGGGAAGCGTCATCCCCTTTCTCTTGGGTCGGTCTGCCAGGAAAACGTCAAGCAACAACAAAAAACCCTGTTCTAGATAAAAAGTGTGGGGGTTTCCACGGGATTATTTTTTTTCCCTCCTGGTGGAGATTTTTCGGCCTTTGCTGCCGAAACTCATTTTGGGAGAGTTTTCTGCAAAGCCCGCATCCCACCTGGCGCCGCAGCCTCCGTTCCCATCTGCCGAGCCCACGTAGGAGCCTTTTCCTCCGCTCTCGGCGAGCGCCGAGCCCCTAGCCAAGGAGCTGGGGTGCTGCCCCACAAACGCCGTTAGCGACGCGGGGCTGCTGGAGCGGGGCTGGCCCTCCCAGCCCGCGGAAGGTCGCGGCAGTTTGCTTGTGGCAGCCCAGGGAACTGAGCTGTGATACCTCGCGCCCTCGTGGAGCGTGCCAGCCGCCGGCCCGTGCTTCCTCCCTGCTGGCCACCAGCTATCTCTGGTGACACCGTTCAGTCGGGGCAAGGCGCGAACTGGTGTGGTATTGATTCGTTTCTAGACAAAAGAGAGGAAAACGGGTACTGAGGTAAGGGCACGAAAGACGTGGAGGTGACGGCAGGGAAGGTTTGTTATTCGCGTCTATTTGTTTACAAGCTGCGCAAAAGCAGACACAGAGGCACGACTGAGGAGTCGGGACGGTATGTAGTACATATGGCTTTTTATTCCCCAGTATATAATGAAGTCATTAGTTAAGTTGAAATAATTAGCTTCTTATGCTGGTGTTTCCCGAGCTGCACGCGAGCCAGGGATGAGCGCTGCCAGGCTCTTCCCTCCAGCTGTCTGCGTGGAGCACAGCGGAGCCTGCTCTCTGTATCACAGGGACGTGGAGGACGGCCCTTCAGTCACCTGGGCTTCAGCAAAAGCAGTCTATCCTATTTTCTCCCCCCGTTTCCGCCCCCCCGCCCCCCCGAGTCATCTTGCCCTTGCCAGAGCATCTATTGAATGGAAGCCCACCGGATCAGCTCCTTTGAAATGTCTAAATCAGAAAGGGAAAGTGACAGCACAAGGGCCCCAGCAGCGGGACCCGGCAGAGATGCAGGAGAAACGGCGGAGGAAGATGACAGGCATGGTGCTGGTGGAAAATTTACAGCCTCAGGCTTGGGCTCTGGGCCCCCTTTTTATTACATTTTACACTGAGCAAGCTAGATTGAGTTACCATTGTGTTTTCATCTGCTCTATCACGGCTGCTTTCAGATCCAAAGACCGCGGGGTTAGAAAGAGGGAGCCACGGAGATGTCGACTCTGGCCATCAGCGAATACATCAGATATATAAATAAAGAGCAGGCGATATTTCATAAGCTTAGAATGGGATTTAGCTGTCCAGCGGAGTCCGGAAGAGAAGGAGCACAGCCAGCATTTCCCCAGTCCCCAGGACTGTATAACTTAGATGAATCTCCACTTTTCTGTTGTCCCTGGATAATAGAGGCATTTCTAAGCTGCGTTTGCTGGCTCCTCCGTCACCCTGCCTCTACCCGTGCAGAACGGCTGCTGGCAAAGCTGGCAGCGTGGAAGCAAGCGCGGCTGGTGGGATTTTTAACAGCCGGCTTCTCGAACAACAGTCACGGCTCTGGAGTTTGGAAGGAGAACTAATTCGGGCTCAGGTTTTCGTGTGGCAATGCGTGAATCAGTTCTTGCACAAATGAAGATGCAGAACAGGAGTAATATACTGCAGAGCTACTCGCAGGTGGCTCTGCCTCCTCCTAAGGCGCTCTGGCAGGATAAAACAAGGCTGAAATGGTCGTGTACATATTTTTATGGCTTTTCACCTTCAAAAGAGATTGAAGCTGGTGAATGCTGGTCGATACGGCCCGGTCTCCACTGCCTGGGTAGGTGTTGGGCTGCACGCAGCAGGTATCAGGCGATACAGCCTCAGCCAAGAAATGCTGTCCCAAGGAGTTTTTATTAAAGACAAACAGCACGTAGATGCCCGTTACGCCTTGAGCCACGGCGGAAATCGGCCGTGGGTTTTGGCCAGGCTCTGCCATAGGTGCGGGAGGGGAGGGTGCAGGTGTTTCCCGGGGCACCCGCTGCAGCCCCTGCTGCTGTGGGCCGCTATCCAAAAAGCAGCAGAGCCAGCGTATCCCTTGGATTACCGACTCTCTCCTTATTTTCTGGAGTTACTTTTTCACAGAAATAATCTCCTCAGCCCCTAACCTCCTTCAACAGCCGGGATTTTTGGCAGCAAAGGAATGAAACCGGGCAGAAAGCATTTTTTTCCTGTGGAGGAATTCGGAGGTTCAGCTCCGCGCTGCCATCGCTCTGCCATCTCTCTGCATCAGCGGGAGTCCCAGGCTCAGAGCTCAGCGCCAGTGGATCGCGGGGGCTCCCCATTGCTAGAGGTTTTCACCCCAAGCAGCAAAATGCTGTAAAATAGGGACAGGGTATTTCATATGGGCAAAATCAGAATGGTTCTTGATGAGGTTTTTTTTAGCTTTACCAGCGTTTCAAACAGTCTAGCCGTACGGGAAGAGACCCCAGCCTGTGACGGAGGGTGGGAATCTTGCAGGCGCCAGTTTTGTCCAGGTTTCTCACCACCCCACTTCCAGGGGTGTCCCTCAGAGTACGGGTTTATGGCAGTCCTGGTCCGAGCTGTCAGCCCACGGCTGGTCACTACGTCGCTGCCAACTGGGGTTTGTTCTTTTCAACACCAAGCTGGAGGGAAATGGGCAATGTGACGGAGGCCAGCCACCGTTTTTGAGAGGTCTCTGCAGGCTGGAGGCATGGGCTCACAGGAACCTCACAAAAAGTTCAACAAAGGCAAACCCAAAGTCTTGCTTCTGGAAGGGGCTTAGCCCTGTAACAGGATGGGCTGGGGCCAACTGTTCTAAGCAGTTTTGCAGAAAAGGGGATTCTGGTGAACAACAAGCTGAAAGGGAGCTGGCAGTGAGTCCTTGCTGCGGAGATGAGCTGGGCTGTATGAGCGGGACCGTAGCCAGCAGGTCAGGGGCAGTGACTGTTCCCCAAACACAGGGGGCTGCACTGGAGTGTAGCATCCAGTTTGGGGCTCTCCAGGACAAGGAGAACGCTGTCGTAGTGGAGCAAGTCCAGCTGGGGCCACCAAGGCGGGGGGGTGGGGGGGGGGGATCCAGTGTACGTGGCGTACAGGAGAGGCTGAGAACTGGGTTTCTTCAGCCTTGAGGAAAAGGTTAAGGGGAGATGTTATTGCTGTCTACAACTGTCTGGTGGAAGGACATAGAAAAGATGGAGCCAAACTCTTCTCCAAGGCGCATGGCAATAGGACAAGAGGCAAGCGACAGGCTGGAACATGGGAAACCAATGTTAAGGGTTAGGAAAAAAGCTTTTCGCCTTGCCCTGGTCAGAAGCCGGCAGGGCAAGCTGCCAGGCGCTGCACTAGAGACGTCCAGACGTCCCTTCTAACCCATATGCTTCTGTGGATCTCAGAATTCAATTGCCTGGTAGATCCAGCTGCCTGAAGTCACTCCTCTTCCAGAGGAGCAAAGGCTGGTGTTATGATGTTTCCTTTTATTTGCTTGAACGATTTCACCCATGGCGCTTCACCCTCTCCTGCTTTGCCCCCGAGTTCTCCGCCCCTCTTCCAAGGCAGCGTTGCTGCAAGTCTTGTTGTTCCCAGGCTGCCTTCCCATCCCGTATCCTCTCTCCTAGAAAAGAGCTTCCTCTTGCACCTCTTCCCTTCTCCCCTCCCCGCACCCTGACTGCCCTTTGCTCTCCCATTTCAGTTCCCCTTGTGGCCTGCTGTTCCCTTCCTGAGCATGGGCCGCAGGAGCGTGCTTGTTAGACCCTTTAAAAGCAGGGTGGAGTTTTCAGCCTTCAGCCGGGCCTGTCTTGCCCCGATGCGCACAGGGTGGGAGATGCCCAGGGAGCTGCCAAGCTCATCCTCCAGCATTGATGGCGAGAGCTGCCTGGAGCATCTGTTCCCAAACGTCCCGAAAGCGGGAGCTGCGCAGCCCCATAGTGATGCCCGTCCAGCTCAACCACACTCTTCGCTAGGTAGGTTCTCCTGGGGTCTGCTCTAGTCTGGCTCATCCCTCTGCTGATCAGTCCATCCCCCAACCTACGTTTGGTTATATGATCAGACGCCAAGTCATCCCCTCACCCACCTGCTCCCTCCCCAGGTCCTGTATTTGATCTCTGGCTTTCGGCTTTGAGTTGCAATAATTGCTCGGGCTGCAAGCCATCTGTTCTGCCCTCACCAGTGTATGGCGTGTGGTGGTAGCAGCTGGTTTAGCAGAACTACTGGGGCCGTTTTCTCACCATCGCTATGCTTCTACAGACAGAGCTGAGTTTGGCATTCCTATAATTGGTCAAGTTTAATATGGCTTCTCCACTTGCAATTTGTCATGGCCTTATCAGAACATCTGCATCCTGGCCTCTTATTAAGCCCTTAGAAAAATAGAAGTATCTAATGCCTGAATAGTTTTAAATTTGGAAGCAGAGTGGGAGTAGATGGAAGAAAATACATTCCCCTTCATGTAATCATCAGAGGAGGACAGTTCTGAACAATGACCAGATCGTCCTCACACCGATGATGACAGCAATTTCAGACTTATCGCATCCCAGCACTATATTAAGGCACTGAGATTACATTGTTATTCATTAGCACAACATCTGCTGAAAACCAGCATGGAGAAGGCCGCTGCAAGTGCTAAAAAGCTTTATGGTGGGAAGTGAAAATACTCCCCCACGGGGAGAATAATGTCTTTGCCCTCCTGGGTGTTGCTCAGTGCTGATGCTCCACAGGAACCATAAACACGCAATGCAGCCATGTGGCTCGGGTCGGTGAGGACCCCGATCGCGGGGATCGGCAGGTCCCGGTCAGTCTGCCCAACCGTGTGGTCTTGGGTGAGTCTCTTCCCTTTTCCTTGCCTATTCCAAGCGGTCTCTTGCTATCGTGGGCACAGGTCCTGCCGTGGCACATCGAATTTAATGCATTGCACTATTGCGAGTGTCATCACATAGGACAAAGATCTAATTTCCTATATTTTGAAGTTCTAAAATATTCCCAAGCTGGCCAGTCTCAACACATTCATACCGACATGCTCTGATTCATAACAAACCTTGGCTGGTGCAGAAGCTTTCTGCCATTTATCCTGCCTTGGACTGAGACCTGCTCTGCCCTGGCTGCCTCAAAAGAGCCTCAACTTTCTCTGTTCCCTCTGGTGGGTGAACCAAACTTGTGGATAACTTTAGGAGTGACTTCTGACTTGGAAGAAGGCCTGCCTGGCCTGGTTAGACACTAATCCCCACGGCCATCCCTGTTTATAGCCTGGAGAAATACCTCATTGCAGTATATTTGCCGATTCTCGTGTTTAGGAGTTGCAGCAGCATCAATCAATTCTTTAGAAGCACTGCTTTGATTTTTCACAAGCAATTTAAGTTATTCAGAGTACAAGGAATCAGCAAGAGGAGGGCGGCAAGGGTCTTTCGTGGTCTTGTGGCTAAAAATTCAGAAAAGGCTCCGAACTGTGAAGATCTCCTGGAACTGCAATGGCGGTGGATTTTCTTCTATCTTAAGTATGCAGTTCCAGAAGCTGTGCTGCACTTCTGAAGGTGCTATCTGAGTCTCTGCAGTCATCACAATCCGTGGCAGCCCGTGATTTGATGTCATGTAGCATACGGATGATTTGGGGGATGAGGAGCATTACTGTCAGGCATTGTGTTGATGTGTGGCTCTGCACAACAGTTCAGAAATCCGGTTGAGCCTTCTTCAAGCTGCCCTGCTTCTACTCAGGAGTCACCAATCTGCAGAACCTCAGCTCAAGGAGCTTTCAAAGGACTATTTTAGCAGCTAGCGCGAACCATCCATCAGTGCTCCTGTCTTCGCTCTAACTCGCTCCATTCTGAGTTGCCTTAATTCAGTTATGATGAAATTTAGAGGAACTGCTCCTGACAAATGAGGCTTTCTCTAGTGGATTGCTTCTTTAAACTGTTAACACATGCTTAAATATTGTCAGAGCTTAAAATGAGAACATTTATGTTCTCAAAGATCCTTCATTATCAAAGGCAGCTGCTGGCATGCAGTGGATCACTGCTACCCAACAATGTGTGAGCGTGAGGGTATCCTCACACTGATCATCAACCCCAAGCATTTAAGAGAGTTAGAGGACAGAAGGCTACTGCCCTTGAAAAGTAGCCCAAAGTTATATTAGCAAGGAATGGATAACTATTTACAGGCAGAAGAGGAAAGTGATGCAGATGCAGAGTGGACAATGCTGATTTAAGACTTCTCCACGTCTCACACGGATCTCAAGGAGCTTTGGTTTTAAAGGAAAGGTCTTGCAATGGGAACAAAGATTTTATACAACAGCTCTTCCAGGTCACACACCTGACAGCCATTGCAACTAAGCCTGTCCTCCGAAGAAACAACCCGCGAGAGACTTCCTTTCTGTTCCTCCCAACCTTTCCAGCACCAGTTTCCACTGGTGCTCCTGTGACAAGTCTCCGGAGGGCACCAAGAACTCTGCTGGCAAATACTCATTAATTGATTCATTGGGACCAAGGAAGCTTCCGATCCAATTAGAGATAAATAATTTATGCCATCGAACGCTGAGCCTGGGACGCTATCGATCAAGGGCAAGAAAGGGGATGACAGCTGTTCCTGTTGTCAGCATTAGGGAATTTGAACTGAGATGATGATCCTTTGCAGCGGCTGCGGGGGGCAGGGGACCACCAGTCTGAGACGAAGTATCTAAGGTCTCCACACGCCACAGAGGCAGCCATTTTTATTCTTCAATCCTTTAGTCTCTGACCACACCAAGAGCCTTGAAACCCATAGAGCTCCTGAAGGCTTTAAAGGATACCTATCTCAGATACAGCAAAGGTTTCGGGAGGTTAACAACAGGAGGCAACTTTTGTCCGTGAGACCTCACAGACCAACCACCTTAGCTTTCAAATAGCCGTTGGTCATCCTACTGAGCCCATCCCCTGCAGAGAAATGAAATGCCTACTCCAGAAGCACCGGGGAGGAACTCAGTTGTAGTAGTAAGAAAGACGGGGTAAGAAAGGGTTCTGCTGCAACTTTGTGGCTTGGCGTCTCCAGAGAACATGAGAAGCAGCGAGAGGGAAAGTACTAATGAAAATGTAGGGATGTGCCGCACGTCAGCAGAAAGCACCGCACCTGCTTGGAAGCCTCAGGCCAGACCGATGCACAATGTGCATATCCAGCTACAAAGAGCCCTTGGAAGACAGAAAAACCTGATGCTTCCTAACTTTGCTTTAATTCTCAACCTTTGCTCTGCGTGAAGCACCTGAGGGAGGAGGAGAGTGGTTCGGTATATAAAAATCCTAACTGTTGCTTTACTCCTGAAGCAAATGCATTGTTATATCGTTTAATCCTAAAAAGAGGATTGTTTTACAAAGAGGATCCTTAGGTTCTTTTAATCCTCAAGAAAATATAACCTTATATCCTTTGGTGTGTAAAAATCCTAGTTTTGCCTTAATTCTCAGCCTTTGCCCTATAGGAAGGGCTGAGGGAGGAGGAGAGTGGTTTGGGTTTGGTACAGAAGAAGAAAGGAAGGGGAGGAAGAAAGCACAGTTCCCCTGGTGACTTTCAGGCCAACCAGGATGAGACGGCCCCGTAGGCTCATAGAATGGCTTGGGTTGGAAAGGACCTTTAAAGATCACCTGGTCCACCCCGCTGCCGTGGGCAGGGACGCCTTTCACCAGACCAGGTTGCTCGAAGCCCCAGCCAACCCGGCCTTGAACGCTTCCAGGGATGGGGCATCCACAGCCTCTCTGGGCAACCTGCTCCGGGCTCTCATCTCCCTCACGAGCAGAGGCCGTTCCCTCGGCTTCCTCTCCATCCTCCTGTTGGGTAGCCTTCTCGTCCCTGGGCCAAAGAAACTTCACCTCCAGGCCCCAGAAACCTTGGTGGCCCTCTGAGGGACTTCTCCCGGTGCAGCAGCCTGGCGGAAGCCATGTTCATAAAATCCTGGAATGGGTTGGGTTGGGCAGGGACCCCTTCCGCTAGACCAGGTTGCTCAAAGCCCCATCCAGCCTGGCCTTGAATGCTTCCTGGAAGGAGGCATCCACAGCTCCTCTGGGCAACCTCTTCCAGCGTGTCTCCACCCTCACTGTGAAGATTTTCTTCCTCGTAGCTAAATCTACCCTCTCTCAGTTTAAAACCATTACCCCTCATCCTATCACTGCCTACCCTTGTAAAAAGTCCCTCTCCAGCTCTGTTGTAGGGCCCTTCCAGGTACAGAAAGGCTGCTAGAAGGTCTCCCCAGAGCCTTCTCTAGGCTGAACAACCCCAACTTTCCCAGCCCATCTTCATAGGAGAGGTGCTCCAGCCCCCAGTCATCTTTGTTGTGCACTTTTCTTGGGGCTCAGAGCAGAAGAGATCGCACACCTTCAGAAGGGGATGGCACGGGGGAAGAGGGTGAGGGATGGGAAGGAAGGGCTCACAAGACCCGTGGCTATCAACAAAACAATTGTTGGTGCTGGGGAGACGGAACACGTGAGCCTGCAGGCGAGCCAGGCGCAGAGGGTGGGCCTCCAGCCAGTGCCAGGAGCGGCGTCCAGACGTTCCTACAGCAGTGTGCCGATGGTGTTGTGCAGGGGAGCCTTGGCATGATGTGGTGGTGCCAGGGGCGTCATCCCGGAGGTGGATCCACCTTCATCGGCTCCTCCTTGTCTTCAGGTGGATCCACCTCCATCAGCTCCACACAAACAGCTACAAGAGCTAGGCCCATGTAACTGATGGTGCCTCCCCCTGATGCCGCCTCTTCCTCTGCCTCCTGCAAGCGCTTCTCTGGGTGACCATGCAAAGGTGGGCACCTGCTCACCTCGCTGCTATGGAACCTCTTTCTGTCAGACACTGTGGCGTTTGAGAGCCCGGATGCTCAGCGAATGTGGGCCAGCTGCTGGGAGTACTCGTAGGTTCCGGAACAGAATGCGGCGAGGTGGCTTGTGGCATCAGGAAGCTGCTGTGATGGCTATGAGAGAACTATTTATGGCTATTCTGGTGGCAGGGGGACTTGCGGCCTTAAGGGTACCCTACTGTGGGAGGAGGAGGAGGAGGAGGAGGGTTGGCGGGGCCGAGAGCCCCATTCCTGGGGATCAGTCCCCTATGTTCATTCCTAACGGAGGGACGTTTCAGTGCTGGGTTTTTCTGAGGAGGGCCAGAATTGTTTGGATTCTACTGACCCATCCTTTTTGGCATTTTAATGGCCGAGGGATTGTTGAAAATCTACATGAACCAGATGGAGACTTTCGACCGACTTTGGTGGAATTTGGATCGGGCCCAAAGCGAGTGGGTCCTTACAGAGCTCAGGGAGAAGAAGGGGAAACTTTGCAAGGTCTGACTGGTCCAGACAAGCGAGGATTGCTCAACCGACAACCCCCTGGAATGAGCACATGGTTATTTCAGGCAAAGGCAATCTGTTATTTCCACTCCTGAACGTTTATTTGGGTCAGGGTGGGAAAATCTGATTTACTTGCCAAAGTCCCACTGGGGTGGTAAAAATATAAATACCACATATTATTACGTGTGTGTTCTGAAAAGCGGTTAGTGACTGTGTTTATTACATTTGGCCACTCGCAGGGAGTTATTCTCTCTCTGCCCCCTCCCCTGAATTTACATGCTTACACCGAATACGAGTCCTGCCGGGACCTGTAAAACCGCCGCGAGCGATGGAGCCAGAGCGATCCCGTACCCCAGCTCCTCGCAGGGCTTCCCGCAGCACAGCCTGCAGAGAGGAAACGTCTTTCCCCGCTGCTGGCCCTACCTGGCTGAGCTGCTGCACGGATGTGGTGCAATGCTTTCCCATCGCTCAAGCTACATCATCTGCGCTGGGACTCGTTTCACGCCTCATCTACCAAGGAGATGAGTTCTTCACAGCATCATCCTTGGACCTATCTCCGATCTCCAACAGGAGCACGCCGTGTATTTCACCCAGGCAGCGCTGAGTTTGACCCGTGATGGCTCGAGTAAGGCGGAGGGGTGAGAGTAAAGAGGATGAGCGCTATGGAGATGCCGCTACCATTGCACTTCATTAGCAGAAGGATATGTTGCTGGTTTCTCAGGGTGGCAATAGAGCCGTGGACGCGATTCGTGTTTGACTACTGGGAAAACGAAGGGGAGCTTTGCCAGCTGTACGTGTGAAGCCACACGGCATCTTAAATCACAGCAGCTATCAATCCATCCCAAAGCCAAAGCGCTTTGTGCAGAGCACTGCTTCCAGACTCGGTTCTCAGCCTCTCCCAGTCCTGGCCAGACAGGAAACAGCAAGAACCTATTGCAACTTTGGCAGTCCAAGGAAAGGTTCAGATCCGCATTGCTGCGAGCCCTAGAATGCGTCATCTGCATCCAAGAACTACAACTGCCCATCCCAGCACTGTTCCTTCCGCTGGAGGAAACTTCAGCTGGAGAAGATGCTCTTCCTAATCTTTTTATCCAAAACAGTGCGGTGACCCTTTGGTTTCCTGGTGTTGCTTAGGACAAACACGGCACGGCATGAGGCAGGGCTGCTGTGGCTTTCAAGGAGAGACTTAAATTTGTTTTGTGACTTACGTACCCTGATCTTGTAGAGAGGACCAGATGTGTTTGCAGACTAGGTGGCCCTTGAACTGGATGGATTGTCCAAAATATCCCTTTTTTGACTACTCGGAACTGCCAGGGGATTGGTGCCTCTCATCCAAATACTGCTTTCCAGCCCTACATTCCCAGCTTTGGGCCAGAGCCCTGCACAGTTGCCTTCTCAAGCCCCAGAACTGCCTTCCAAGCTACACTGGATCTTATTAATTTGAATCCATGCCATCTCCTTCTCTCATTTACCACTTATTGTAGGGGGCTTTGGTTGCATGCGTGTCAGCATCAGGATGCTGTGAGTTCAAGGTTCCTGCCTCATGTTGGCTGAACTCTGCTGCCTTTGCAGATTGGAACTGGCCTGGCATTTTTCAGGCAGGAGAAAAGTAGTTCTGGTACTCTGGCGCTACCAAAAAGCATTAGCACTTGCATTATAGCAACACCTAAGAGTCCTGCTGGGTTAAAACCACCAGCGTGAGCGTGAAGAACATGCAAGCTCCTGCTCCCGAGGAAGGTTATGTCTTTTTAGCTAGCGACGTCCTTCGTATTTACTCCCCAAAGCATCCCAAGGCAACAGCCAGTTCCTCGTGTCTTCTGCAAGCACAGCAGCCCCACCTCCAGCAATGCACAGCAATCCAAGGCGAGAGAGATGCCAAGACACCAATAAAATGCGACCCTCGCATCCGTGCTTACAGCATCCATCGCAGACCAGTGGCTGCGTGCGACCTGCCGAAACAAGGCACAAAGGCACGCCCTCACCCACCTGCACTGACGATGCTGCACTTAGCTCGCGTTCGGCGTGCGCTGCGAAGCAGTGAAAGGCATACGAGCGAAGGAAAGTCATCTCCCAGCCTGACCTCGGACTGGCAGGACCCCGTGGACTTGCTCCCTTTTCTTCTGCAGCGAAAGCCGGCACGCGTGCTTCCAGAAAACAGCTTTTACCAAGACGATCCGGCATCTTTCGGAGGAGCCGAGAGGTATACGCAGGCAGACGGGAAACACGTCTTGCTAGGGAGAAAGAAGGCTGGAGGAGGTTTGCTCCCACCAAGGTGGTGGTGGTGGTTACAGAGCTCGTCGATTTGCGTATGTTGTGACTTAGTGCACATCTCCATAATGCTAGCTCACCCACTTCCTTCCCCAGCCTCCGAGGAATTGCTTGTTATTTGTATTCACGGCTAATTAAAACCTCTCCAAGCTCAACCCCCTGGTTACGGAGAGAGGGCTGGGACCACAAGCAGACCACAGTGGAGATGCCACAGCCCACAGGCTGACCCCACGCCACTCTGCAGACCCCACGTTTGCAGTTAGAACATTATTTACTCTGATACTAGCAACGTTCTCTTAAAATATATTGAAGGAGAGATTGGGAAAATGAAGTGTATAAGATTTATCCTGCACTAGAGGATTTCAGCATCCAAGAAAGCCAGAGCGTCCAGTCCCTCAGACTTAATAGAAACCTCCTGCTTTATTAATGTTGCCTTTTTCCACCCCCCCCC
>VZSC01015507.1:0-14748 GCA_013398225.1 Steatornis caripensis
TTTACTGTAAAGTACACTGATATTCCCCAAATTTAGGTGCCCAAATAAGGTTGTCTCATCCAATTATATTAATCTGTGAGGAGTAGTGCCCACTTTGGCACTGAAAAAATTGATTTGGAGCTGAGAGTGTTTTACAAATATAATTTTAAATAAATAATCGGCTGGGCAACAGGTGCCGGTAATTTTTAAGATCTGGTTTTATTCTCCTCTCACCTGTAGTTTGCTTCTGAAGATTGTATGTGCCTAAATCTTTTGACTAGGTCTATGGGAATAATTTTAAATATCTGACATAATGTGCCAATATGAGTACGTCCCCTCCGTTGTTTATATAATACTCATTTGATTAAAAGAGAAGTAACTGATTACTGTTTCTGTTGCAGTGCAAGTCTTGAATTTCTGGGCAAAAACATCCCTTAACTGACTACAGTTCAAGCTGCTCTAAGTGTGAATGCTATTTTATTATTTAATTTTTTATTTTTCTTTAGTTATCAGAAATGTGAAGTTAATACCAAAGAACTAAATCAGGAATAATGTGAAGATGGGCAGGAGTTCACTGTTATATACACTGTTATACACTATATACATAAAACTATGCTATAAAACTTTCTCTCACAGTAACCTTCACGTTCTGTAATATCGAAAGGAATTATTCCACATAAGGCAATGACATCTCTTTCTCAGTTTCCTCCAGACTGCCACATTCAGAACAATTTTCTGAACTTCTTAATTCTGAATCAGATTGATAAATATCTGCATAAATTTATTTGGAGTTAGTACTTCAGTATCTAAATCTGTGGGGTTTGCCTCCTTTCTAGCCATAATGATGCTGGACAGAGTCAGTATCCTTGTGTGCACTTAGGGCCTGTAGCATTAGTTGCTTATAAAAATATTTTGCCTCAAACATCTTACGTGTGACAGTGGCCTTGTATTAGATGTTTCTGGGGAAAGCTTCACCAAAAATGGTTCTGTTTTTTCTGCGAACTGGATCGTTTGAGGAAAGTATTACAATTCTCCAGGCACCGGAAAACTGTAGAGGATTTACTTTGGACCAAGGATTTGAAACAAGCAAGATTCAGCTTATGTACTTACTGCTAAAAATATGAGTTCTAAGACTGAAAGAGCTTTCTTGTTGTACTTGCTGGTTAGAATTTGACAAGAAAATTTGCAAAATTCCAACCTACATTAAACATACTCTATTCAGATGATTCTGGATGAATAGACCCTTTCCTACATTTGCTGCCTCTCATTGTACTCAGAAATTTTCACAACCTGAAAGGAAACAACTTTGACAGAACAGAACAGCTAGTCTCTGATAGAGTGATAAGGAAAAAAATATTCTAATGCCATCACAAAGGATAGGGTTCTGTACTTGCATACTATGCTGAAAAGGCCTTCTGTATGTCATCACCTGTTATCCGCAGTTCACAGCCTGTTGGCCTGGTTGGGCTTGTGGAAATTTTGTATACTTCTAGCTGTGCAAGTAAGATCAGACTTTAATCTTTTATATACTACTCAGTGCTCCAAAATACAGATCCTTCAAATGACTTCTAACCTCTCTCATGCCTAGAATCTTAAACTCATTTTGGCAGCAAATAATGGAATAGAACAATATTTAAATTCCTTCATTATAGAAGGACCTGTGTCATCTGTGCCTTTGGACCCATCTGCAAAATGGACATCATCATGTTTCATCTTACAAAAGCACTTGATTGAGTTTTTTTATTTAGCATGATTTAACAACATAGAGTAATAAGATCTGAGGGTTGCAAACTGAAGGAGAAAAATCAGTAAAGTCATTTTTAACTGAGCACTAGCCTTCTGGCATACCGGACTACTGTGGTTATAGAATAAAGTGTGCATCCTAACGCTTATGCAGAAGGGAATGAGATCAAGACTGTACTCTGAGTAGTTACTTCAAAGAACACAGTTTTTAAATTATTGTTGTGTGTAACTATATACATAGCACAGGATGAACTCTACAGATCCAGATGAATATGTGCACTTCAATCGAGCTTCTTTTATACTGCTACTTGTCGCTGCTTACTTGACATACCTAAATGTGGAACAAGATGAATATTATCTAGAAAGCTAAAATTATTTGTAGTTGACAAGTATAGCTTTAAAAATAGGGTATTTGAATTCTTGATAGAAGAAATATCTTAGTTTGTGTGAAACTTTACAATCTATTACAACTTTTAAAAGCCCCAATTACCATAATATTTTTGAATATGCAGAAATATTTCTTGTTTGTTAAGCAATGAAAAAAATTAAAACTTGGCCCAAGGCAAAGTTATGATTAGTGCATTCAAAATCCTTCAATAAAGCAAATGTACTTTCAAACTGTTAAGGATAAAATGTATTAAATGAAAACATTCTTAGCAATAAAATTAATTACACTTTGGTTTGAATTCCAGTTCATTCTCTTTAGAGCCACTATGAATGACAGAACCTGCTAACTTCTTTGCATTCATAAAGCTATAGCCCTAACTAGGCCTTGCCTAGTTGTATGTGTAGTGAATGCCATGATCAAAACATGTACCGACTTAACCAGGTAAGAAACATTTGAAAATATTAATTGTATTTATTTGTCTTTATTTTCCTTTTTTGGCAACACATGTTGCCAAAGCCCCCAAAAATGAAGACATCATAGGGCTATAGGTTTAGATGAGTTTCTCCTCATTTAGATACAGGAATTAATTATCCACAACACAAATTCATATAAGGTCATGGAGTGCCTGTGCATGTTCAGCTCTCTTTTGGATAAGGCGAAATATTCTATGGCTTCTACCTCTGGATATTATTGTCCTTTAAAACACAAATCCATTATAGAACTGAAGCATCCCATCTTAAAATACGGTTCACTATACAGAACAGTAACTTGCAAAATTTAACATGAAACAGAGTCCTTGAGGAGTTTCACTGAGTTTTAAATACTTAGTGCAAGTTAGGACTGAGATTTCTTCTCCGTCTTGAGGAAAGACTTAGGCTAACACCCATCTAATCCCATTTCCATGAAGCTTTGTATTCTAAATTATTATCTTTGATATGAAAGAGGTAAATGTTGACTTATTATAATTTATTGCTATTCCTGACTTAATTTTGAGTTTGAATTCCAGAAATAGAACTTATTAAAACTATGCTGCAAAAAAAAAATAGATGATATATTACCATCACAGATTCCTAATTGCATAGCACTGACTATATGTTCACCTATTCTTCGGTCAGCCATGGCAGCAAAAGTGTCTTTGATGACGCAGAAGGTGACAGAAGGTTAGGGACCATGGAACATCTAGTATTTTTCTTGGTGGGTTGGTATCCAAGGAAGTCCAAAGCTCAGAGGTACTTCTACATTCTTTTGCTTTACTTGCTTTAAGAAAAGGGGGATTTAATTGGTAAGGGTATTTTTTTATCAATATATACACTAGAACCACCAAAATTTTAAGTAAATAAAATTCAGCTGTATTGTTTAGACTGAAAGAAAACATGTAAAAACAAATCTTCTCCCTCCGCCCATTATCTTTCCAGAGTACAGTCATTCTGAGTTTGGTCTCACTAACAAGTTTAGCTAACTTGGTAACCTCCTGCTTATATGACACAGTTTTTGACAATATTAGTTTTAGAAAGGCAGTCAGTACTGGTGCAATGAACAGACAGCTTTCAGGTAGCCCTAACATTGATTGAACCTGTGAACAGTGATATATTTGCAGCTCGGGCCTCTCCAAACGACCATATGGATTTAATGGAGCTGAGCAAGGGGCATGCTTGCCCTTTTTGGCACAGCTGAAGTCACTGTAGATGTAACCAGAGATGGTTTAAAACCTTCCTGCCAATACCCTCAGTTACATCTAATGAGCCAAACCAATTCTAATCTCATAAAACTTAGAACTTTTTTTTTAATCCTTCATTGGTTCTATAAAAACTTTAGAGATCAATCATCCAATTCTGCCTTTACTCAGCTTCCAATATTGAATTAAAATAATGGATTGGTTAATTGAGGGCTTAATGACTAATTTTATCTCTTTCCTTAAGAAAGCTTAATCTTCTTGGGCTTCTAACAAAGAAGAAATAGCTCTGCTGTAGTAGTATTTTGTTTACATCTTCTAATGTACTGCCTTTAGAGTCAAACCAGACAGTCTGACATTACTGCTATAAATCCCCACTGTCCTTTTTACTCTCCCACACAAACTTCTTGGAAAAGTTAGCATACTAGTAAATTACATACTTAGCATAACTGTGATGAATGCTGACCTCATGTTCATCATTCTTCTGCATAGACCTACGTCAACCATGAAAATTTCCTGTCCTGTCTACAGTCTGATAGATACAGAAGGTGAGTCAGGTAAACATTTACATAACTAAAATATATGACTTCTTAAGCCAGAGCATTCCGAGTTTGACCTTTATAGTACATTTGCTTGAATACATTTTAAAAA
Organism: Steatornis caripensis; assembly: GCA_013398225.1. Taxonomy (NCBI): domain Eukaryota; kingdom Metazoa; phylum Chordata; class Aves; order Caprimulgiformes; family Steatornithidae; genus Steatornis; species Steatornis caripensis. The sequence goes on from VZSC01015507.1 coordinate 4,434, forward strand.
AATCTATCTCTTATTTGCTCTTATATGTAAATGCCTATAAACTGATCAAATTATATTTAGCCTAAGATTGAAAAGACTTTATTTTTCTATTAAATATTTCCTTTTCTTCTGTCTTTTTGGAGTCTGGCTGTTAATATGTGTCATGGTAGCTCTGGTAGAAATAGATGAACCTTGTCTTACTACAAAAGAATATATTTGTCCCTTCTATAATTAAAAACCAGAATGAAGTTCCTTGGAGATGAGAAAAGCCAAGCAAAACACACATTCTGTATACTGTTAAAATCTGTGGTAATATCTGGAAAAAGCAAGTTGGTGTAGCTTAGCCCTCACCTCCTCCAATTTTTTTAACCAGCAAGTGCTGAAGACACAAGAGCCTTACCCACAAAAGCCAGATTTTATTAGAACAGAAACAGGCATGAGAAATGCTTCTAGGAAGCTCACTTTTAAAATACTTACAAAAAGAAAACTCAAGGTGAAACAGAACCGGAATAAAAGACTTTGCAAATAAATCTGTCTGAGCTGTGTCCTCCTTTTCTGCATTTTTCTTCTCATGGGTTTATTGAGTCTTAATGACTTCTGAGTTGCAACAAACTCCAATTCCTTATGTCCCAATGAACTCTTTCTTTCTACCTGCTTCTTTGCTGTACACAGAAAGATTTTTTTCCTAGGTAGGTAACCATGAGGAGAAGAAGGTAGTTCTCCTCTGCTACTCTATGGAGGGTGCTGCTTGACATAGAGTGCAGGAAAGCTGGCTGCACATCCATACCACTTATGCAATCTATGATGACTCAAATAAAACAGCAAAATTGTTATTGTTCATCACAAGGTTAAACTGAAAAACGGGTGATTGTTTTTTAAGTCATCAAAGAAATATTTTTCTTGGAAAAATCCTTCTGATTTCTGCTTCTAAAATTTACACCTAACTAAAAGGAAAGTTAACAAATTGCCGCAAAGACCGAATCACTTTAGGTGCATTACTTATAGCTAACTTTGAAGCTGTAGAGAAATTCAATTAAAATGTTCACTTCCCTGCCATTTCCTTCAGTATCTTCAGCACAGCCAAGTCTTGCAGTGGAACATCTATGTTAATGTAATTTATGTCAAATGCTATTAGATTTTTTTTTTAAAGGACAGTGATTTTTAACACTTCAAGCAAGTTAAGATGAGAGTCAAATCCTTTACATAATGTTTTTTACGGTAATAGGAGGTTGTTATGATTAATTTATGTTTACCTCTGCTTCTATTTCTGCCAGTACTTAAAGACTCAACACAATGCATAACTCCCTGTGACTCTTAGGAGTGCTGCTGAAGAAGATGATGTCAGTTTGAGCCACTTGATATATCTAGTGCTAGAAAATAGCACAACAGTCCCTTTTTCTTCCCTTAGTTTTTCTCCGGTAAAACCTTGCAGGAGAAAACAATGATAGCTGATGAAGTCCTTGAAGAGGGGATTTTTTCACAATATGTGAAATTTAAATTTAATTTAAACAAGTTGTTAAGGTTTAAAGTTGGGCTGGCTATTAAACAGATGACAGATGCTCTTTGTTAACCCCCTCTCTCCTCAAAAGGAGATAAAGAGAAAAGGGAAAGAGACTTATGGGTTGGAAAAGTTAAAACAGATTTAATCTAACTACAATAATAAGGTATTATAATAATAGGAAAAACAATAATGAAATATATACAAATATATACAAAACCAATATCAAGCTCCTCCCTCCCAATGATGATTATGTCACCCGGATGCTGTGGGGCACGCCCTGGGAAAGTCCTGGACTGTACTCAGCAGCAGGCAGGACCAGGATTCAGAGATGCACAGATCAGGATCAAGGGCAGAAGAACCATGCAGAGTCCTCCTCCAATACTTGAGCAAGGAGCTGAGCAGAGCTGGAGAGCAGTATCCTGCCACATCAGCAGGACTTCCCTGACAGTTCCACGTTGGGCTGAAATAGGCTCCTGGGCCACAGGTGTGGATGGAAGCACCAGGTGAGGCTGCTTAGGGCCGTTAAAGTCCATCAGTGCCCTCAGGCCCCTGGCCATAGAAGAAGAAAGTGTCACCCTTGTGATCCCTCAGCTTTATACCGAGTATGATGCGTATGGGATGGAATACTGCATTTGGTCAGTTTTGGGTCACATGTCCAACCTGCTCTTCCCCACCGGAGGGTTGCAGGTCTGACCACTCTTCCGCTCTTTCATATCCGTCACTTAAGAAAGTCAACAGAAGCAAGCACTGACCTTGGTCTCCATAGGGACAAATATAAGCAAGAGCCTTTCTGCGTACCATTCCCACTGATGTTCCAGCAATAACTATAAACACCGAGCCTTATCACTGCTAGAAGCAGCTACTGTCTGGAAACACATGCAGTTAATTTCAGAGAGTGCAGCTTCTCAGAAGAGACTTAACTAAAAAGTACAGTTACTAAAAGAAAATTGGTTCTGTCCTAGCCCAAACCAGGACACAAGTAGTTTAACTAACTATACGGACAACGCTTAGCTGTCATTGATCATGCCATAAACCTACATTTTTAGGAATTTTCGCTCAAGATGGTTGGAAATCCAGTCACATTAGCCACTTTACTCTGCCTATTCATGCAATCATTTAATTCTTCCTTTGGGTGACACACAGAAAAGGTGATTATAAATAATCTCCATAGTTTTCAATGTCTCAAAATTATACTCAGTTTAGAACTTCTTTTTATTGCTTATCCATGTAAGTATGATGAATCTCCAAAACATGACTTTAATCACAACCTTGAGTTTAGATGTTCTGAAAAGAAATGATTTTGAAAGGAATTAAGTGTTTGAAAGCTATTGTCAAAATAAACATCCACTGCTAATCTGTAAATAAAATAAAATCAGATGCATATACCAGGTCATACATCACTGGAGTGTTTGGAAAAGAAGTTTGGTCCATAGTTTAGTAAAAGTAAGTGGTAATGGACATGTTTCAATCTGTAAGATTTTTGTGAAAAAACAAGCAATACAACTTTAACAATCCCTTTCCATCACCTGTTCCTGGACTTCCTCTCTATGAGTAGACTTCTGCAGACAAATTACAAATAATGCTTTAAAAAATGTTACATATAAAATTAATAAATACATTCTTTTAAATGAAAAGTAACATACTGTCTCAGTTTTCCATATTTATTTTGACAAATTAATATGCTACTACCTAAAAAATACAGAACATTTTTGTAAAAGTGTGAGCAATGTTTTTTCATATGCTGCACCATGACAGGAAGTGCCATGCTCTTCTCAGTAGATACTAAACACAAGAAGAGCTCCAATACTGAACTAGGAGACTAGAAACTAATCTAGCAAAACTGGAGAGATTTTTGGCAAATTTCACATAAAATTTTTAACTTTGACTTCTATATGTTCCAGATTGTTATATCATATACTCTGAAATACTGAAAATCCCATATCCATTTTCTGTATGTTTGCTTAGTAGATAAAACTTGATATATAACGTTTTTACATTGGTTATGTATTCTGTAGAAGATAATCTGTTTGAAATAACTGCTACTTCTAAGGAAGGTTTGTTAAATACCCTGAACTGGCTACATTTCCTTAACTGACGTTCCTTAGAAGTAATGTAGTTCTGAAAGTCTTTCCCTAAACAGGTTATCCCTCACAGAGGAAAACACTTCTCTTGATTATTACAAAAATCTCTATTGACATCCTACTGCTTCCCTTTTTTGTATTAAAATGTGTTGGACTAAAGAACCTAAGAAATGTTCTTTCAACAAAGCTCACTCTGTACCTTGGATTTTAATTTCCTGTTATTCATGTTGATCAGTAATTAAGAGTATGAATTGGGGAGCTTAAAATTCTGTGCTAAAACTGTTCACTTCCTCAGTCTACCTATACAAAAAAACCCACAGCAAGAACAAGTGAAGGAAGTAATAAGAACCATCTAGTTAACAGCTTCTATTGTGGCGTTCGTGCTGTATACAGAGTTAATTCCATTAATGCTTATGTACAATGATGTAAATAAAATTCTTCCTGATTGTAATCACGCTCCTTATGCTGACAGTAAAAAACATTTAAAAAAGCAAAACAATGTACTTTCCAAGAAAGTATGTTTTTATGATTTTCCTCTACATGCAGTCTGTCTATATATAAAAAAAAACACCTTTCTGATTTTGTGTTAATAATGTTACATACTTTAGTCCTTTACTAAACTGTGAGTCACCATCCAAATCTACCAGAGTAGTTTGAGGATTCAATAGAAATTGATTAGGCAAATAGTTTTGTTGCATTAGAAAGGCTGAGCTGAAGCAGAAATAGGGATTAATGGGTAGTAGAAAAAGAAGAGTCTAAGGAGGACGTCAATGCATCATTGTCTTTGACAAAGCTTGATCACCTTTGAATCATTTGACAAGCACAATTTAGCTGTCCAGATAATATCTTTTCTAGCTCATGCGAGTTAGAACGCCCCTGTAGAGGCAGGGCATTAGCGTATAGCATGCTTTGCTTTCTTCAGCCGTCGACACTGACTTGGTAACATTTAATACTGAAGTTGACAGCTTTCAGTCAGCCAACTCCATGGCTTTTGTAAAACGTTGCTCAAGAACAACTGAAAGCAACACATAGTGTATCTGGACACTTTTAAAATAGTTTTAAATATTATACTCTACCATCAATAATTTGTAATATTCTGTAACTTGGTCTCTGAATTGCAAGATCTGTCAGTCATATGCAGGAATAAACCTTAACTCATCCCAACTGATGTGTAGATAATAGAGGAGGAAAAATACCACACTAGCATGAAAATAAGAGTAAACTTATTGTTTCAAAAATTGTTTGTACTTTTGAGCGGGTCCTTCTTAACCCAGCGCAAATAAAACGCTTGGACTAGTGAGGCAAAGCAGCCAGAACAGTCATTTGCTTAGTCACAGAGATCAAAGCTGTAAAGGCAAACACACTGTTAACTTGTTGCGGCTTAATCAATCATTGTGAATAGCAAACCCTTGACTAATAAATTATGTAACTACATTAAGTATGTGATGTATGCAAGTTCTGTTTCTTGAGTGGCAAAACTTGTTGGGTTGTGCCTGGAAGAAATGGTTGGTTAAAAACCTGGTCGTCATGTACATCATGTAAATTGAGTCAATGTCAGTGCAAAATAGCATATGGCAGAAACTCAAGAAGTTCAAATGCAAAAAGAAAAACGTATGCATTTGTAATTTTTAAATTCCTTTCAGCTTCTCTCTGCTAACACCAGCAGGGATTAAGTTGCTTGTCCAGTACCTCCGATATTAGGTAATGTCTGATTACCTGCAAATTAACTAACTGCAAATTACTGAAAATAAAAGTTAATGTATAATTAACATTATACAGTAATATATGCTTTTAATAAAATTTACACTGTTTTAAGCATTCAGGCTCAACCCATTTGTTCACAGGAAACATCAGTGTGTCCCATGCCTTTGAGAAGGACTGGACTCTTCTCTAGTATTGTTGCATATCTTACCTTATTGTTACATACTGGATCTTTAAGTAGCAAAGCTAAGTGAAAGCCCATGCTACAGTATATGTCTTTACCCCAATGTGAGTCCCACACATTCTTTATGACACTGTTTCACTTTGTCTCTTCTTATTGTTTTCCTACAATAAAAGTGGTACCTGATGCAATACACTTGTTCTCATGACCTGGGTTTTTGCCACTTGCTTTTTCATTTGAAACAGGGCTGTGTCCTGCGGTATAGTTAGAATAACAAATACACATGCATGATACTTCTTCCAGTCTTTGAAGAAAGAGGAGGGTCAAATTCCCTATAATGAAAGCAAGAACAGACAATCTTACAAGAACTGTCTTGGCATGATTGTGTTTTAGAATCTCTTGTTCGTGAGGGAAAGGTGAGGAAATTGTTTCTCAGCGCTCGCTTCATTGCTGGATTTTGCCTTAAATCCCCATTCACCTTGTAATATTGCTATATATACAGCTACCATAACTGTTACTTGACTCATTTGAGCAAGATGGTATACGTACACACATACAAAGTTATTTGTCTCTTTGAGGTTTTTGGTTTATAGTCTTTAATGTTTGGTCACTAATCCATTACATTAACATTAACATTTTTTTTATTAACAGCAATATGGTTGTTAAAACAAGATAGAGCAGCCACATGCTATACTCTTTTTTGTTCTGAATTATCAAAGTTCCTTGAGAACTGCTTAGCAAAGTTTCGGTGCACTGTGTTTTGCTTTGCTTTGTGTATACGGTTTGTACAGCAAGTGAAGCAGTGCAAAGTTTGTGGTTGAACGTTACATTCATGAAGGAATGGACTGTCAGTTTGACCAAAACCATTAGAGAAGTCCACAATTAAAAATGTGGCTGAAAAAAAAATCAGAAAAATATTTGAAAGGTTTTACTTCTTGGGAAAACAAACAAAAAACCCAAACAATGTTTTGGAACTATGCTTTTTTTCTGTTAACAATCAAAATCTGTTAATAGCTCAGTCTGACTTGTAAGATACTGAACAGTCTTACTTTCACTTTTCTGTGGTTTCATTTGTTTCCCATTTAAATATCTTTGTATTGCCATGCTTAAGATTCAGAGAATAAACTTCAGAGCTAGTGAAGTTTGTCCTCTACCTGGTTTCACAGTCTCTCTAATAGGAATATGTAGACATAAGAACAAGAATATCTATTCTATCCTTGATACATGTGCATAATTCCCATAAAGTTTAATAGGAATTATGTGCATACTAAGTGAAAGCTATCCCTGTGGCATAATAAAAAGGAGTTTGGTAAGCTCAGTTGAGAAGGAAAAGTCAGTCCCTTACATTCGAAGGGATCTGAATTGTCTGGAAAAAAAAATATCTGCCTTCTTAAAGAATATTGTGAATTTCCTCACTAATGAACCTCATGATTTCCTCCTTTAGCAATGACTTTCTCATAATGACTTTTCTCTGCAACTTCTCTGAAGGAGGTAACTTGTATTTTGACTTAACATCTACATTCCTATTTCACATAAAATGGGGCCATGAATTGTTCAGTGCCATCAATTTTATGTGTATTCTACTTCTGCGTTGGACTGTTGTTCTCCAGTCTGCAGTAAGTCACTTACCAGTATAGCAGCAGTAGAAACAAGCAGGTTTTAATTCTATCTTTTTATTCTGTTCTTATGTATGATATCTTTTACCCTGATGTTATATTCTGAAGGTAAACTATTTCACTGAGTACTGTTGTTTGAAATGTTCAACTTCACCATTTGTCAGAGCTTAAGAATTCATTAAAGAAAACTTGAATTAAAATTTGGAAATAACTGCTAATAAATACAAATGCTAGCATCTTCTGAGCCATATGTTATTTTCCAGTGGAAATATATCATTGGTTTGTTTTACTCCATGGCTTTTTTTTTTTCCCCAACTGCCTACTAAAGAATAGTTTACAGTAACATATGAGACACTGTTTTACAAGGCAATTATTTTCTGTTGTTGTTCTAGCCTTGTATTCTACATTATTACTATCTATTTTGGGTTGGCTGGGGTGTTTTTTTGATAATTCAACAGCAAAGTCTATAGCTGGTGAACTATATTTCAGCATCTTTCCGATGAAAGAGAACATCCAAATCCCCCTGCTCAGCGATGTTTTACAAGAACTAAATTGCAGGCTGTGTTCTGTATGTTAAATTTCAGGGAATGAAAAGCAAAGAAGAATGGTGACAATAAAGTACATCTAAATTACCTATTCCCGCTCTGGATCAGAACCTCATGCAGTCAATATTGTCCACACTGCTTTGGACATTTTGTGTGAGAGAACTTACGCACACGCATAGCTCTTCTAAGTTTCTCAAGCTGAAACTTCCAGATAGCCGTTATCTGTTTTGTTCAACAAAGTCACAGGAGATATTTTGCAGATATTTGGCTGCAGGATAACTATCCTGCTGATGCTGCCCTTTGGGGAGAGGCACCGAGGTGTATTTGTAATGTATCAATATGAGCCAAGATCTTTGTCCCTTTTCACAAATTGGGCATCTTTTTGGGTGTACATCTGTTACTGAAGAGCTAATACGAAAGAATACCTAATAGCAATTCAGATTTCTTATGCTGATGATCTTCTTTGGAAAGGGATAAGTACGTACCTCCCTGGAAGAGAGCCAAAGAGAGCATTTTTACCTAAGCTAAATTTTATACATATAGCATTTGCTTAGGCTAAGTAATAGTTTTAAAGATGATTCTTCAAGGATGCAATCAAGGTACAGACTCAATCCTCATGAGTCAGGCAACTGAGGACACAGCAGACTACCACCAAGGTACAGCAAGAGCAGGCTGCTCCAGAGAGCAAGGTGAGCCAGGATGATAAGGATGCAGGCAAAGATGGTGATAGGACTGCCAAGCTCAGTGCCCACAGTCCCCTCGCCTGTTCAAGGCCAGCAGAGCAGGCCCATTGTCAGCTGGGAGTTCAGAGCACCACACAAGGCTGTAGCAGAGAGGCACTAGCACCACTGTGGCATAGCTTGGGCAGGACAAGTAGCGCAGCTAAACACAAGTGCAAAGCAAGGTGGGGCAGGTACCTCTTCTCACGGGTCTTTCTCACACAGCTCTTTCCATGCAGCTGTCTGACCTGAGGTCATACAGCTGCACCAAAGTGCAGGCAGCCAAAACTCTGTGGGAGTGAAGGAAGAAGTTGCTCTCATGGCTTAAAGACATTTGGATTTCAGAACTTATGAAAGGATTTAATCTCAATCATGTCAGTAGATATTGAGAACAGAACCAAAGCAAATGTATCTTGTCCTTCAGTCTTTATGCAACTGCGTAACTCCAACTCTATACAGCCTGAAGATGGTGGCAATTTTAGACATTTTGTAGTGCTTCTTATTAAGAGATGGCAATAAATGATGTGAGGGGGAAGATGTGCAGCTATATTTTTGAAATTCAGAAGGGAGAATATTTCTGTGAAGTCATTTCTGCAAGTCAAGCCTGAAAATTCTTACACAACAAATGGAGAAAGAGGAAATTAAAAATGTAACAAGTTAGTAATTAGAAAGTAAATTAATCTGTTATGAGGAAATGTAACTTGTCAAATTGTATCATTAGTTGACAAAGATACATTGTTTTTGCATATTTTTCATGCTTCAAATGAATAGGTACAAAGCAACCACAATACTTGTTAGAGATGCTGATAACTTTGTGATCAAACTCAGGTTCAAAATGGGGTATTTCGCACAGTTTATCTGAAATACAAATTCAGGTTGGATTCACTGGCTCAGTGAAACAGGATGATCTCTTCAGGTCTGCTGGCCTATGTACCATTTTAATGTGTGACACTTGGCATTTTTCAGGCTGCAGAAAGATGAGAAATTGTATGTATTGTCTTTACGAATCAATAGACTTATTTTAAAAAAAAAAGTGGGAGCTTTTGCCAGAGCTATTCTAAATGACTGTTGAAATTCAAATCATCTGCATACCTGTATAAAAGGAACAGCTGATATCATTGAATGCATTTTTCAACTCGTCTACATCAAAGAATGAAACCGATTCCAGCCAGCTTCAGCCCTGGACTCAGCCATGCACTGCATGCAAATTCCCAAGCAGAGGTTTCAAGAACACTCGTGCAATACGAACCTGTTGTTCACAGTGCAGTAAATTTGTTGCTGAATAACAGATGTTAAAAGGAAATCTAGGCACTGGGGTCCAAGATTGGATTATCAGCTCCCAAAACTGGTCTGGGCTTCAGGAAATGCAATGGTGTTCCTGCCAAGTCAGTGGATATATGATATGCATTTGGCTTGTGCTCTAGTCTTACTATGTGAAAGCCAAAATCTGTGTCAATCAAAAGACTGATGAACAGCAAAATGGTGTGCAATTTTAATTTGATGAAATGTTGGAGATGAATTTTGATGTCTGAAGTATACATTTAGTGTATTAAGGCAATCTAATACCAAACGTGAGAGCATTAGAAAGAAAAATAAGAAGGTATTCAGGTCATGGTATACTAAGATAATCGACAAGGCTCTACTTCTATTAATTACTTTATAAGCAATAATGAAAGGAAATGTGACATAATGCAAAAGTATATTCATACCCAGACTGGGAGGGCTGCTATAACTAAAAATACGGCTACCACTGCTAAGCTTCCCACCATTAATAGTTTCGCATTAGGTGCAGAGTTTTGTTTGGATACTACCACATTTGAAAATTTTTGCTAGAATTTGCCACTCCAGGTGGCAAATTCTGCTGCCTTTATTGAATGACCACTTTTATGTACCTTTACTTTATACCAACAATTTTGCTTCCTCTGATGCACTTTTCTACTACCACTTTTCTTCTTACTGTCCTCCAGATTGCCTCCTCTGGGGTTTATTGGC
>VZSC01015507.1:14887-30961 GCA_013398225.1 Steatornis caripensis
GAGATCCTGATTTGGAATACATATTCCATGCTGTCTTAGCTACTTCCATTAGTGATATGGGGTCATAACACAGAAAAATGACCCCAAATTTGTAGCTATACTCACTTTCTACTGTGGAAAGTTGATTTTTTTTGAGATTTGCAGACAAAGGCAGTTTTACGTAAAATATTTCTGTCTTTGATTAGGCATAAATACTTAACTATGAATCTGTGGATTCTTTCACTCAACTTGCTTGTTGTAAAAAGCGTTAACAGTGACTGTGTATTGTAGCTAGCAGGTTTTCAGGGAGGCAGGAAGCAGGCAGAGGGTTATGATCCTGAAAGTGTAGAGAAGAAAAGAAATCCATTAGGGAATGTAATTTTCTATACATCCCAGCTGTTTTGTACTTATTGCAATGAGTAAAAAATCCAAATTATATTACAGTATCTTGTAAATATCTTCTCATGCAAAAAGGTTCAGTGTTAACTATACAAGCACTACTCCCACTGAAAGTGTTTGATAACAGATTAAACAGTGGTTTCCGAAAGACATTGAGTATCCCTACTTTGGCTTCTCTTTTCTGCTTGTTCAGCAACAAATTGGTTATCAGTTAAATAATCATAACTTTGCTAACTCATACACCTACATACTCAGGATAGGCATATAGAGAGTAAGAACCTTTTAGGATGGCTTCAGCCTAACTTAACTATATGGCTATAAATAGTACTGCATTTGCATTTTTCAAAGCTAACCATGATTCAGTACAAGCAAGAAGTAATTAGACTCATCCATTATGCTGTGTTCTTTTGTTGTGTTTCTGAAACAGCCTCAGCTGAAATGTGTTAATCTCCTAAAGAGATGCTCAGCTATTATGAACCATATTATTGTTCTTAGTGGGTTGTAGGGCAAGATCTAATTCAGTAGTTTTAGCTACCTACAGCCCTTGTTTAAATTAAGCAAGTTCAGATATTTGCCTTGTTTTGAACTGGAACTCTGCTAGAGCTAGAATGCGGCTGGGAGGGTGTAAATTACAGCTGACTGCTGTTATGTCCTCAAAAAGAACATAATAATAGAGATACTCTAATCCCAATCTCCTGTAATAAAGGCTGCAGTCCAGTCAAATAGCACATGATTTGCTGCCTAATTGTGGAGCTTGACTAGAGAATTCTAAATACAAAATATGTTAGGAATTTCATAATGAAATTAATGAAAATACTCATAAAATCTCATGCAAGAAACCAAACTAAGCCAAATGATGAAGTATTTGAAAGGGTAGTGCTCAGCCTTTCTTCAACATAGGAAAAAAATCAAACCACTTGCTTGAAAATCTCTTTTTTGTTATACCATCATTTTGTATGTACAATTTTTACTCTAGATCCACAAAATTACCTTCTGTGTAGGTACTTTGTTACTAGTCTTCACATGCCAAGTGTACAACAGCTTTTCTGAAGCCAAGCTACATGTGAGTATCCTTTATAAAATCGTTTCTCCAAGTGCTCAGGTAAAGGATTTAGAAAACAGCATGAGTGGTTTATTTAAAGAAAGACTCCTACATGTAGCCTCTTGGTGTAACAATCGGAAGATGTTCATCTGGGCCAGGAATATGCTCCTACAAGTCTAAAGAGGTTCCTGCTATTGTAGCCAAGACAAAATACATTCTAGTCAGGCCCTAAATGTGTTTTGTTGAAGTGACACAGTGCTATCGGTTGAAAATGCCTCAGATGGACATATTTCCTCAGTCAGCTAAATTCTAAAGTGGAAAAAGAAGTGTTATACCACACTCAGAAGGATATGCCTTATCAATTTGATCTGCCTAGGATTAGAAGATTGTTAGAAAAATAGTAGAAAAAATAATGAAGCCCAAAACACACCCCAAACAAACTTGATCAGTGTAGAAACTGTAAACTTCTATGTCCTATTTAAATGCAGAATGAAATTTTAGTTTCCTGGAAGGAAGCCATACTATTTATATGTACTTTGATATAACATAATATTCCTCTAGAAACTAATAATTAATTGCAATTAGATTGTGAGCTACGGTGAGCCCTTTTATTGGAAAATGAAGTGCAGCATGTATTAAGGTGCATTGAAGAGTCTGAGAAAGCAAACAATATAAGCTATTAAGTTATACAAAGGAATGTGCTCTTTTTTGAAGGTTTCCTATGGGAAATTAAAAAAAAAAAAAGTCCCAGGTACCTACCATTTAGGTTAGCGCAGTATATCACTCATCATTAGAAGACTCTATTTTGTAGCGCAATTTTTACTGAGCCTTTTTCATTAGCTTTCCTTACACTGGGATTATTCAACTAATCTTCAGGTAATTAACCTCTATTTACCTTTGTAGAGTTCTGTGTTGGAACTCATGGCAAGGAGTTGTAGATACTATCTATCTCTAATCACAGAGTGTCAGACAGTAAGTATTAGGTGCAAAAGGTATGCTGACTTAAATAAGGAGCTATCTCATCAGAAACTGTAGTATAAAGTCAAGCTTCCAAAGTAGTCTCCTAGACTTATTAAAAAGAGCAGTATTAAAGAATCAGATTTTTGGGAGTCAGTTCTTTATGAACAATTCTGAAACTGTGAACTAGCAAAGCCAGAGGTTTTGGAGAAGTTTAAATCATGTAAGTGGGGTTGTACGAAGCCAAAGCAGGTGACAGCCTGGAACTATTTAGAGATTACAGGCCAGGTTCGTTAACCTAGACATGATCCCTCTGTGCCACTCAGACGGTCATCAGTAGGTGCGATGCTGATACAAACGGTAAGCAAAGAACCAAGACGTAATGTAAACCACCAGTGCGTTCAGGACCCTTGAAGATGTGGAGTGGTGTAGTGTGCATGTGAAGGGGGGAGTTGCTGTAATGTTTCTCAACCCTTAGCTCTGGGAAATCTTGTCAGTCAGCTGATAAGGGTCCATTAAGGATCCTGCAATGCTCTATGAGCAAAGCTTCTGAAAAAGAGGTCTAAATGGTGCATAATCACTGAGGCAGAATTTGCTTCTGGATTTCGCACTGAGCTCTGAGCACAGGCGAGTGTCATATTACAATTTTGTAGTTAATTCTTCTTTGTGGCTAAACCGCACTGGACATTGCATTACTCACCATGAATTCCAGCTGATCAGCTGCTAATGTTTATTCTTGACACTTCAGTACAATATGTTGTGCCTGAAAACACCTTAGACATAATGTATTAGTCTTTTCTTGAACAAATGTAGCACTACTTTTTTTTTTTTTATAAATATCCCTCAATTGCATATGATCAGTTATCTCTCCCCTTCTTGAAATGGGCCCCTATGGTTTTTCTTGGTGATGGTTCTGAACAGGTAAAAGGTTTTTAAGGCTTCCCGGTTTCTCAGTGAATGTATTCAGCCAGCTTTTTCTGTGCTTTTAAATGCTTTTCCCCCACTCCTGAGATGCAGAGGAGGAAGAATGACAGAAGATGAACTTTGGTACTTCAATGCTATGAGAACTAGGGACCATTCTCTCCTTGCATAGGCTTCCTTGCACCACCCTGTCAGGAAAGAAGCAGACACTGGTATCAGAGCTGATGATATTACAACATCAACTATTTCTCCCTTGTTTTTCAATTGCCTGTGGCTGCAAATCTTTAATCTGCCTTGATTTTTCATCTCACAGCTCTGAAACCCTGTGAGTTACTCTGAGTTTCAAGCATCTTTACTTCACCTTGACTGCATTTGGAAGCCACGTTAGCTTGACAAGAAGACATTTACAATAATTTTGTAAAAACCTGTCAAGCCTTGTGGATGTTTAAGAAAGATTTGTGATATTGATTTCAACTGGAATTAAACTAAGTCTTATTGATATGACCTAGATATACATCAAAACACAATGCACATGCAAGGTTTTGTTGTGGTTTAAAAATGCATTACTAAGCTAATATAAAAAGTAAATTCATTTAGCTTTATTTGTACAAGAAATATGGTTTAAAGCCATATATGCTCTGAAATTTAGATTAGGTGCCTGAATTCTTTATTGGTTTTCAGCTCACACTTTCCTCAGTCTACATACCAGCATATTCCTTAAATTGTCTGCTTTACAAATGAACATTGAGCAAATACTTCTCTAACAGGTCTTAGAAATAATTACAGGCAAAGAAGTGATTTAGAAAGGAAGCCACAGTGGAAGAATTCTGGAGAACATGGTAAGAATGTTAAGAAAGTTAATGGTATTCTAAATAAATTATTTCATAAACTTCTGTAGTTAGAAAATGAATTAATTTTTTAATTTTTCTGTTTCATGGAATTATGTTAAATCCTACAGAAAAATTATCAGCCAGCTGAATATATTATTTTGAATTAAATATTTCCATTAGGGAAAAAATATCAATGATTTACAGTGTTTAACACTTAGAGAGGAATTAGCTGCAATATTTATCTTACAGCACCTTTAGGTCATTTACAGTTCTAACAGTTCTACAATTATTTGGCTTTGTTTCACAGTTTTATCTCCAGCTTCCATTTAAAATTAGAAACCTAGTTTTTATACATTTTTAAATTAAATTGTCCTTGTTCTAAAAGAGTTATCCATTAAGATTAAAAAAACAACCAAACAAAACCCCAGAAGTAACATACACTGAATGCCTAACTGGTGTGGGTTTTTTAAGAAAAAAAGAAAGATTTATAAATTTACATGTTAAGAAACACTTGTGAATGTGAATCCTTACAAGTATTTATAAAAAAAAAAATGTAGATTGGGTTCCTTAGACTGGATTTCACCAAGAGTGCCTCATATGGAGAAAGGAGCACCAATATTGCTGGCAAAGGGGGATAAAAAACCGTGATGTGAAACTACTGAAATCACAGCCTCAGTTTGTTACCACTAGCTTCGTGTAGCTACTGCGGCTGTCAGGATCTATAACTCCAGACAAATCTCATACACAAGCTCCAGCTGGCAGGGTTTCTGATGTGCCTGCACCACCCTGGAGAAAACCAGGCAGATCCCTGAAGGTCAAAGCCATCTCACTTTGAGGTGAGCTTCCTGAATCCGTGGGTTCCCTGCTGCACCTCTGGATGCCAGGTCTCTAGTGCTTAGACTTCTAAGCGCTCCCCACCCCGTGGAAAGTCCTTGTTCTGGTGAGGCTGCCCAAGCTTTTTACATAGTGACTACGAATCTTGAAGACAACAAATCTCTGGGAATTTGCTATGTTAGGACTGCTCCAAAGTAAACATAATTTGTCAGGAAGCTATCTTGTGCTGTAGGAGTCTTCAGCCTTGTGTTCTTCAGTGTTGCATGGTACAAACCCACTTATTTGGGGTTTCATCTTATAAAACAAGTGCATTGTTGTAAGGCNTTGGGAATTTGCTATGTTAGAACTGCTCCAAAGTAAACATAGTTTGTCAGGAAGCTATCTTGTGCTGTAGGAGTCTTCAGCCTTGCGTTCTTCAGTATTGCATGGTACAAACCCACTTATTTTGGGGTTTCATTTTATAAAACAAGTGCATTGTTGTAAGGCAGTTGATTTTTCCTTTCCTTAACTTCCAGATGCATCTGAGCAAATAATGTAAATGTCTAAGATAAATATATAACTTTACTACCAGAAAGTAGAATTATATGTTATCCCTGATTCAGGGATAAGATCTTACAGGCAGGCTATAATCAGGAAAGAGTAGCTATGTTCCTGTGATGTAAAGATATTTAATTGTTAACCTTTGAGACATATTGTCTGTTACATCACCGTTTCTGTGGCTGAGTCTGTTCTTTTCTAGTTGAGGAACAGAGGAGGGCAAGGGTACATAAATGCAGAATCTCATTTAATCTTCCAAGAAATCATAAGGCTGCAGGAGTGTGGAGCACTGTTGGGAATCTCAGACCCCTTCAGTCAGAATAATATAGTGTGAAAGCAGTAAAGCCATTTTTACTGCTTTGAGGCTGGGTGAGCAGAAAAGGATTATCGTACTGGGAAAATTACTATTCTGGAAGTAATTTCGCTGTGAGGAGGCAACCACCTTCAGAATGAATTATTGTCATAATAGTTGATATCAAAACAATACCTGATTCGGAATATTACTTGCATTAATGACAATTCTGAGAATTTAAAGGTAGTAAAGTCATAAATCCTATGCAATGATGACTGTAGAATGATTATCTACTGTCAGTTTAATGGCTGTTATCTAATCAGACACATAATTTCTTTGAGTATATTAGGCCATTCTAAACCCATTAGGTTTACTGTGGTTGCCCATAATATAATTAACCTATAACTTGACTCTTAACCTAGAAATTAAGAGTAACTTGTTGTACAGTGTGGTATAAATCTACGATATTAGATAAGCATCTATTTGAAACAAAGTCTCTAAAACCAGAATAAATGAAAACAGATACATTTCTGCTGTTGGAAATTACTGCATCTTACTTCTTGACTCAGGAACTGTACAGGATGGTTTCTGGACATGGTGTAAATAGGAAACCTAACTGAAACCTAACCGTCCAGAAAATCTTAAACCAAACAATTACCTAGTATGCAGTGCAAGGGGATGCAGTTCTGGTTAATTCATTCCCTTTAACTGAGCACTAACCTGTGACAAGTATGCATCGCTTGTTTAATCATATCTCTCTTTTTTGCATTACCAAACTTCATAGTATTTGATGTTGATCCAGCTAGTTCCGCAACATTTTAACCTGGGAAAAGATAACTTTCCTGCCTAAAATCTTTCCTGTGGGCTCAGCTGGGTGCAACATTACATAGAAACTTCCTTTCCATAATAGTGGGTAATGCTCTGTGCATTTAAACTTCTGTGTTCTAGCCGTAGCCACATGCTAATATGGGTGAAGTAATTTGTGTTCAATAAATTTCCTTTTAGCAGTAAAACAAAGCAGACCATATCACCCTGCTAAATAAGGTTGTCCCTGTATTTACACTGCTGAAGAACTACTACGCATCTGGAAAACATCTTAAAAGCAAAGTTCTCTGTCTTCTTGTTGTTTTTGTACATAATTCTCCCATTTTCTCCAGGAAGCCCTGTGTTTTGAGGGATACCTAGGCAACAGTTACAGCTCACTTTCACAGATTGATGTTAATTATAGTTGCATCTAAACCTGTTGATTATCTAAAAGAACAGAAATCTCTACAAATAAGGAAAAATATTCAACTGCAGCAGAGTGAAAAGACAAAGTTTGTGCTGCAGTAAATTGCAAAGCAAAAAAATTATGAAATATGTGAAAGCAGTTGTATTATATATATACACATATATATTATGTGAAAGAAGAAGTATTAAAGGATGTATAAACTACTGGTCTTTACCCATGTAAAGACATATATTAAAAAGTGTATCTTTGCACAGTCTTATTGTGACTTATCACTGACTGAGTAGTCTACACTGCTAAATTCTCGCTATTCTCCATACAACATAGCTTGCCAATAGCAAGATATGGCTAAGCTTTGGCTTCAGCCAAAGCTATGTGAGGTTTTCAAGTTCTACCAGTCATTTCTTTTGACAAGGAATTTGTCTGTAGTCTTGTTTTCTGGTTACAGCCTAAATAATCACTTTTCTGTCCAGTCACTTTTCAGAGAAAATGTTAATGGCATTTTACATCTCTCCTTAACTCTCCTAATGCAATTTGATCAGGAAAGAGGGCAGCGACTCCTGCAATAGCAGTCCTATTCTTGTGATGTGGCTGTGTGGAACCTAACTCACAAACTCCTGTGAGCTTGATACTGATGGCAAATGAGCTCATGTCTGAAACTCGTAATCAGTACTTGTTTCTTTCTAGTCTGGATCATGAAAGATGTTTGAAATTGCAAGCTTTCTCATTATATCTCCTACCCCAAAAGATCCTGAATGGGTTCATCAGTGTCTCCCTAAAGTGCTAAGCAAGTAAATCAACCTTACATCCTTATAAATCACTAGCAAGGATGTATATCTCTACTATACGTAGGATTTCCATGTGATTTCAGGATGTTTGAATGGCATTTTTTTTCTTTTTTTGTTTCCACCCAAAGGATTCACTAGATGTAATTGTGTCATATAGACGTATATTGGATTTTTTTTCTTGTGTCTACATTTCTTCACTGTTTGTATTAAAGGATTTGCTATGTTATCAACATTGCTGTCCTCATTATATCTTATTGACTTTCTTTCACAGTCTAGAGGAAGTTCAGTAATCCTTGTCACTGTTTAAAACTTAGATTTTTCCAAATATAGTATTTTATTGAACCAAAGTGAAAGGACAGCCCTATTTTTGATAGCACAGTAAACACATTGCATAAGAAAGTCTGTATAAAGCATGCAAGAAATTAAAATAGAGCTCCTTTTTAGAAGTTGTTGTTTTTATTAAACTACCCTTCAGTTTGCCAAAAGAAAATATCCATGTCTGTTCCTGTGCAGAGAGGGGCAGAACTGATTAAAACCATTAATAGTGGTATTCTGTATTACTGAATCAGTCTGAATGGCACTGAGAGCAAACATCAAATTAAACAGCACCATAAATGGTACATGAATTCTTAATTTCAAAGAAATTCAGTAGGATATAGGAGCCAAAAAAATTAGAAGGTAAAATTGGTGGCCAGTATACTTAAAGTAGTACTCTAGTATATATCCTACATGTTAGGCTAAAAGAAATTCAGGCTTGAGAATGAGCCTAGGAGCCATCTGCTCTTATTTGAAATGACTGCAATAAACTGATCGTATACATGGCCTTTATACTCAGTGAAACAAAATGAGCACCCTAAGAGAGCTATTATTGCTGAAAGATTTTACCCATTACTCTGGGGATCATATGAACCTCTTCCTGCAAGTTTCTGTTAGTATCCCTGATGAGACTAATGTGCCTCACATCAGCAGATACAAACTTTGTCCCCATGTTGCCTGCGTAGCGCATACTGTCATTAGACTGCACAAAACACTTGGAGCATGCACGCGCTGAGTGAAAGAGTGAATTCTGAGATAACGTTTATGATTCCGGATGAAGAGGCTGAGCAGTACGGCCACCACATCAGCCTGTACCGTCCTGACACTGAACACTCTTTTCTTAAAAATGAATTAGAAAAAAAAAAAAATCTTCTTCCCTTTTTCTATAAATAACAAAAAGATATTGACAGATTTTAAGGCAGAATCAAATTACTAAGTAATTTGAAGGGTCAGTAGTGAATGCCTTAGTCTTCTAAAGACTTCAGTATTTAAAAATTACTTTAAATACTTTAAGATGGAACTGTGTAGTCAAATACATTGTTNACAAAAAGATATTGACAGATTTTATGGCAGAATCAAATTACTAAGTAATTTGAAGGGTCAGTAGTGAATGCCTTAGTCTTCTAAAGACTTCAGTATTTAAAAATTACTTTAAATACTTTAAGATGGAACTGTGTAGTCAAATACATTGTTTATAGGATGAATCTATTTCTGTATTCATGGTCTTTTTTCCTCAGGTGTCAGTGAAATCAACAGTTAAGCAATAAAGTATTCTGCCATGGCTTTCTCTTGTTCTTTCCTCTGACAAGTATTTTGCCATGAATTAAATAATTTAGGCGAAATGAATGGGAGAAACAAGGATCCTGTATTCTGGGTGCTGGTAGATGCAGATGAATAAAAGTGGCCTTTGCTTAAGGGAATATCTAATTATTTATACATAACATAAAGTGGTGAAGATAAGAGATTGAGAACATCCACACCAGCTCCAGAGTATCCACTCTGACTATGACACTCATGAGAGGTGTAGAGCATGTGTTTACATACTCACATAAAGAAGGAAAATATAGATATAGATTTTCTGTCTTCTTTACAGGTACACTTGAACACTAAACTCTCAAATGAGAAGGAAGGAAAACATTACAGTCTTGGGAAAATTTTTTTCCTGACAAAAATTGTTTGGTAAACATTAACAAAATTCACAATCTTGTGATTACAAAAGCAATGTCTTTCAACCGAGCTATTATATAACTTCTCTGAAATTAACCTACTTGTAGTAATAAGTCTTGTAAGTAGCACTGTGCCACTCAAAGAAAACTTGATTGCAGTGAACTTGATCATAAACAGAAGTAGACATTGAACGGCATGATTGTTATCCAAAGTGTGTAGCATGCATTATAGAAAATGTACAAAATAGTGTTATGTTACCTGCAATAAATATTATTTAAGGTTATTGGTTTAGATTTAAGCATTAAGTTTTTAGTACGCAATTCAAGAAGTTTTATTACAGTGTCCTAAATGCATATTTGAATGGTATTTTATCACAGTAATAAAACATTATGTAAAACTGATATACATAGCTAGAAGATAACAGGAGTTTGCCAATTAGGTGGGCATATGATAACAATATACATAAAGTTTCAATTGCTCATCTAAGTTTAGCATCAGCAAACAATTCGCATCTCTGCTAGACTCTGTCAGATCTTTCATAATGATATTTCTTGGCTAAAACCTTTAATTTCTAGTGTTGCTTATGAGCAAAATGTATGCCATTACTCGTGCATATTTTTTTTCTATTCATGTAAATGCGAATCCTTATAGGTTGTTTCCACTAAGCTGCAAATTTGTGAACAACATATTTCAGATTTCTGTTCCCGGAAACTTTAGAATGGTTTCTGTGTGAATGGGCATAAAAATTATCTAAACTTCCTTCATGAAATAATTACTAACAATTTTTTTTTAAACATTATCACCTACTATTTCTTTTATAAAATGAGCTCTCCAGATCATGGTACTGCTCTGTGAAATCAAGACAGTTTTCTGTTTAAGTGGGAAGTTCATAGGAATCACTGAGTGTTTGTCTCTGACAAAACAGTGATGTCTGGCTATTTTCAAGACAAGATGTGTAGGATCCCTAGTCCATTGCCAAGGAGGTCTGTCACTTGAATCCACATAACAGTGGGGATTCTGCCTGTGAGAGACAAGAGGAACTGTAACAACCTATAGAAGTTTCCATTGAAGTCCTGTTTTTGCTGTGACAGGTATCTGAGTTTTGATGAATGTTCCAGGCATAATGTACTCTTCCTCCCAGAGTTAACTAGCACTGACTGCTGTTTCTGTGTTGTCACATCCTTGGATGAGCTAGCGCCTTTCAGAGAAATGTGTCTTGCTTGGAAAAAACAATGCAACATATTTAACTGACCTAGTGCCCGTGTATGACAAAGTTTCTTTCAAGTGCCCTGAGATTTTTATTCTTAACTATATCTCCCCTTGGTGCTTTCTCATTGTTATAAGATACCACCATTCTGTAAAAGGAACTTCACAAGTTTTTGTAAAATCTCATGGGGAATTTAGTACCTTGGAATTTATAATGCAATATTTATGTTAATTATTAGATCATGAATAAAAAAAGGAAGGGAAAGGACATTGGATGAGCTCCATGTAACTGTTTCAATTGTCCATCCTAGAAAAGAATGACTGGTGATGAGCAGTTGCTTAGGATGCGACGTTAAGTACTGTTTGACACAAAATATCCTGTGGCCATTCACAAATCTTTCAGCCCAGATCTTCTGTTTGAAGATACATGTGCCAGTTCATTTGTAGTGAGGATGCAAGTACCGCCTTGCACTTCAAGTGAAGCTAACATAAATATAATAATTATATCAGAACGTGTTAGCTGCTTTAATAATTTCATCATTATTTGGAGACGGGGATATATACATGATGTGGTAGATATAACAAATCATGGCAGATATGATTAAAATAAAGTTATAGCTGATAATTTATTCATTCAATGTTGTTGTATGTCATAATTATGAAGAATTTAAAAATGGCACTTGTTCCAGCTGTCACCTACATCTGTAAGTTTTAAAGGTCCCTCTTTAAAAACATTTTTTGCTGTTGTTCAAAATTCTGCCAATGCTGTGAGCCAGCCAATGCAACCAGCAGTTGTGAGATAGTGATTTTTTTTTTTTGAAACACTGATCAGAGTAGCTCTCTGAAGGTTAAAGAAGGATGAGATCCTGAAAATTGCATTTCTTCCATTCATTAGCTCCATAATTTAAAAAGGAAGATCATAATCAAATACCTCCCTTTTTGTGTACTATAAATACAAACAGTAATAATAAAATCTAAATTTATAGTCAAATAACATTATGAAGATACTAGTTTGCAACTAAAGAATATTTGAAGGTTGGACTGTTGCAGTTGTTCCTATACATTTTCCTTGCTTGATAATAAGTTTGCTGCTGTCATCCAAGCTCTGTGTGTGTTTCTTGGTATAAACAAAATGCACCACATTATGACAGCAGTTGTAAATACATTTGACCATATATTATAATGACTTAATAAAGTATATTTGCTTTCCATAAGATAGTTTTTCATGTTTGAAAGGTAACATTTTTATTTATATACATTTTTGGCACCCAGAATTTAATGTTATTTACCTTTTTTTATTTAAAACAATTCTTAAGGTCTGACTCCTATCTTGTTTTTAAGGTGACTTTTTGTCCATAATTTTATTAAGTAAAATAAAATTTGCTGAATGTTAGTAATGCACTACCTCAACTGTATCTTAGCAGATCATCAATCTTTGATCTATCAGATGAATACAAATCTATGTATTTTTGCGTAACAACTGTTTAATGGAAAATACAAAGAACTCCCAAACTTTAGCTATGGAAACTATTCAGTAGTCTGCCTGAGTGAAAATAGGTCAGTCATCCATCACATCTCTAATCTACTGAACTATTTTTGTTCATAATGAATTTAATCTTTAATAGCTGGCAATTCAAGTTATTTATAGCAGGTAAAATAGCGTATTTTCCACAAAGTAACTTGTAGTTCCTAATATCAAAATCACTACTTCCTCTTTTAAAATGCAAGTTATTTTGGAACAGATTATACAAGATGAGTCATTGCTAAATTTTATCTTCTGTGAGGTGGAGTGCTTTCAAATAGAAGTAGCTGAGAAGGTGTAATTACACATGCTTTATTCTTAACCCATTTTCTCCTAATTTCTTTGCCCACACTTCTCTGCTCTGAGTAAGCACTGTCACTATTACACCTTTAAGCACAGTAGAATTATTAAGGGTTATATTATGCTATATTTTTTGTATTGTTAGAAATAATCTATAACTTTAATCTTTTAGGATCTAAATATTAGACTATTTAACACGGAGACTTAGAAAGAAAATCTTAAAATCTCAATGAACACTATGGGTGAATGCCATATTTCATTGGCCAAATGCTAACTTTGTGTCCGGTTGTTTAATTCAAGTAAAACCCTTGGTCTTGAGCTTTATTTATATGTCTGTTCTAATACATTTGAGACATCATAAAAAAAAAGAAGTTAAGACTAGCATAGAAAATAGTACGTGGTAAGCCTTTACATTTGAAGATAATTCCAGGCTTTTGGGGATGACAATGTTGTTGTGATGGTTTATAGTTTCTTTCATATGCATCTTCTTGCCGTTCATCTTTGACCTTTCATTTTCACTAATTTGAAAAGTTCCAACGCTCTTCAAAGGCTTCTAAAGCCTACCTCTATGCATAGTTAACAGTGCAAAAATGCAAACTTTCAACCTAAATATGAATAAGCCTGGCTGAGAGAAGTTTTTACTGCTGTCCTTTATGAATACAATCGATTTAAACTTACCTGTGTCTTACAGAAGAACTAAGATTACCAAATGATACAATTCTCCTGGATGGACCTTCCAATGAAATCATATCGATTACTGCTATCTACCAGTAATAATATAGGAAATATTGCAGGTCCTCTCATGGTAAATTCTTCTCTTACTCCAAAAATCTGGTAGGATGTTAATTACTTATAGTGAAAAGAAAAATAGTGATGATTCAATGAATCAACTCCCATTTGATTTTTAATTTTTTAAGACTGGGCAATGAGATAATTGCAACAAAGCAACTTTGGAATTTTCTAGTTCTTTCTGCTTTTCTTTGACCTTTCTATTTCCTAAGTCTGTACAGATAATGTTACTTGTGTTGACAATGTTGAGCTTTCAGAGTATTTCCCACTGCCTTTAAACTTCATTGTTCCTGATACAGATGCGATTCCTAACCAGTGTGAATAAAGAGGTACTTTTCTAACTCACCTTTCAGTTATCTCAGAGCATAATTTTAGCAAATTATTTTGTATCTCTGTATCTCAAATTGATGAGACCCAGAATCTCTCTAATGATGTTTCACAATGATGTGTGTTTTTACCTGCTAACTAGTTAAGTACAGCCGCTGAAATAGTTAACCAGACTACACCTAAATCACTATCCTTCTAGAAATGGCGTCTTTGCTGTTATGTAAACTTCAACAGTTGTAGCAAGTAAATCCTGGCATTTCATTAGATGCAACATTGCCAATGAAGTGTGCACATCTACCCTTGCTATTGTACTTGCTAAATACCATGTTATCTTTTCTTACTTGGTGCATATCTACTCATAATTACTCATGCTGATGGCGCCTCAAAGTTAGGATTCTGAAACCCATTCGACTGTGGGGCCTGTTTTGACACCATTTGAAAACAGCACTTGTTTCGGGGTGATAATGTGATTTCTACTCTACCTCATTCTGGAGCAAGCACACTATGCTGTTCCACACTTCCTTATTTGCTTCAGGTAGCTACCTGTGATTTCAGCAGCATGGAATACATCACATGATTTCATTCATTTCAACAACAACATTTTAAAACAAACATTGTCCAACTAAAGTTTGCTAGACATTAAGAAACTGCTCATCTTGCTGTTTTGTTGTTAGCTTGTATCTGAAGCTTGATGATGGTCTTAAGCATGAGTGAAGCTATTTAAGGTGACACATGTTCAAGATGTTAAAAGTATTACTATTCTTTCCACTATTCATGGTTTTGGCTGCTTATCAATCAGAATCAACTGGTTCAAATTCCTGGTTCCTATGTAGAAAGCCTTAAATATTTGGAGAAGTTTTTTCTGCTTCAATTCAAAGGGCTGTTTTACTATAAATGTACATTATTTTGGGTTGATAATACTTCATAATACATGATGAAATGTTAGTTTCCTAACTCGGCTCCCCTAAAGCCACAAAATTTTGTATGCCTTAAGTATTGCTCCATTTGTTGAAACACACACTTCTAACTTCACACAAAATTCCTGTTTAAAGGCTCATAACTTATGTTATTAAAAAAAAATAAATGCACATCAAACCCACTGATTCCTGACCATTCTAAAGACCATCACTGTGCAGATAATTTGTAAATAAAGGAATATATTCTGTCTCCCTGATGCTTTTGGGCAAGTTATATTGTGCAGTCAGCAATAGGAATCAAGTTCATGATTTCCAGAATAGTGTCTCTCGGAGATTGCTCTCTGGTTCACAAGTACTTCACAAGCCTCTTCCTGGATATCTGTAGAATGGAATACTTGGTAAACCCACCATTAAAAGCAAGGGCTGAGAAGGGAAATCAGACATAGAAGTTCTTTTTCATTGAGTGGGTTATAGCACAAGGGGAAAGAAAAGAAGATTTAGAGAGTTCAAGAAAGAAACATCCTGTTCCTTAAGCTCTTGTACCTCAATTTCTTTAGTACAGTTCATTACTCTTTGCAACTGGCCAGACATCACAAGCTTGTGCCAATATACAGTGATCTTCAGCTTTCTTGAGTTCCTGGCTAGGAGGTGTTAATATTATTACAAAGGTCACAAAAACAGGAAAAAATTGATCTCTTTGAGATACTTACTGCCTTATATAGGGAATCTGTTTGTTGTATTATTTAATTTCATGCTCGAGAAAAGGTTTGTTGCAGTGAATACAAATTCCTCCCAAATTTCCTCACTTAAATTAGTGATCTTGCATTTTTTTCTTACATGCACAGAAGGACTCTATTACCCTACATTAGTTTTATTTTAGTACTTCATGTTATGTAAATGTTTGTGTTCCTCATATGCGTGAAAATAAGTTTTGGACTCTGAATTTGCTCTTGGGATTTCAGAGTACAGTATGCTATATGAGAAAAAAGCTTTTTTGTCCATTCTTTCAGAAAGACATAGACTTTCCAACTTCAGTGTAATGTCATGCTTGTTATCATCAATAAGGCCCATAAACAGTGGTATAATACTCCCTTCTTTGGTGGTCTGTCTGTCATCCTTTTAATTTCATCTTGTTCTCAGTCAAGGCTTCTGTGTCTTAATTTTATTTTACCGCAGTGCTAGCACAAAGTTCGGTGGCTCCATGCTAGACCGAGGCGGCAGGC
>VZSC01015515.1:0-15312 GCA_013398225.1 Steatornis caripensis
AGATAGATAGCAACTATGTTATGAGACACATGAAAATGTGCTGTTTAAATGAATTTTTTTCAAGATATTCAGTTCCAACAAAATCTTAATGATTAATTAAGAGTATGTGAATAAATTTGAATATATTAGGTTTTTGAATGTTCAACTGTTTATTATCTTCATAGTCTTATTTTAGGGAATGTCATGGCTCTACAGCAATCCTATTTGGTGGGTTATCTTTGGAGAAGAAGAGGCAGCAGAGGAATTGGGAAAGGAAGATGCTCAATTAATTAGTAGGGTATTAGTTCCTGCTCCTAATTAAAATCTAACTAAAATAGGAATTTGACAGGTGTTTGGCCAGAAAGGAAACATTAGACACTCTGTAACCTTTGGGGAAGTGAGTAGGGAAAGATAGACCTTGAAAGGCATTTTGAGGGCATTTTATAATAGCTTTTATCTCATTATTTAATAAATTCTCTTTGACAGCAATTCTAATACAGGTTAAGTTTTTTTTTTTTTTACATTTTTATTTTTAGCATCAAATCACTGCATTCACACCCTTTGTTTCTCTCTGGGTATGGTAAATCAGTTGGGAGTCTCTTTCTTAAATTTTTTTTTTTGAGCTTAAATTTTTCCTTTCACTGTGTTGTTGTCTGATTGCTTTTCATTCCCCACTGATTGCTCCCTAAGAAGTTGAAAGTCTAGAACTTGTACCGTCTCACCTTACTCTGCAAGACTTTGTAAAAGCTTTTTTGAGGAAGAATGTCTGTGGAAGGTTGTCTGTTCAAATACCACTCTGTTTTGTCCTGTTTGGACAGGAAAGATGAACTCTGCTATAGAAAAAGCTGCAAATTATTTCAAGTTAGATGTGCACATTAAAGTAATGATGATTGAACCTATTTTATAAGTACCCAACCAACTAAATAACTAAAATCCTTCAGTAGCAATTTACTATGGGCTATATACAGGAATAATAGCTTTTCATAGTATAATTTAAATTATTAAATTATTTAATAGTATAATTTAAATTATTCTTCTAATACATTATGTCTGTTTCATTCTAATCCCCTGACACAAAGTGCATTTCAAACTGCAAAGCACAAAGTTTTCTAGTTGCTACATTGCTTTTTTCTTAGCAGTAGCCATTATAACCTTGGACATTGTTATTCTATGAATCCTTGTTTGAATTGACCTAGCTGGCATCCCACCTTAGTGAGTTCCACAGTCTAATTATGCTTTCAGTGAGGAAATTTCATCAGTTGTGAAAGAAGCTGAAAAGGTAATTTCATTATTTCTTTGCCTAAGGTCTTACCTAGACATTCAAGTAGTCTTTTTCAGTTTGTTGAACCAGGATCCTAGCTAAATTCAATTCAGAGTTTTAGTGAAATGAAATTCACAGATTAAGAGGCAGAAGAAAATTCACCCTGTGAAGAAAATGATGGAACTGAAACTGGTTAAAATACTTTGTTCAGTCATACGATGATAAAATAAGAGGGCTGCCTGAGACCCTTGTATTTGAGTTCATGTAATAGTGACCTTTGAGTGAGCACTAAGCAAAATAAAGCTATTAGAGCTTTATGAAATTTGATCCATGTCTGAAGGATTTCAAATCAGAGGTTTTGATATTGCCGTATCAGTCAGAAACAAGTTGTTGGCATTGACATGCTTCTTGCAGCACACATCTTGAAAATCATAAAAAACACTGTAGAGGGCATTGCAGAAGCAAGGGGAAGCTTTTCCTTCACTTAAACCTGTCTGTGGTCAATTCACCAAATAGCTGGAGTACAGTGGGACTCACTGTGTGATGTTTGATTCAAAGGTGGGAAAATGCCAGCTGTAGATGGGTAAATGTGTTTGTTCTGGACTGCACTGTCACTTGTCCAAATCAGTTCACCTTATCTTTGCATCTATGTGTTGGGGAAATAGCTGCTCGTGATATCTCAGGAGTGCTCAGCAGGACGGAAGTTTCAGCTTAAAACTGAGGGTCCTAATTTTAGTAGAACTAACACTACTGTTCTGTTTAGATCACCTTCTGAAAAAAAAATATTTCTGTGGGAAACAAAAGACTGTGTTTTTTGTTGTTGTTGGCTAACACAAAAAAAAAAGTGAAAAAAGAAAAACTTTCACAGCTTTCCCATTATTAATTCTGGGAAAACACAATAAAGCCACAGCTGGCAGGCACTTTTTTTTTCTAAGCTTTTGATAATAGAATTAATTGGTAAGTGGAAAGCTTACAACCCTTTTTCTGCTGCAAGTTGCCCTCTGCTATCATTACGGATAGATGTTAAAGCCCAAGCTAATTGTAATGAAGATATATATTCGCATCATCAATAATCAAGGCTTTTTTTTGGACAAGTAGTTTTAATGTGGAACGTCAATAAACTCCCGAGAAAGATGCTCAGGTCAGCATGAAGAATTCAGGGTGACAGGGTAAGTTCTAATGCAGCACTCTAATATATATACGCGGTCCCTGTGATTCCTTTTTTAATGACAACACTTCCTTTAACAGCACTTCAGCAAGCATGGAGTAGGGAGGGTGTGGTGGGAGAAGAAGTATACCTACTGGTATACTACAAAGCTGAAGTTAGCAGCGCTATGAGTGATGAACAGCAGTTCCAGTGGAGATGCGTACAGTAGTTCAAGCCCATTACTCCATCACCATTAGAGACATTTATCATTTAGTCACTATGCTTATGCAACAGTATTCTAATGCTGCAAAAAATACCTCGCCAGCTCTATATTAGGGATGGGTGAATTCGTTCTGATAAAAAGAGAACTGTTCTTAATTTTTCCCAGACCTGTAACTGAACCAAAACCTAATGTTCATCCATCATTATTTCAGATGTGAGAGCTTGTGCTTTGCAAGCAGGGCCCCAATGTATCAGCTCAGCAAGGTCCCCAATGCAATGGTGGTGAGCATGGTATAAGAACCTGATCAGAATGAAACAGATTATTTGGGAATTTCTCCATCCCTTTCCATCTGCAAACTTCTCTCCTAGGCTTCTTGCCAGTGGTGAAACCATGGTGAGGATGTAATCTGCTGGCAGGCCAAAAGAAGCAGTGTCAGCAACATGGATTCATACATATTTTTAGGAATAGCTGGATCTGAAATACAACATAAACGTATACTCAGATTAATTCTGAAAAATGCCAGCCAGTAGAACACTGCACAATGTTTTTTAAAAACCTGTTTCTACTATTTTGATTCCTGTGTCATTTTTCTCACTTTTTATTATTTAGCAGCCATTATAATACACATAGCATTTATGAGCAGCTTTCAGCAAATTCTTCTTTTGTTGGTACAGAAGAGGATGCATTTGTAATTATAGCAAAATTTATGTCTTTCAATGCAAAGTTACATTGCATCTTACTGACTTAGCATCCCTACCTAAGTGCAGATCTGTACTTACTATTTGATAGAAGGTAAAGGAAGAAATATCTGTTACAGCAGTGACATGGAACATAATAAAGTTTTTCAGTCCTTAAGAAAATCTTGTTGATTTCCAAGTATTTTTACAAAAGTGCCTGAACAATAAGCAAAGAACCAGTCCCAGTTATTGAACCTAAATTATTTTCGGTGTTTAAACTGAAACTGTGAGATTTCAGCACTTTTTCTCAAGAAAAAAATCTTAAGTAATAAGCCTTCATCCTTCAGTGAATTAATGTATTTCTGCCTGTTAAAACTCAAGGACTGTCACATTTTGCATTTAATCATCTGCAGCCAAGGAGCCAAAAATATTGCAAGAAATTTTGAGGAGTTAAAGCAAGGACTCATGTAAGGACAATTTACCGGAGTGTTATTGATGATCACAGTCGTAGATTCAGGGTTCTCAAGGCGACCATGGCCATGGGATTATCTCAGAATTCCATCTGAGTCCTCTTGAATCCTCTTTTAAGAATTTTTTTTTCAGTGTTTCCAATGACAAAAAAGTTTTCATTACAATCAAAATGGCATCGAAGCTGTTCCCTCTTCACTATAGAGAAGTTGGAAAGAACTCTCCAATGAGCGAGTCATTGCTTTGTGTGATGAGGGTTACTTGATGCAGCTTCTCAAAGCTAGTCTGGTGGAATTATTAGGTGTGGTCTTTAACTAACTTCCAGATTTTTCAGTTATCTGCTCCTGACCCTACAGGTTTTGGATGTTTTCTTCACAAGAGTCACTACAGCTTTGCCAGCTGTGCTAGCCCAGCTAGCTGAACGCTGTTTTGGATGTTGTCTAACATGATCATGTTGGAAAAGAACAGCTTAGGAATACAGTAGGTATAGAGTCCAGGAATGGGTTCTCTATTTTAGCTTGAGATTTTTTCAAGGCTATAGTAAGTGTATAGGTAGACACTGAAGGAGAGTTTGAGGTGTCTTCTGGGGAGTAGTCTTACATGCTGTGTCAATTAAAGAATTTGAGGGACTTCAGGATTTGTTCAATACTGTCTTCATTTTTTTTCTTAATCAACTCCACACAGATAGAGATTTCTGCATGTCAATGGGAGTCCTGTTAGGGCTATTCTTGATTTGCAAACCAAATGAGTAGAACTCATTGATTCATTAGTGAAAGTCTGGAGGACAGGATAATGTCAAAAAAAAGCCCAAAAGACCAAAAAAGCCTCTGGTGACCGGTAGTGGTATTTAACCACACGGGAGGATGTTACTGGATCTATCAGATTTTGTTTGTTAGATTATGTGTTATATGTTCTTTCTTTTCCACTGTTTCAGAGAAAAGCTGATATGGCAAATTTATCATACAAGTTCAGTACACCGAATGTACTCATGAGATTAGATTCAAGCTTTCAGATCTGAGAACTGTGTCTTTAATTAGCTTAAGCAGAGACTGATGGTGGCAAGAAATAAGTTCTGTATTATTTCAGTACTTGTTTCTAACTTCATGCTGAAGCAATGTATTTGGTACATAGACTATTGAGTCAGCAAGGAATGCAACAGGTACCATAGCTGTTGGCTAAACTTACAAAAAGTAAATTGGATCCTGGAAAGTGTGTAGTGCACCCCACTCCATTAATAAATTGTTAAACTGAAAGCTCAGATGTGCTTTCAGTAACCACTGACATTTTATCTGAAATAAGGATGAGAAATTTCACTTACTACAAAGCAAAGCATTAAAAAGGTTCCTTATCTTTGAGACCAGAATAGGGATATTAGTAACACTGTCTGCTTCCTTTTAAAACCCTATTAGTGTCAGGTAATATGTTTCTCCAATGGCGCTTGACATTCACTAGGCTAAAAAAACCCTGAAAATGAACTTTCTGAGGGAATGTTTTAAGTAATACACTAATAGCTAAAACAAGCTAAAGAAAATATAACCTTTGATATCAGTAAAACATACACTAGCTTTGTTCCTTAAACTGTTCCTTAAACACAGGCATTAGCAATGTAATCTGTTATTTCTTTTTCTGTACATTTGTTTCTGTTTTGGTCTATATGTATACATGTATATAGCTACTAACCAAACATTCAGCTTGTGCTATTTCTTTGAATTCAGTAAGATGCAAAGCTAGAAGGCAGGACTATTCTAATGGCCAAAACCTAATATTTATTTTTCTCAGTGTATATAATGCAAGTTAAGAGATGGGGATCCCAAGCTGCTGTGTTAGTATCGATCAACCTTTTTCATGACACAGTGCTTTACTTTATATAACATTTCTGTCTGTAAGACACCTATAATTGTCAAGCTGTGCCTCATGGATTACGCCTCCAGAGCTAAAAGGCCTGAGACTGTTCAAATAGCATGGACGCCGAATGGTGCGAATAGCTAGAATTCTTATGGAAATACTTATGTTTTTAAGGGGCAGGAATGCTGTGACTGGAAGCATGAAGATGGAAAACACCTTACCACAGGCAATAAGCATCACATGAGAGACAGACTGCTAAATGAAGGAGGAGCAGAGCATGAGCTTAAGCACTGGACCGATGCTTGCCTATATTGGTTATTTGCTAGTGTGTTCGTAGATGATGTCTGGGCAGAGTTTGGTGGATGGCATGTGCTGTGGACTATGTCCTGAAGGCAGTATGGATAGGACTGGTTTTGTCTCCCTCCACTCTACACGTCCTTCCATCAATATCCACGCAGGCTATGTGTGTTCAAACACTATGCCTTCTTGCAACATATTTTGGCATGTAACGCTTCCTTCATCTTGTGCCGTGAAACTATCTCACTGTGATGCGCTATAACATGATGCTTGCTTTGTTTGAGATCCTTGAACTGAGGAATGTACAACGCACAGTAACTGTGCCCTAAAACCACCTAAAGTCGCAAGAAGTCTTTGTACTAAGCACGATATGATGTAGATAACACCCATGTGTGCCCTTTGGCCTCAGGGCCAGAAAACAATCCTTGGCACAGGTTTATTTTGCAGGGCCAGTATAGACACATCCAAGAAGAACAGACAGAAAACAACTCAAAAGCAGAATGTGGCAAATGTTAGAGACAGACAGAACAGAAGCCTACTGTGTTGGAGACTTCCTGAAAATGTCACTACTTGTTTTGGTGTTTCAATGCAAGTAGAGAGTCCCTGCAGTTCTTGGTTTGACCAGTTCTGAGCTGCTTTTCAGAACTGTCCCTTAGTGTACTAAAGTGAAGCTTAAAGGAAAAGAAACTAAAGACTTGGATGAGAGTAAAAAGAAAACATTAATGAATTTCTTGATTCTGATTAATGGTGGCATAAGGTTTCTGCTGAAAAGTCCTCCTGGAACTCTGCAGTGAATTCCAGACAAATGTGAGAGAAATGGTCTCAGGTGATGGATCACTTGCAGAGTGGCTCAGAGTAACTTTCCCCTGCATTCATTCTCTGGATAAATGTTCCTTTTGAGAGTGCTTCTAAGGTCAAAAGTCTTTCTGGTCATGAAGGCTGTGAAAAAGAGGGAGGCTTTCACCAAAGCACTGTTTGTCACCAAGCTCCCTGGGCTGTGATGCTTTTCATTGTTCCATGCCTAGTTCTGATGAACTGGTTTGACAGCTGCAGTTTTAGAAACATCTACCAAATAAAAGAGAACAAAAAAGATTGAAAGAGTTGGGAAAAATTTTCACTGAGAACATATGGGGCAGGAAACCAGTGTAAAAACTGCTGATCTGTTGATTGGCTAGAGAGCATAAAATCTGTGGTTATAGATGATTAAAAACTAGATTCTGATTTGCTCACCCATTCTGTGTGGTAGCTCCCTGTCAAAAGTCTCCTATTCATTTCAGTAGAGCTATGGGAGAGCTTATGCACTGTGAGCAAGCAAGACAAAACCTCATGCTGATTCGTATGCTGCAGTTAACCATGGCTGACCAGCATTCACTTCTTAAACATGAATGTGTGCCATGCTCTCACATTCTCTATATTAAATGTGTTGGTGTTAAATATTGACACAGACTTCAAACTTGCTGTGGAAAAAGCATCGCATTTTACGTGGTGAGTCTTTTTCACAGCTTCCTTTGCCCTCAACAAAGGTTTCAGGCTCCTCACCTGCTGTCAGTGCGNGCTCTCACATTCTCTATATTAAACGTGTTGGTGTTAAATATTGACACAGACTTCAAACTTGCTGTGGAAAAAGCATCGCATTTTACGTGGTGAGTCTTTTTCACAGCTTCCTTTGCCCTCAACAAATGTTTCAGGCTCCTCACCTGCTGTCAGTGCGGTACCTAACACTGGCAGTGCAATCTGAGCTTAAAGTCAGTATACTATCTAATGGAGGATCCCTCCTGAGAAATTCTGTAGCAAGCGTAATGCCTGTGTACTGTTCTGCCTCTTGCCTCCAAGGTTATAGCTGGTATGTCCAGTTCATGTCACCCTTCTGTCATGTCAGCCTCTGGATGCATTTTTAGTTCTCTGGCCATTAAGCAGCTGGCAGAAATGAAAGTAAGCCTGCACCCTTGTTAGTACACCAGGCTTTAACACTGCATCTGCTTCTTTATTTGCCACTTCCTGACCTTCACTTAAGCAATAAGAGAGACTCTAGCTCTCTTGTAAAAGGGCAGATGGGCAAGCTACCAGGCCCAAAATCCCAGTAGTCTGCAGGAGGAAAATGCTGCGCTGAAAGCTGCCTGTATATGATCCCATGCATCCACATAGAACTACAAGTTGTGTAAATAAAGCACTCTCTGCATTGTTCTTTATTGATTTTAAAAGGCAGAGTGCTAATCTTGAGTTTTGTCAGGTTCGTAGGTTAAGTACATAGTCAGTACTGTTTTGAGCCTGAGCAAAAAAGATCATCTTTCCCCTTCAGACTTGCCATACAGAAATACAGCACTTTACATAGCAAGTCATGCTCACAGCTTTTGTCCTCAATAAGTCTCTGAAGTGCAAATTAGAGGGATGTGTATATAATTGACAATGAATTTTTAAGACTTTGATACACTTTGTGTTATCTGCGTCTGTGACAATAACAGTGCAGCATGCTTTCCGTTGCCACACACAGACATTTTTTCTTACATAGCTATCTCTAATTGTGGCTTTCTTGTTTCAGTCACCTGAAGCCAGAGACATAATGTTGCCTGTCTGATTCCAAGACAAGTTAAATAACTGTCATACATCATATGGGCTCCCCTTTGTTATCAGTGCTCTGTGGTTGGTTCTAATTAGAACAGTGAATTACTTAAGAAAGCAGAAGGAGTGAGGTGGTTCCCAGGAATGTAATTATCTACTTACTGCATGATCCTCTGAAAACTCCTGTGGCTAGGGATCTCCCAAACCTTCCTTCCTCCCTTCCAAAAGATCTTGTGTTGTCTGTACCTTCTCTCCCTCCCTAGTATTTACAGAATCTTCATGATCATTTAATCTTTGTGTAAAAGATGATACGGAGCAATTGCAGCCCTGCCTCAACAGCAACAAACAACATATTGCACCTTTTGAATTCCCCCACGCATGTGAGCAGCACTGATCAAGGTTCTCAGCATATCTGTGAGATGGAGAAATATAATTATTTCCCTTTTTAAAGTTAGAGAAATAATGGCAGTTTGCAATTCAGTCGATTTAAAATAGTGCAACAAAAAATCAGCGAAGTGATGCACAGACGTATACGTGTTTACACTGATGGACACAGATAGACATACTCTGCCCACGCTTTCAGCTTTGCCTATGATTTGTACGTGTAGTTAATGTCCAAACTAGTACAATCTGCCTTTAACGATGCGTACCACCTAGGCATGAGGCAGTGCTAACTTTTTTGTGTAATTACCAGATCAGAAATGTCAAGTCAGCTTGGCTCTGGTCAGAGTGAGCCAGTCTGGACCTGCTGGTATAGAAAAGTGCCCTGTGATACCTGGACTCTGTGCTGCAGCTGGTGGATATCTCTCCTCCACCTGCAATGGTTTCTGTACTTGCTTTTTCCCAAGGTGCCCAGTAGGAATTGGTGTCAGAGTCCTCAGAAATATTATCTAAAATTTTTGCAGTTTACATCATAAATGTAGCTTACTGAGAAATGTAACTGAAATAACATCAATGCTCTTCCATCTACACTATGCTACTGCTGGTCACGTTTCATAAGGAATTCTGTGGTTTGTATTCTTAATTCTCCAAAGTGAAAATGATGGTGATGTATCCCCTACAGCATATGTTTTCTTCATCTTATATATAACGTTGATATGTTGCAACACAGCAACTCACCTAACTGTTACTATTCTGCTAAACATAATCATGCTTCTAAGACTACCTAGTGTAATACCAGTCGTCTTGGCTTCCATCTCATTAACTTTTGAAAACGCTTACTTGAGAAGAGGAAACATTCAAGCTCTGACAGCTATACCTAGAAGCAGAAGCTATAGTGTAGCAATACATCACTCTCCCACAGCTCTGCAGCCCTATTGTTTTTCCCTTGAAGTTGAAATAGGTCTTCTTTTCAAAATCTTCTCCTTTAGGTACTGGAAAGAATCCATCAGTATAATGCTGATAGGCTATGCTCTGTCTGTGTAACACATCGGGTCATCCATCAGCACGGCCATTATTATGCCAGGTGCTTCAAAGCTTGGGAAGCTACTGGCTCTCAAAACCCATTGTATTGCAAGCTGCTCTTAATGCACAGAGACTGTCTTCATTATACATATCAGTGGGAACTTGTTAAAAGTGAAAGGCTTCTACTAGAGGATGAATCTCAAAAGGTTTGGTTCAGGCAACACAAAAAAGTTTTTCAGTAACTCCTTTGTTATGAAAATCAGCTAGGAAATCTCATGAGAATAGCTCTTCTCCTTATGAGAACTGCAGTATTGTCCCAGTTTTGGCCAAACTGAAAATATTAGTAGAATGATCTTTTCTTAAAATACTTCAATAAATCAATGACTGATTCTTATCAAAACCAGGGAGACTAAGAAGTCTGTGATAACTCAAAATGCTAAACAGGGAAAGAAAATGTTTGAAAATGGATAACATCACTCTGGAGCTGACTTCACAAACCCAGAAAAATCCCCCATAGGCCTATCTTCGAGAAGGTTAGAACCATATGTTTCTGTGCATTTGCTCTTTATCTTTTCAGCTAAATCAGAAAAGAAAGAGAAAAAATAATAAAGCCCTCCAGCTCTGTTACAGCTTTTATCATTTCAGATCTTTCCCTTAATAATTCAAAGTAAACTAATTACCTAATTAAGTTAACAGGTGTCAGTCATTCAAACATAAAGAGCTACTAGATAGACCTGAGCTGGGGAATTTTTTTCCTTAAGTGTCTGCACTTAAAATTTGAAACATAATGGCATTAAAACAACTGATTGAGTTCTTTTAAAGACATTACAGCTTAGATCCATACTGGAGGCATTCACCTGTGAGGCAATTAGGCTTTTACCTCCCATTACAACACTTTGGCAAGCTTCCTGATGAATCCTTTATGTGTGGCCCCTCAGGTCTAGAAGCCTAGGTAAGGAGTTGTACTGTTTGAAAGGAGGATGAGGAGCTGCTTGTTAAAGAAGGGAGAGAACACTGACCTTGCTGTGAGTGTAATTGTGTTGGTAACCATCATGCATCCATTACTGTATTTAAAAGTACTGTATTATACTATGATAGCAGCCAACAGTATTGTTGGGACCATTGTGTATATGGCTAACTGATGTAAAATTATTGGATGTTCTGAAAAGAAACAATCTATTTTTTATAAAAAATTAAAAAGTTTTTATCTTCTCTGTGACGTATTTTGCATATATCACTTTTATCCTGCCTTCCCTGCCCCACCCCCCTCCCCAGCCCAAATAAATGGAAGTTGCATGCTTGTGAGAGCTCTTCAGTTTCATAATTTCCTGAAAAGTATGAAAACATTGTGTCTCAGTAACACACAGGAAGTCATTGGAAATGACAAAAAAGTATCTGGGACCCACAAATACAAATAAAACATATTCTGCGAGATAAAGGAGGCAAACACTTTACAAGTGTCAATACTGACTAAAGACCTTCTTTTCTCGTCAAAATATTTCAGGTTTTGAATGTTTAGGGTCTCAAGGAAAAGAAAATCAGGAAAAATTCAGCATGTTTGCTTACTGATGATGCTCAGAGGAAAACTATTTTTTCTGACAAAGGCAAACTCTAATCATCACAGCAAATAGAAATGTTGCATATACGACCTGTAGTAGATTTTTCTGGTCTGCCACATACAAGGACTGAGCCCATATATTAATGTTCTCCTTAGGGTACACGGATGCATGCCTGTGTGTATGAATATTGTTTCTGTTGCCTTGAGTTCTTACTGCTGTATTTTGGTCCATGGCACAAGCAATACCTGTATGTGTTGTGGTGGTGAAAGACAGTGATCCAAACCCAGCCCATGATATTTCATAAGGATTTGATCCAGTGTGACATTACAGTAAGACAGAGACTTAGGTGTGATAAAGTGGGGGGAGGGGGCTTCACTGGGATTTGGGAGAATCGTTTCTTTATGACTGCCTGTGAGACAGTGCTGTGAATAAGGAATGGTGCAGAAACAGGAGTTAAGCCATGATGCGGGCAGGTGATCCAGAGCAGGGAACTGAGTTCTGGTGAGTTGTCTTCTGTCAGCGTGCACATGCAACCGAGAAGTTCCTAGGCTTCCTAAAATGTTGCATTAACTCTGTTACTCTGAAGACCTTTGAAATGTATAATAAATGGAAGTGAGTATGAAGTGCCTAGGTTCAAACAACAGTTACACAAGTTCATGGGAGAAATGCTCATCAGAACAGTTAAACACAAAGATGTCAACTGCTGCTTTAGGTCTTTGAATGCCTTGTTACTGGAAGGTGTAAAACTAAGCTGAGAATGCATCAGCCCACATTTACCCTCTTCAGTTCTGTCTCAGGCTCTATTTGCTGCTGATGGTGTCAAATTGTTGTGCTAGGTGGAGCTGCAGTCTGAACTGAATTGGCCATTCTTATCTTCTTATGTTAGCATATCTTGGTGTTTGGTATTAATTTTTGCAGTGTATTTATGTTGAAACAGTGTGCAATAATGTCACAACTAGAAAAAAACATGGACAGGAATGAACAACCTGAGAGATAATATCATTGTTCCTTCTTCAAATCCACAATGAGAAATTTTACTTGTAGTCCGAAAGATACCTGGAAAACCGAATGAAAATCAAGCTGCTTTTTCCCTCCCCCTCTCCGAAAATTGTAAAGCCCAAGTTTAAAATAATAATAATAAAAAAATATGTCTTGGCAACGTGCAGGTGTTAGGCAGAACATGGTTCATTCATGTTAGTAAAAGCATTCAGCATGCAAAGTGCTTGTGTGCATGGAAAAAAGGTAGGTTACAGAGTGTGGATGGATCTCTGAATAAGGAGTGAAGGGAAAACAGGTGCTGCTTGTTGTTGTTTGATGTGGACACCTACAGATAAACTTCCAAAACCACTGTCAACCAAAGAACTGCTTTAACAGATGAGCCATTATGCTAGTTGTCTGTCTATTCATTTACTTATTTTTAAAGGAAGACAGAAACCTGTACCAACCAAGTAGTCCTATAATTAGAAGTGTACCCTCTCCATTCGCTTTTGAAAACCAAAACCTTTTCTCTGGCAGGAAAAGCTTATTTAAAGATAGCAAGACTAGCAAAGGACATGGAGAATGAAGAGTTTAGGGCAACATTCCCCTTTTTGTTATACAAACCACTTCGCTCAGCAAAGTGGCATGGTTGTGCACAGTTTTTACCAGAGGCCCAGGCACGGGTGGGAGAGCACAGGTCTAAAGCTGTTTCAGCCTCTGAGAATTTAAACCCATGGCTCAGGTTGAGATGGCTTGAAACACCACATCACTGGGGCTGTGGAGCAGGGATGAGAAGGTTGAAGAAGAGAGGTGAAAATATTTTCACAAACAAAATAGCCCTTAGCCTGGTGCTAAGTGACCTCTTTTAGCACTGCAGGAACCAGGTCAGTAGCATGGACACTGACGGCAATGGCAAAGAAAAAAAAAAAAAATAAAGAAAATCCTCTTATTTTAAGACAGCCTGTAGGATAAGGACTGTAGTAGCTGGACTCTGCAAAGGCAACAGAGAGGTCTGCATGTGGAATACCCACTCATATGGGAAGTTCTTGGTTGCTTCTGGAAGGCTCCACCGCTTGGCTGTGCTGCTGAACTACCAGATTTTTCCACAGAGAGAGGACACACCATATAGCCCTTCTCCAAAGATGAAAACCATGTATGTAATTCAGGTTATGGCTGAGTTATGCTTGCAAATAACAAGTTTACGGTTTGTATGGAATGATTTGACTGATGAATCACAGAATGGTAGGTGTTGGAAGGGACCTCTGGAGATCATCTAGCCCAGCCCCCCTGCCTCATAAAGGTGGAATTGCTAAGCTGTTGGCCAATATGTATTTTTATAGAGGGCCTAATTGTGCACCAGTATACAGGCAGCATTTAGGTTAATAATTAGCATAGTGTGTGCTACTTATTTATTAATTTATTTTACTTAAATCTTTCAATAGGATTTCTATAATTCCTGGGAGAATCTTCACTTATTACTTACTCTTTCATCTGTAAATACACTCCATGTACATAGAGTAGCAACAGTAACAGTCCTGAATGTTTCCTATAGATATGTTCTATGAGCTATTTTTTTTTTTACCTTTGAAGAAATACGTAACTGTCTTTCTCGAACAATTAATTTTAACCTTGAAAAAGAAGAAACACCTCTTGGGCTGAGAACGTAACAAGTTAAAACCATTTTATTTTATGTTTGTATGCAATAGGATCCTGTTAGCTGACTGAGAACTGAACCGTTCCAAATATAATAATGAGTGGAAAAATATTTGTCTAGGTTTAGGATCTTGAAATACAACTAACTTCACCTGAGCAAAATAAATGCAGTTGTCAAGCAAGTGCTGCAAACACCGTGCATTTTTCAACAGAACAAAACCAGAAATGCAGATTCAGACAGGGATGGTTTGCAGTGTGTTTATGGTGGATGTCAGTTTTTCATCTCTGGTATGCAGTTTAAACCACATTTCACTGTAAAATGTCATTATCCTGGCTGCTCTGGGAATCCAGCAATACTATGAAGGTAGTAAATAAGAACCAAGAGAGAATCCAGCATAGGTACTATATTAGCAAATGTACAAGGTGGTATGGTTTGAACTGGCTCAAATGTGGCCTTCTTACGAAAGGCTGCAAAATTCTTTAGATCTATAATCTTTTTTCTCTTCTGAAAATGAAGAAGACAAGAATAAGTGTCTGAAATTTCTCTGGAAACGAAATGCCAAATATGTCATTCACAGTTGACCAAATCACTTTAAAGAAGTAATTTAGAAGTAAAAATTCAATTTTCCTATTTGAAAATTCCAATTTTGCTTTCAGAGTTATATTTGTCAGAATTAGCATGTCACATTGACATGTTTGACTAATTGGCTAATTAAATCATCTGCAATTTGTTAATGTATATTGAAGGATTTTTAACCAGATGTAACTGCAACTATTACTTCAGAACAAAACATTGTCCCTGTGATTAGAAACACAATGATATTACTGCAGTCTCCAAAAGCACTTGTACTTGATAAAACTCTTTTGAAATGAATGGCAAAATTCTCGTTGTCTTCGTGGGTGAGAATGTAAATCACTAGATTACTTAAAAAGCTACATTTTCGTAGTTCTCAAGTGTTTAAGTGTCTCCTTACAAAAGATGCACTGCTGGAATCTGGACAGCAGTTACACAGTAATCTTTTTTTTTCTTTTTCTCATTAACATGTGAAAAAAAAACCCAAACCAAAACACATCTTCCAGATTTGCTGGAAGAAGGCAACACGGATAAACAAACCATAGGATTAGACATCCATCAGCCACTGTTTCTTTCATTCCAAATTTAATATTAATTCTACTCTTGTTACTGCACAAGGTTGGTGCTTGTCTCTGGGTTGTGGGCTACCTACACCGAATTCAGGACACCTATTTAAAAGTGCTTGTTG
>VZSC01015535.1:4604-15948 GCA_013398225.1 Steatornis caripensis
TTCCTCTCCGCCCAACTCTCCAGCCTGTCCAGGTCACGCTGAATGGCAGCACAGCCTTCCGGTGAGTCAGCCGCTCCCCCCAGCTTTGTATCATCAGCAAACTTGCTGAGGGTACACTCTGTCCCTTCATCCAAGTCGTTGATGAATACGTTGAACAGGACTGGACCCAGCACCGACCCCTGGGGAACACCGCTGGTCACAGGCCTCCAACCAGACTCCGCACCACCGATCACAACCCTCTGCGCTCTGCCATTCAGCCAGTTTTTGACCCACCTCACTGTGCGCTCACATGCGGCATCTGCTTGCTCACCATGCAGTGCGCTTGGAAAATGAGAAAGCAGGCACATGTGGAACATTTTCTTTTCAGTAAAGCAATGCCCCCCAGCTTGCTACCTGTTAAATTTCAGCCACTTCAGGTTTCCGGTTTTTAAAAAAGTTTAGGACTTGATCTTTACACATTGAGCCTTCCAGTATCACTATCGCTACAGACCGTATGTAAAGCGCTCACAAGTTTATCGACATATATGGCACTTATTGACACAGAACTACATGAAGGACTAGTCACAAAGCTTACTTAAACCAGTGCGTCATGGGTGGCAAAACTCCCCCCAAAAGGTACTTTGCAAACAGGCTGGATGTTCCTGAACAGCGTTTTGCTGTACAAATAATTCTTTTCAATGGAGATGAAACAGCGCGGCTAATGATCGCATCACGTCCCTCCCCTTCTTTCAGCTTATAACAATAAAATGTATTCTATTTGGAGCTGGGAACAAACAACTTACAATTTGCTTGCACTAAAGCACAGATCGATGTATTGGTAGCAACGATGATCAAAGGAAAGGGAGTCACACAGTTCAAATAGCTGCGCGTCTTTACACTGGTTTAGAGACAAAGTTTTTCCTGCGAAAACATCAGCGAACCAGAACTATGTCCAAGAAGCCCAGCACGACCAGCCACAGCATTCAGCCCATGAGATGAAAACCTCTAAGCTCACTGGGGCGAACCCACTGGTGAATCCCCTCTTCACCTATGCACTTTGCTCACATATAAAGGATGGCAGATTTTGTCAAATACTATCAGAAACCGTTGTTCCAATGCTTCCTGTTCTATCCTTTCCTATCTGCATTAGGTTTACGCAGAAGGAAAGGTTATCTCGTGTTCCTCACCTCTGTACCGCCCACCAGCGTTCCAAGCCCTGACGGCAGCTTTCAGAAATCACCGTGTTACCAAAAAGGCGGCCAAATTGTTTTAGCTAAGGTGGTCTGGGCGCGTAAGCAAGAAACAGGGCGTAGGAAGAGGTCTTAGATCAGATCTATGAGCGTAGTCAGGAACAACAGACAAGTTTACTTTTGAAGCCACAGATTTAAGGATAGTTTCCTAGAATTTAATTAGACAAATATCCATTAGACCAACTCTCCTTCCTTCTCCCCACCCCCCCCCCAAAAAAAATAAATTAAGGTATAGTGCAGTACCAAGTATCTTTTTCAGGGAATGTTTCAGGCCGGTTATTTTAAAACCCTTAAACCTTCTTTCTTAGCTCTCATTTACCTCTGAAGTGGGTAGTGGGTCAGTATCATCTTTTCTTACCAAAACAGCATAACTGAACAGATTTGGACATTTCAAAGAGCAATGGTACAAAAAGGCATTTAGAAAACG
This sequence comes from Steatornis caripensis, assembly GCA_013398225.1. Taxonomy (NCBI): domain Eukaryota; kingdom Metazoa; phylum Chordata; class Aves; order Caprimulgiformes; family Steatornithidae; genus Steatornis; species Steatornis caripensis. The sequence goes on from VZSC01015535.1 coordinate 6,261, forward strand.
TATTACACCACGTTGTAATTCGTTTCAGTCTGGTTGGACCCTTCCAGGTACATCAAAATACATGCATATTATGTTCTAGATCCTTCCTATTTTGGGTAAATATGTATCCTGCATAAGTCAAAACATCAAATAAAGTATGTAACATTGCAAATAAAAGGCAGAAGTTTTAAAATCTTCATTTAGAATTTAAGTTTAATTTATGTAGAGTTAATAAATGACTATATGTTGACTAGTCTGACACTCCTGACTTTCACCGGGACTCAGGAAATCACCTATTTCTCCTGCTTTTCATGAGTAGAACACATTTATCATAACTATAATAACAAAACTTCTTCCAAAGATTATTATTAAGCACAATTATTATTCCATTATTAAATGGACAATTAATATGAAGTGTAATTCTATGTATTTCTACCTTACATATGATCCAAACATAATCACGTCAGTACCAAGGGATGCGTTACCCTATCTATTCCCACGGTTTCATGATGAGTCTGAAGATGCATGGTATTTTTCTTAAAAATATAGATTCTCAGTCATATAATTTTTGAGGATTTAAGTTGTCGTGAAAAGACAGAGAGAATTCTAGCCCCAAGCTTGCAGAAGAAAGCTTTAAAATAGAAACAGAAAAAAAAAAAAAGGAAGAGGGAGCCTAAAAGCCTGAACAAATGCAGAAGTCAACTAAAAAAACAACTAAACTTATCATTAGTTTGATTTTTTTTTTAATGACTCATTATTTTATAAGGTTTTGGATTGGAAATAATGATACATTTCTGTTCCAGTAATTCCTTTAGAAGCTTGTATTCAGGACTGCATACTGTTTCTCACCACATCTCAGCACATTCTTCTGTCTTTTGAATGTCAGCCCCATTCATTCCCTAAAATATTCCTTCACCATCCCCTAAAATTCTCTACTGTCCTTTCAGAAAGGAAAGGATGAGCTCAAGCCCCGCCACTCTCTATCTATGCTACCAGGTTTCAAACTAGTCCTACCCTATTCGTGTTCTTTAACTGATATAACTGTGGTTGGTTGGACAGAATAAATATAGATTAAGAGATAATTCTTACTCAACAAAATGCATATATCTATGTAATATGAATTTGGTTTCTTTGGGAGCGGGACAGTTATTTTTAGGTTTTGTTTTGATGGGACTTTTGGGGGGTTTTTTTTAGTAGGAGAAGTATTATTAGAAAACGCACTATAAAATCCCAATGGAGACAAGATCAACCATCACTGTAGTTACTTTACAGTAAAATCCAGGCTGGTTTTCTACATTAGCATGAGTAAATGCATATTAATTATCTAGTGGTGAAAACACATCTTCTTGGCACTGAGGACAAAGCTATCTTTTTGTTCACTTTGGCACAGAATCAGTTTCCAAATTGATTTCATCTCATATGATTGGAACAGCTCACAGATTCATCTGGAATAAGCAAACTCTCGTTTTGGTGGCTGATAATTATCCAAAAGAACCTTTGGTGTTTATTTCTTAATTGGTGCTAAATTGTTCAATTATCAATACACCTGCTAAGCATTAAAGCACTGCAGTTTTAAGCAGCTGAAACTAAACAGACAAAGGTCATCCATAAAAACAACCTCACTACCATTATACGCAGGTTTATTCATTAATTCCCTGTTGTAGAACTTCGTTTTACGCCAAAGAGTGAATCAGGGAAGAACATCAATCTAAAAATCCATAAATTAAGGAAAGCTAAGAGCGCAATTGTTCATAGACAAGCATACATTTGCCTTTTATCATAAACCCAATGCGGTCCCACTCGAATCTGAAGTCTAGAAAAAGGTCATGTCCATTTTAAATCTTTCGGGTGAATTTATAGAAAAGCTCTGCTAAAGTCGAAATAATCTATCAAGGTGCTCCTGAATTATATGTTGTCCCTTGCTAGAAGTGCATCCTTAATTCTGTATTTCCTCATTTCCTAAAATTCAGGAAGACTGCTTGCGTTTATTGCCTCGACCTCTTGAAAGAGAGACCTTTCTTAGGTTCCCACCACTGCAACCCAACTCATTGACGCTTTCTGTGCAATAATAAACCACATCAGGCAAACTGCTACCAATATATTCCATATAGGAATTCCACGTAGGAAAAGACACCCAGTACCCAGAACTTGCACACTAACGCTGCAGTTAGCTGGTGGCACGTGCTAACAAGCCACGAGGAAGACCAAACACACTGGCCGTGTATACAGTGGTAGCCATGTGGAGCAGAAGAACAAAGCATGGGGTAAAAGTTTTAAAACTCTGAATTCCTCCTCCTTACCTTCACGAGAGCCTTCCCTGTGCACGAGAGGCTTTTTTTACTCTACCTACCTTGAATCTTTCTTGCTTCGTTTTAAGTCCTGCAGCTTGTAAGGCTGCGGTGGCTGGATCACACCTCCCAGCAAGGTCCGAGCCACACTGAGTACAAGGCTTCCATCTGAAACAGGCGTGATGTGGCTGGATACCCTGGCTCAGCAGATCCAGGCCCCCTCCACAGCTCGCAGGGAGGAAAACTCAGATCACCAAGACTCCAGCAAGCTCCCACTGGGTTCCACTTGCTGAAGGGTGTGATGAAACTGCTGCATTGTTATTTTGTTTGTGAGTACACGATGACTCTACTTCAGTGACAGGGTTCACGATCTCTACAGGAATGACAGCTGCCACAGTCTTCCCGCAAGTATTTCGCACAGAGTACCCAGTAAATCTTAAACGCCCCACTAAATCTTTAAAACAAAACCAATAAAAAGCAAGTGGAGGCATCACAAGCTATTACAGCTTCCTGCTTCAAACATAACTGGTACAGCTAAACCCTCACAGATTTGAGTACTACGCCATCTCCAGCACACCGGGAAATCCCAGCTAACCAACTCTGCACGCGTAAACAAAGCCCCGCAGAACAGTTTTTCATAGGGGCTTGTATATTTTTCCTCTGTAAAGCTGCACACGCATCCCCTTTGGGCATGCAGACTCGGCCATCCAAACAGGACAGAATACGTATGAACCTCGGAGCTGAGGGAAGGTCTCAGCCGTATGCTCTAACACGCATTTCGCACGGAGAAGCGAGCGGTCAATGCAGTAATGGCACACGCCAGTCCGCTCATCTCCCCTGCACATAAACAGAAGACATCCTCCCACGTTTTAACTGCACTTAATCTATTGTTTCTGAGAGGTTACAGTCTTCTGGAACAGCAGTCATCTTTGGCAACAAGTGTCCTATCCAGTCACATTTTAGATTTGTAACAGCTAACTTTTTGTAAAATTCAATGAGATCTTCACAAGCAACACAGCATTAACTGTATTTCAGTTTCATGACATTAACCACGTCTACTGTTATCAGCATCAGATTGTTCCTTCTTTTTGTTTAGTTCTAGTTTTCCACTTCAAAATGCTTTGTTAGTAACCAAGCTTTAATTAATTGCACGTGCGTGCCCCCGGTTTCCAAGGGAAGTCCAACATCAGCATTATATGCATCAGAAGCATGTAAACATTTTCCAAATCCTATCTTTGCTCCTACATCCTCCTCCCACAAAATATCTACATACTCACATAAAACAACATAAAAGCACCTCATGGCAAATAAATTCACATTTACTCGGCTTTAGGAGTACCAAGCATCCATCATATCCATGGATCCCAGAACATCAAAGGGGACACTCCTTTTTTGCATTGCCAAGCAGCTTGAACTTAGTTTACCTTCCCACCTTGTAGAAAACAACTCAACTATAAACAAAAGGGAGCTCAGGTATTTTGCTGTAAAATCCTTTCCAGGTCACGAGAACAGAGAAAACTCAGCGATGAGTCCTGGCCTGCCGCCACTCACACGGTCACCCTCAGGTTCTGGCAGGTCTGCACTACTCACAGTCCATTTTCCTCAAACTGAAATCCTGACATGTCAGATACACTACCTCTACCAGGGAAGGCTATTGGTTTTGCTTTCTGCTTGATACACACCCTGGCACAGCTGAATTCCTGAGCCCCAGGTTCCAGTTCCTGCTCCTGCCCTGGCTCCTTGCTCTCCTGCTCCAGACATCTTCCTCGTAACCTGGACCCCTCTTCCTCGGTCCTTCGGACTGACAGATCCGTGGCTTCCTTCGGTGACTGACCTTCTCTCCCAGAAACCGCGGTGCCTCGCTCTGGGCTGCGTTTCTCCTGACACGTTATACAACCTTCTGTCGGTTCATGGATGTCCTCTCCACATAGATTGATCCAATGGAAGCGTTAAAGCCCTTGCTGCGTTTATTCGGTAGTTGCACCATTGTTATTAGTTGTCAAATTTTCTAATTAACTCTTTCAACTCAAGTTAAAATTTCGGGTAAAACACACGCTCCGGTCAAGGAATTTCTTGGCATTTTATAAGATCCAAAATATCGCACTAAATGCATTAGTAACTTAACCGAGTCTGTGTTCAAAAAACAACCGCAGGGCTGTACATGACAAAAATAAAGTCTGAACATTACATCAAGTTCAAGGCAGGCACAAAAACGTATACAGACAGCACGGAAGAAAAACTTCGCGCAGGTGCACACATTCATCACTGTATCAGGCTTGATTCGGTTGCTTAAATGTATTTTAGACGCCAAACTGTGCAAGACCTCCAAGTAAAGCCAGCAGATACAACGCAGGACACACAGGAGGAGCCGTGCTCTTCTGGACCAGCAGTTAAAGGCAAAGTAGGACATCTTACAGCTGCTCAAATGGCCCTAGGTGCCTACATTTAGGCAACCGCTGTGTCCCAGATCCAGCAGAGCATGTCAGTACGACCCTGACGTAAACCATACGCTTGAATAGTTTCCTGGACGAAATAAAAATCAGTACGTTGTACTGACTGGGAAAACTGATTCAGCGCTCCTGCGGCTGAGCCCATAGGGCCATTTAGCCTAGCGTCCATAGTCCCAGCACATCCGAAGGGGGTAATGGCCCCATTTAAGTTTACCCACTGCTATTTAATCGCCCCAGCTTGCCAGCTCATATTTGTTTCCTGCATCCACAAAATAATAAGCTCATGAGAACTTATTTGTCATTTATTATAGATCTACTGTGAGATAAAGCCACTGTAAACAGATAAACATACGCTGTTTGCACAGCCACTCTGACTGAGGTTAAGTGTAGCAGGAATTCACTTCTTGTTGTATTTGCTGACCCTCAGTTTATTTACAATATTTAGGCTTCTCTCTTGACTTACAGAAAATGTCTTTCCCAAGGAGCGCAAACGCCTGTCTGCACCCGAGAGGCTGTCACAGGGTTTCAGCAGCAGGTTCAGTCATGCTGTTGGACGCAGGATCACAGCCGGCACCAGCCTGCAAGCTTCGTGCTACTTTTGAACAACCTACGCAAAGGGCTGGGAGTTTTTTAATATTTGTAGAATAACTTGCGTTTTGGTTTGACTCGAGTTTCAGCTTGCACATGTCTGGCTTTGCAAAAACCTGACGTGTGAATTCAAAGCGAGCTATTAGGTATCTTCTAGTTGTAAAATTATTTAGAGCCTTAAGCCATGCTTTGTCTTTTGTTGTGTTAGGAACGCGAAAATAATTTACCAGGTATTCAATTTGCATAATTAACATAAACCATTTGCTGCAAATTTTAATGAAGTTGGAAATACTTTGCTGATACGTAGTGCCTTGAGGAGTCAGGGCAGAGTTTGTTAACTAATTCTGAAGTACTTAAAACCTCTGATGTAGCATCACGCACGATGGAATCGGGGACACAATTCGCAGATATCATGCCTAAAAATTACCCGTAATACTCAGATACCTCTTTTGAAATATTTTTTTTTCCTGCTCATTTCTTTTTCTGTTCTTTGAGTGAATTTGGAGAAGACAGACTCCGCTAAGTTTGCTGTACAATCTCTTCCTAAAGAGATAAGGATGCTTACCTTTGCATTACATAAATTCTCTACTGTATGTACAATACATTTAGAATATTTATATTCTAAAGTATTTCAAATGTGTAAATACAGTTTGAGCATGCTGTATTTTTAGTTATGATTAATATTCTGAAGAAAATTATTTGTGAAATTCATAATTTAAGGCAATCTTTTTCCATTGTACCATGAAACAGCAATATTTTCAGATGACGTTTGATTTACATAAAATATTTTAAAGACATAATTAATTCCAGCAAAGGATATTAACTGCTTTGAAGTTTCAGAAAAACCCTAGGTTATGTAATATTACTTTGTTCCTGTTTTACAGTTGAGGAATGTGTAATATTTGAAAGTTGTCTCTTGTTTCTGGCTGCTCAGCTGGAAAGACTTCTTTTATTGTTGGTTTCTAATGAAATGATGTACAACTACCACTCAACCTGAAGTAAAAAGGGCAAATAAATTGCTCCTTTCAAATTCAGGCCTAAAAGTCTCCCGATTTAGAACGCTGAAATCTTTACCTCTCTGAAATAGTAGGCCTATTCATCTTGAGCAACTCTGAGGACAGCTGCTCACCAAGTACATTCTTTCCTTCTTTTTTTTTTTTAGCTGGCCAACTAGAGGTCACTTTCCAGAAATTTGACCTTAGTCTGCACTATGTTGGAAAGATAACTTTTTTTTTTTTTTAAAAAGCTAGATTCTATTTAACACCTAATTTGTGTAAATTAACAGCTTTGATAAAACTGGATAGCATTGTCAATATCAAACTGAAATCTATTGCTTTGCTCAGTTTACTCACTTCTTGCCAGCAATACTGGAGTTACCATTATCACGTTAGCATCGGATTTGGACTCGACAACCCTTATGGGTCCTTTGCAGCTCCAGATATTCTATGATTATTTCAACGTTGCTCGCCTAATCATGTATTGTAAGAAGTCATGCAGTTCTGTTCCATGAAATTTGTTCCCAGAATTCGCCAAGGGTGATGCGGTATTTCATCTGCCTCTCTGGCCATGTCTTAGAAACATCTGAGGGAACCGGGCTCGCTGTCCTCTGATTTTGAAGCAAGGCGAGTCCATCTCAGATAGCAAGCCGAGTAGAGCCCACTCCTATACGGCTCAGAAAAGTCTTCCCTACTCCACTGAAGATGCAGAAAGCAAAGCAAGGGCACTGCAACTACTATTACCAGAAGACCAAGTTTACTTCTTAGCTCAGTTCTTTTCTGCGACACTCCGCAAGTATCTGGGGCTTTTTTCAGTTTTACTAGAAAGTAACCGGTCCATGCCCTTCACAGCCAAAAGTCTCTGTAACACACTGCACGTCATACTTTGTCGTGCTCAATGAACTAAAGCTGAGACTGCCACAAGACAACAGCTAAGCAAACGGACTGCTTCAGGCTGACTTCTTCTCATTAACTAGCAATGCCATTATCAAGTCCAAATAAAGATGTCCAGTCCCCGTGGTTTTTGTACTTCGTCTTTTCTTCAAAGCAGTTTCTTTGCAAGGACGTTTCACCCTTTGGCGTGCTTGTTTCAGTTTAAAAAAAAAAAAAAAACAGGCTTTTGTTGCCTCAAAGCTGCATCTTTTCAGGCTGGTGGAAACCACCGTTTTCATACTTACACACATACCCCACAGGTGGTTTTTAAACTTGCTACACACACTTTTTGAACAGATTTTGCTCTTAAACACTACATAACAAGTTTTCCTTATTTCTTCTACTCTATAAGCTTGTGCCTGATTATCATTAGTCCCATCCATATCTCTTAAGAGAAATGTGATTTCTCCACACGACAGCTTTGTCAGCACAGCCATGGAAAGGGAATCAACTGCTACAAACACCGCTACTTACACTGCCTTGATCACAACCAAAGAAGATCACTTACAACGGGAAACCACAACTTACTTATTTATTTTTAAATTGAGCATTTATGTTGACTCCTCAGCAATACAAGCCAGAACCTGCAGTCTTTTTCCTTACACCACAGCGACAAACACACCCAAATTCAGAAACGTTTCCAAATGAAGAGCTACCCTCCTTACATTCACATTTAGAACTCTTTAAGTTCTCACGCTTCTAGCACTGGACTCCAAGAATGTCCCAATTAGCTATAACAATAAATAAGCAAATGAATGAAACATTTGTACTTTGAATTCATTTATAAATACAGAGAAAGTGAAAGTCAAGGGGGTTTGGGGTTTTTTTTTTAAAGGGACTTGCCACCATTACACCCACAACAGAGATACTCATTAACACAGTGCGACGGTTCCATTTCCTCAGGTAACTGATAGATGTGATATCTTGTTCACTGGCAAAGAAAAAGTAGTAGCATAATATATGAAAAGGCAATGACGGAAACTGATGTGATGCCAAGCTGTTATCAAACAGATGCCTTCTCAGCTTCAACATACCAACTATATGAGACTGCTTTAACCCACAGCTATAAAAATAAACACCACAGACCACAGAGATTAACAGCATTTCCTGCCTCTCCACACCGGCTACAAAACATTTTGATTGCACTTGCGTCCAGATCTAATATAACTAAAGAAAATGTTTGTGAGAATGGAACTCTACAAAGCTGATGTTGTAATTTGTACTTTCAGTTTCCCAAACTACTCTGGCCTTCTTCAGTTATGCCTATCAACTGGGGAAAAACAAAACCAAAGCAAACAAACAAACAACAAACCTGAAGAGAATTATTCAGAGAGAAAAAAAAAACCAAACCATATCTCATCTCATTATGATAATCCATTAACTACAGAAGTGGGTTATGCCCATAATTCACGTCGTTTATATGTATTTCCTTGATTATTTTTGTTCTGGAACACAAGGTGTACTATTAACTAATAATACTAATACTAAAAATACTAATAATATTAAACAATAACTTCCATTCAACCACATTACTTAGCTTTGAGCCAATTCTAGAGAACGCTAAATAGCGCAGAAATTGAAGATCTTGAAAATAAAACCAAAACCCCCTGAGCTTTAATGGAAATGCACGCTGATTTAAAGCAAGCCTAAAAGAAAGGTATACTTCCCTTTTCCTTTTTTTTTTTTTTTTTTTTTCATTTTGCCTTCCCTCTCTCCCCACCCCATTTCAGTGCTGGCCCACGATGCTGCAAAGCACGGAACCAGCTAAACAGCAAATGTCTCCTCCCAACATGGGACCTGACTCTTCCCCCACTCCAGTTTCACGGTTTGTGAATTCTTTGGCCCTGTCTCCATTTTCTCCCATCTACATGAATTTCCAATCAAGCCGGCACTACCAGAAACATCCATGGTAGTGCTCTAGCAGGGACACTGATCTTCCTGGCTTTGGGGGACAGCAGTTACAGAGCTGGGGTTATTTATCTCATTGCTTTGAGGAATACTTACCCATGGAAATCAGTTAAGAAATTTCCCAAGGGTAAAAAGCCTGACGTCTAAGTACTATTTTTCTAGTAAATAAAGTTTGCCAAAATGAAGAGCTTAGTTTTTTTAAAAGAAGTTAAACTCCTTTTTGTCTGCTGTCTGCCAGGTGGGCTGGCTCTTAAACAGACGACAGATGCCCTCCCTCCTCGAAAGGGGGGGAAAGAGAAAAGGGAAAGAGACTTATGGGTTGGAAAAGTTAAAACAGCTTAAATCTAACTGCAATAATAATAGCAATAGAAAGAATAAGAATGAAATATATACAAATATATACAAATCCAATATCGAGCTCCCCCCTCCCTGATGATGAATACATCACGCGGACGCTGCAGGGCAGGCCCCAGGAAATCCCANGCAATAATAATAGCAATAGAAAGAATAAGAATGAAATATATACAAATATATACAAATCCAATAT
>VZSC01015539.1:0-12293 GCA_013398225.1 Steatornis caripensis
GGTTCTAATCCTACTTGTAGCCCTGCTTCTTCCATACTGGATCCTGAACTCCACCGTGTCATGGTCACTGCAGCCAAGACAGCCCCCAACCTTCACATTGCCAACCAGTCCTTCTCTGTTCATTAGTATCAGGTCCAGGATCGCTCCTCTCCTCGTTGGCTCCTCCACCACCTGCGTTTAAAAAGTTATCACCAATGCTCAGCAGGAACCTCCTGGCCTGTACATGCCTGGCTGTGTTGTTTTTCCAGCAANCTGGACTGTACATGCCTAGCTGTGTTGTTTTTCCAGCAAATATCAGGGTGGTTGAAGTCCCCCATGAGAACCAGGGCCTGTGACTGTGAGGCAACTTCCAGCTGTCTGTAGAAGGCCTCGTCAAGTTCCTCTTCCTGATCAGGTGCAGCCTGAAATCTATTTCAAGCAGCCTGAAATCTAGTAAGTAGTTTAATGCTTTATTTTACCTGAAATGTTGGATTCAGACTAGCTCATTTGTTACCCTTATGCTATTAGAACTAATTGAACTCTAACAGCTACCTTTTGCCCTGCTTAAGCCTCTGTGTTGCATAGTCCGTTGTCACTTTCACTGTTATGTCAATATGATGTCAACTTCAGCATGATACACTTTCACTGCTAATGCATGTTTCAATATATATGATAAACCTCCAGCTGTTTGCTCGTTGTATGCGCTCTTCAGAATCTGCAGCGAGGCCAGTATTGTACTGTTAAAGTGCTTCCTGGGAGTTTCTGTTTGGCTGGAGGAGATCAGTAAAAGCATTAGTTGCAATAAAAGACCATGCCCTATTGTTGCATGCCAAGTATCTCTTTAGAAGTGGCTGTCTTCATCTTTGCAAGCTTTCAATAGCAACACAATGATCTTTGTCAAATGGAGATCTTGTTACTGTCAGCAGCAGAAGGCATATGTCCAGACAGAACAAAGGAGCACTTATTTTCACATTCCACTGATCATATTGAATGATAACATTTTTGTGTAGTCTTAAAAAATTATTGTGCAGATGCTATGGAAATGATAGAAAACATAATTAAAATGAAATGTTTTGTGAAGGGAACTTAGACTTCCTTCATATATCCCAGTTTTAAAATGCCTGTCAAATTCTGGATAATAATCCTTTAACCAGTATTGCACAGTATTGCACAGCAACAAGACCCTAGATTACTTCTTGTTTGCAGTCTTACAGATTTTGCTGCTTTTTTCTGATACTGGTTAAAACGAAGAAGTTGTGCCTTTAGCTGCAGCTACAGCAGTCTCTAGATAACTTGTGTATAAATTCTTGACGAATCACTAGTCACTTAACAAAATTGATAAAAGAACTANTTGTTTGCAGTCTTACATATTTTACTGCTTTTTTCTGATACTGGTTAAAACGAAGAAGTTATGCCTTTAGCTACAGCTACAGCAGTCTCTAGATAACTTGTGTATAAATTCTTGACGAATCACTAGTCACTTAACAAAATTGATAAAAGAACTAGGGAACTAGGTAATGGGTGGAGAAAGGCAGAATATAAAGAAAATTTCAGAAGTATTACGAATGAGCAAAGAAGGAAAATAACTGTAGTTTCTTCTTGCCTGAAAAATGCAGCTATGACATGATCATGACATGTCAGCTGTCCTGTCTGTACAGAGGGAATATTAGACTACATACATCTGGTATATAGGAGTGGAATGACAGACGCCTATTTCTATTCATGGTAATATTTCTTAGTCTTCTCACTAATCTGCTACTACCATCTATTTCTATATATTTCACTGATGTGTCTCAAGTGCTGTCCCACATGTACGAGCTCAAAGATACCTCAGGAGAACCTGTTGGCTCCTGGTTTCTCAGGCATTAATGGGATTGCTTCTGAAGAAGCATTGTTAGTGAACACCACTAGCAGCTTCAGGAGTGACCTTTTAAACAATATGTTCCTACCAATATTTGCGGAGAGAATATTAATTAAATATTATGGTGGCTATAACGTGTATGAAAGAGAGTATTTTTCTTTCTTTTCTATATATGCATGATCCCAGTTTCAAAGTGTACCAGGCAAAGGAATTGAATACTTTCCTAGTTACTGATGGGTAGCAGAGAGAGCATCTCTTATCGATCTTACTGAGACTGAAAAACTTAAGCAAGAGATCCACCCCAAACCAAAGATGTTTCTGAGCAGAAGTACTACTTGCTTCTGTAAATAGGCTCTCTTTTCAGAGCTGCCAATGTTTTCATCATCTCCTGAGTGCTAGAAGACGGCTGTAGTACAGCATACGAGCAAGCTGGGTCAACTTTTGTCACTATGCTTAGAAATTTGGTTGCTGGAACTGAGAGTGCATCTCCTCTTTACTCTGGGACTGCACTCTTCAGCTGTGCTGCAACTATGAAGCTTCATGCCCCCCAGTCAGTCAAATCAGTCAAATGGTTCTTTTAATCTTCTTTAATCTCAGCCAGTACTTATCCTTCACCTGTTTAAGAAAATCTCCGAGAATTGCTTGAGAAGCATTTTAATCTTCCTTGTTCTTTTCCTCAAATTAGAGCATATTGCTATTGTGTTTCTTTCTGAGGGTACTCCTATCCTACAGATTTCTTTCATGACGAGGTGTTCTTCTTGGCATTGCTTTCGGGCTTACTTGAGTGCTGAAGGAAAGTGTGACTATTATTTTTGTCTTAATCTTATTTCTTGAAAACTGTTTGCCATGTTCCAAAAAGCTGAGTTTGGTGTAAGGGAGTATAATGCAGCAATTGTCAAGAATTTCTTAAAACCTCTGCATTCCTAATGACTGATCCACAGTTCACATGCACTGNTCTTGAAAACTGTTCGCCATGTTCCAAAAAGCTGAGTTTGGTGTAAGGGAGTATAATGCAGCAATTGTCAAGAATTTCTTAAAACCTCTGCATTCCTAATGACTGATCCACAGTTCACATGCACTGGCTTTTGTTCCCACTCCACAGATGGCAGTGATGTTGACAATGAAGAAGACAGTACAGCTGAGAATGAAGAAAATGTCAAAGGAACAGGTCAGTAGTGTGGATTACTTTGAGGCCACACTCAGATGTTTTCGTATTAGCTGTATGAATGGAGGAGGAATGGTGTCCCTCTAACATACTGCCTTCTCTCATATCCTTTTTTTTCCTTCATCATAGATAAAGGGAGAAGGAGAGCAACACCGAGAACCAGAAGGGGACATGCCAGAGGGAGAGCCAGGCGTGTTGGTGAGGAGGACGAGGATGATGAAGATGGGACAAGAAGAGCTGGGCATCGCAGGCATAGAAACCGTAGAGGACAGGGACAAGCAGGTGGAGACGAGGGCAGTGATTCTGATGGAGACCTTGCAAAAGCCAAGAGCCAGGCAAATCAGAAATCCAAGGAAGATGATGAAGTCGATGAAGAAGAGAAAGGGAGTAAAAATGGGAAGGGAAAAAATGAGAAGAAACAGGACAAAAAGCCTGACAAGAAAGCGAAAAAAGAGAAGGCTAACAAGAAGAAAAAAGACAAAAAGAAATCAGGATCTGGGTAATTCAGTAAATTATTTTTTAATATAAAACCATGGTTATATATATTTTTTTTGTTTTCATTTATAGTTGTGAAATACTGAGAGTCAGTATGGACTCGCTTAGTCAGTATAGCCCAATTAGAGCTGGATGGATATTTTTTTTCCCTGCACTGAGGAAGTGCAGTGAGTGAAATGGAGACTTTCCACAAAGCCATATCCACTGCAGTGGAATGAAGTCAGAGGTTTGTCACAGGTTCAGGATGGGACCTCGGGAAATTGCCATCCAGGTCCTTCTGGGACTGCTGATACCCTGAGGATTAGGTCAAATCTGGTCAAGAACTCAATCCAGCATCACCCTTAATGTAGTTAAATATCCTAAGTTTATGAACTGTTCTCTAGAGAAAGGAAGTGAAAGTGACAGAGGAGGGGAGCAAATGACAGAGAGAGGTGATAACAGATGAGATCTCTTCTGTTTTTTCCTTTTCCCAAAACTAAAATCCCCCAAACCCCAAGCTGATAACCCTCCAAAACTCCAAGATCTAGTTTTATGTGCAATGCAGAGCTAAAATCTTGACAATTTTCACAAGACTGAGTTCTTGCTTCCCAGCCAGGTTTGAGCCAGTTTTTTATGAAAGATCGGTGTCAAAATTTCAAGAACCCAGAACAAAGGACTGAGATGGGATTTTCCGGTCTGTCTCTCACTCCCTCCCTCTGAAATATTATCGCTCACTTTTTCAAAGCATTTAATGCAACCTGGGGTCTTTGGAAGACCCCACTGACACAGAGCATGTCAGAAAATAATTTTGTGTTTTTCTGCCATCCTGGCGTTCTCTTGCTCCCTGTTCCTGCTTGAGCTACTGAAAGGAAACAACCCTGGGAATGGTGTATAATGGAGGAAATGGCGCTAGGCATGCTTAGCTCAGTGCAGAGGGAGAGAGATTCCCCTTCCCCCATTCAGCACTTGCTACAGCTGTTTGTGTTCCCAGCGGCATCACTAGGGAGCACAGCAGGAGTCAAAGGAAACAAAAAAAATACAGTGAGACTTGATATTGCATTAATTTGTCCATGATCCCATTTCGGTGTACTTGTACTTCATTTCCCTTCCCTACAAGAATGCCTAAAATCACTCTTTGTGCTGGCCCTTCACTGTGGTGCTGATTATACCCCTCTGTGCAATTTCCTGTACTCATATAAAAACAGTCCTGAATGTANTTTCGGTATACTTGTACTTCATTTCCCTTCCCTACAAGAATGCCTAAAATCACTCTTTGTGCTGGCCCTTCACTGTGGTGCCGATTATACCCCTCTGTGCAATTTCCTGTACTCATATAAAAACAGTCCTGAATGTATGAATTCATATTCCTTTGCTTATTATTGTCTTCCATTGTAAACATTTATTGAGCACTACTTAAAAAAAAGACCACTGCAAATATAACATTGAATGAGGGCAGAATGTTTTCCATTGCCTTCCAAAGTCATTAATGTTAAAATACACATGCTTGGGCTACATAATTAGAAATTCCTACCTAGATCGAGACTTTGTTCTTGAAGTAATAAGCTTAACACCTGAGGAAAAACTCAGGATGCTTTGGAAGATACCTCAAGAACAGGATATTTTTAGACTTTCAGGAGACCAGTTGACAAGATTGCAGAGTAATAAATATAAGAATATTTTTGGAGATTTTTAAAAGAAAACCAAAAATCATGTAAGAACAAAGGAAAATAAGCTGGTGATCAGTCCAGCTGTGATTCAGTTAAAGGATTTGCAAACCTTCAAGACAGAAGAGAAGGATGGCAGCCCAGAAATACAGCCTGTCTAGCAAATCCATGAGGACCTATCACAACAAGCAGTGTGTACTGTTTAAAAGCACATCTTGCTGATGTATTTTTTTAATTGCCAAGACATTTCAGCATGAAAAGGAATGATGAGTAAAGTAAATAAAAGTTGAGAAAGAAAAAAAATGAAAAAAACCCCAAGCAAAAAGAAAAGTAAAATTAAATGAGAGATTATTCTGCAGGGAGATATTGTATTTGCTGCTGTCACTGTGGATTTTGCTAAATTCTACAAACACTTCTCTTTTTGGCTAGGTCAAGGACAAATCAGTAGAATCTGGTGCTGTTACCCTCTTCCCTGCTTCTGCTTTTAATCTAAATCAGGAAAACTTTATGCCCTAATTGTTCTGCATAAGGGACATAAAAGAATCCTAGCTTAACACTGTGCTGATTAATTTTATTTTGTTTTAACCTGATTATTTTGATCTCAGCTAGTTTGTGGTAGTGAGTTTCAAGGGGTAATTCCATGGTGAAAGGAGTTGTTTCTGGGTGCGTTTTAAATCTTCTGCTCTTAGATGCTGTTGGTTGTTGATGAGGTTGATTCTTACCTGTTAATGAGGGTGTGAGGAGGGCCTGCCCTACACTGTTCATAATCATCCCGAAAATATTAATGATAAACTGCTCCTTAGAGTCTCACTGTGAAGGTCTGTGTTAGTCCTGGGTTGAAAAGCTATTTTGTTCTTTACTGGCTTGTCTAATTGTGACTGATTGGTCTTCGATAGAAACTGTATGCAGTCATTTGAGCTACATATCTTCAGAGAAGGAATCTTATATACTGCTTAGCCTGTGCAATTTCTGCTTTTACTGTATAGGTCTGTGTGTGAGCAAATCCGCTGATTTTTAGTAGGATTACTCAAGAGTATAAAGCTTATGCAAAGGTCCAGAGGTACATGGAAGATTAAGGCAGTACAGGCACTGTGTATTTTTGCTAGCGGGAAGATTGCTGAAGAGCATTAAGTGCCAGGTGATATTATGAGGATTATCAATAAAAAATAGAATTTTCACAAAAAACTAGGAAGAAATGTAATGAAATTTATTCACTTGTAATTCTAGACTCTTAGAAGTTCTACCAAACTTTTCCTTGAAAACATCCAAACTCCAGAAAACATTTTTTTTTTAATTTTTACCTCTATAAAATGCTTTTACAAAAATCATGAGAAAAGTAGATTACATTCATAAAGAGGAGATGAAACTAAAATGAAAATATAGATGTATAATCTGGGCATAAAACCAAATCATAGATTAATAGTATGAGCAAGTTCATTACATGTGTGATTTAAGGAATCGTCATTGATTTCAAGGACTCTACTGACTTAGGAGAAGATACATTGTGTGCATTGAAGAGGAGCCAAGGAAGACGGTGGCTTGATGTGAAATTGTTTAGTGATGCTTTATGCTTTGTGTTAGCCTGAAGGTTACAGTGAACAATTCTGACCTTCAAATGTATGAATCACAATGTTTGATGAAAGACTAAGATTTATGGTTGCAAAAGACAGAATTCTGATTTCCTGGCTTGAATCTCACAGTGTTGAACCACTTGAACTAAAGGAAAAATCTGCTGTAACTGCATGAATTTTGACTTCGTAGTGTAAACACTCTTGAAAATATTATTTTGTTAAAAATGCTTAGAAATTTGGAATTTTTATTATTGTCCTGGTTCCAAAAGAAAGTGAAAAATGAAAGATGTGTTTGCAAAGACAAATAAAGCAGTAGTGTGCAATGGACACAAGAGCCCATGTTACCCCTACTTTACCTGTTGTGTTCTGCACAGCTTCCTTTCTTCAGTAAGCTCACTGCATTACCACCTACCACTTGTATTTCCCATTACTCTCACTGCAGTTTAATAAAACTGCATATTTCAATTTTGCATAACCCAGGAATTTTCTGTCAAAGGAAATCCTCAATATTGGGCACGTTGCTGTCTGCTTTGTAAAAGGCAAAGCAGCTGATTGTAACAACGAAGGATTTAAAGCTCTTTCAAAACCAGATTCCTTTAATACTTCTGTTCTTAAAGATAGGACTCTTTTTGCATTATAATGCCTCAAAATTACATGCACAAATCTTTTATTGACCTTTCTCTATTTGTTTCTCCATTAAGTTTTCATATAGTTCTTAATTTGTTTATTGCAATACCAGAATAACAATAAATATCGGGTGTTTAGTAACTGTCTTTCTTCCTGTAGAATTATATTTTCTGTGGCACTGTTTTTTCTCACATGAAGTCTGAAATTTTATAGCTGATGGGCTCAACTTTCTAACGTGAGAGTCTTTTCAATTAACAGCATTTGCATCTGTAATAGCAGAGCATCTGATAACTATGACAGCTTCCTCCTTTCCTTTGCTAACATACTCCTGCATGTCTGAAATTTTTAAAATGATGCCCTGTAGCTTTTCCTATAATGATGTGTATTTCATGAAATCTAAAGGTAGATGACCAATGAGAAATTTGTATTTTGCTTTATTGAAAAAAGATTTTTACTTCTATTGTGTTTGTTCATTTTGAGACTTTCCATAAACATTCTTGCTGATAAACCCTTTTGTCCTCTATGTCACACAGATAAACCCTTTGACCTTTATGTCACACAAATCTTTAACTGCAGCTGTGTTATCTGTTTTGGTAGAAGGAAAGGTTTACAATTCTTTAGTTATCCAAAGGATAGAAACTATGCAACTAGGTGACATAGGTAATGAATCATTCAGTTCTGACAACAGATTTTGAGTATCAAACTCTCAGAAAGTTGAAATATAAGCAAAACAGCCTGAAAACTGCTTGCTTATTAAAGTCTGAATGAACTGTTCCCAAAGCAAACTAGAAAATTATTTTAAAAAAACCTGCAGTACTTTTTCAAACATTCAAACCAGAAAACAAACGCAAAAGAAAACACAACAAGAAATGAATAGAAATGCATCAAACTGCTTTTAGTAAGAGAGCTCACTTGGTGGTAGTCAGCACTGTCAGGTTTTTAGGGCAGGAAGTCAGAGTCTAATGATTTCCTTTTTATCATTTTCCTATTTGCTGGCATAAGAAGAGGAAACACCTGTTGCTAATGATTTGCGATGTGGCATTCTATGAGATGTAAGATTGCTCATAGAAAAGGGTATCTAGGCAGGTTTTAGGACATTGCCTTAAGCAGCAATGCTTTCCAAAGATACTACAAACAAGTGCATGGATAAGAAGTTCAGATTACAAACAAACACAACAGATCTGAAGCTGCCATTACTATTGCACCTGCTTACTCAGAATGCTAAGACACACCATAGTCTTGCTGCATTGTGGCTTTGAATCTTTCCCATCTCTGAAATGTGGCTGCCACTATCAGTGGACAAGTTGTCATCTGGTGTTTAAACTTGTCTTTGCTGTGGTTGTGATGTCTCTTCTATATGCTGTGGCACACTGAAGTGGGGTGAACAAGTTAATTTTTATGGCTGCAGTTATAGTTATAGTGTCCTCACTTGCCTGTTGTGAGTTTGACTCTTATGAGGCTAGTTACTCCTGCAGAAAACATCAGTGGCAGGCAGACACTTCCCCAAGCACGCTGCCCGCTCTCCATGGCATGCTCTGGGTGTAGTTCTCATTCAGCTGCAGATCTGCACTTTGTGTGCAGGCTTTCATTTCATACTAAAATTAATAACAAGTCCAAGTCAGCTCTGTCCTCCCTTCTGTGCAACAGTGAAGGCATTTATCTAGGCCTCAAAGTCAACAAGAATTAACACCAAGTATATACTTCAGTGAAGACCGAGTTTTGGTGATGGTTTTTGTTCCTGCTTTTGTTTAAAGGTCTGATTCTGACTCTGAGGAGGAGCCGATTACAGAGGAGGAATTGACCAAGCTGAAAGAAGAGGTAGAAGAAAAAAAGAAATTAATTGCCACGCTACGAAACAAGCCATGGAAAATGAAGAAGAAGTTGTCTGTCCTGAAGTATGGTTTGATTTCCATAGTGAATATTTGCATTCTCCTTTGCACTGTTTTTCTGAACTTTCACTTATTTCTAGACCTACTGAGACAATTAACTTAAAACCATCACTAATCTGTCTTTCACAGGATGTGCTTTCACAGGAAGTGGAGGTAAATAGCATTGTAGATTGGTGCTTCCTTGTCTCTATAGACCTGAAATCAAATATGAAAAACTCAGAGCAGGTTGAAAGGTTGTGGGCAAGAATTAGCAAATGAGGCAACAAAGGGAACCTTGTGATTGGCACTTACTACAGGCTTCCCAGTCAAAGGGAGCTGATTGACAAAGCCTCTTACTCTGGCTGCAGGAGACATAGCGCTCACAGGCTCTCATCCTGCTGGGAGACTTCAACCACCCTGATATCTGCTGGAAAAGCAGCACGGTGAGATGTAGGCAATCCAGGAGACTCCTGGAGAGCACTGAGCATAACTTCTTAAGCCAATTAACAGACAGCTCTACCACAGGGATGAGATACTGGAGCTGATGGTCAACACAAAAGTGAGCTAATCAGAGACATCAAGATTGGAGGCAGCCTGGGCTGCGGTGACCATCCACTGGTGGAGTTCATAGTCCTAGGGGATAAGGGACAGGCAAAGAGTAAAGAGAGGACCCTGAATTTTAGGAAAGCAAACCTCCAGTTGTTCAAGAAATTAGTCAATGTGATCTCCTGGGAAACTGCCCTCTGGGACAAGGGAGCAGAACAGAGCTGGCAGATCTTTAAGGATGATTTCCATAAAGCGCAAGAGCTCTCAAACCCCAGCTGTAGGAAATAAGGAAAGGACAGCAATAGACTGCATAGATGAGTCAAGACCTGCTGGTCATGAAGGAAATGCACAAGCAGTGGGAGCAGGGACAGGTATCCTGGGAAAAGTATAGGGATGCTGCTCAATTGTGTAGAGATGGGGTCATGAAGGCCAAGGCCCATATGGAGCTGAAATTGGCAAGGGACACAAAGGATAGTAAGGGCTTTTATATGTATGCCAGCCAGATAAGGAAGGTCAAAGAAAGTGTACTCCTCCCCGATGAACCCAACTGGCAAATTGATAACAACAGAGGACGAGAAGGCTGAGGTACTCAAAAACTTTTTTACCTCAGTCTTCAGTAGCAGCTTCTCTTCCCGTGTCTCTCAAGTGGATGGACCTTAAGGCAGGGACTGAGACAGCAAGGTCTCTCCCACTATAAGAGAAGATCAGGTTCACCTGAGCAACCTGAACCTACGTAAGTCTATGGGACCTGACAAGATGCATCCCAGAGTCCTAAGGGATTGGCTGATGTAGTTGCCAAGCCACTCTCCATGATATTTGAAATATCATGGCAGTCAGGTGAAGTCACTTGTGACTGAAAAAAAGGAAATATTGCACCCCTTTTTAAAAAGGTAGAAGGGAAGACCCTGGGAACTATTGACCTGTCAGCCTCACCTCTGTGCCTGGGAAGATCATAGAACAGATCCTCCTGGAAGCTATGTTAAGGCACTTGGAGGACAAGGAGGTGATTCAAGACAGACAGCAGGGCTTCACCAAAGGCAAGTCTTGCTCGACCAACCTAGTGGTCTTCTATGATAGAGCCACTACATCAGTGGACAAAAGAAGAGCTATGAATGTCATCTATCTAGAATTCTGTAAGGCCTTTAACACGATCCCCCACAACATCCTTTTCTCTAAATTGGAGAGATATGGAACTGATGGATGGACTGTTTGGTGGAGAAGGAATTGGTTGGATGGTCACATCCAGAGGGTAGAAGCGAAGAACTCAAGGTCCAGGTGGAGATCAGTCATGACTGGTGTCCCTCAGGGATCCACACTGGGACCAGTACTGTTTAGTATCTTCATCAATGACATAGACAATGGGATTCAGTGCACCATCAGCAAATTTGCAGATAACACAAAGCTGAGTGGCATGGTTGACGTGCCTGAGAGACAGGATTCTGTCCAGAGGGACCTGGACAAGCTCGAGAAGTGGGCCCATGTGAACCTCATCAGGTTTAACAAGGCCAAATGAAAAGTCCTGCACCTGGGTCAGGGCAACCCCTAGTATCAGTACAGGCTGGGGGATGAAGGAATTGAGACCAGCCCTGCAGAGAAGGATTTGGGGGTACTGTGGATGAAAAGCTGGACATGAAGCAGCAATGTGTGCTTGCAGCACAGAAAGCCAACTGTATCCTGGGCTGCATCAAAAGAAGCGTGACCAGCAGGTCAAGGGAGGCTATTCTTCCCCTCTGCTCTGCTCCCACCTGGAGTACTGCATCCAGATCTGCGGTCGCCCAGTAAAAGAAAGACATGGCCCTGTTGGAGTGGGTCCAGAGGAGGCCACAAAAATGATCAGGAGGATGGAACATCTCTGCTATGAGGAAAGGCTGAGTGAGTCAGAGCTGTTTGGTTTGGAGAAGAGAAGACTCCAGGGAGACCTTATTGCAGCCTTTCAATACTTAAATGCGGCTTATAAGAAAGATTGGGACAGATTTTTTAGCAGGGTGTGTAGCGATAGGACAAGATGTAATAGGTTTAAACTAAGACAGGATAGATTCAGACTAGATATAAGGAAGAAATTTTTTCCAATGAGGGTGGTGAAACACTGGAACAAGTTACCCAGTGAGGCTGTAGANCGGCTTATAAGAAAGGTTGGGACAGATTTTTTAGCAGGGTGTGTAGCGATAGGACAAGATGTAATAGGTTTAAACTAAGACAGGATAGATTCAGACTAGATATAAGGAAGAAATTTTTTCCAATGAGGGTGGTGAAACACTGGAACAAGTTACCCAGTGAGGCTGTAGATGCTCCATCCCTGGAAATGTTCAAGGTCAGGCTGGGCGGAGCTCTGAGTAACCTGGTCTAGTTGAATATGTCCTGCAGAGGGGGTTGNGTCTTCTTCTCCTCCATGTGCTTTTAGATGACTGCCAGTATGAGCTGTTCCATCACCTGCTAAGTGATGGAGGTGAGGCTGACTGGCCTCTAGTTTCCCAGGTCCTCCTTCTTGCCCTTTTTGAAGACTGCAGTAACATTGGCTTTTCTTCAATCCTCAGGCAC
>VZSC01015539.1:14135-30606 GCA_013398225.1 Steatornis caripensis
TGTCCACCAGCGCTCCCAGGTCCTTCTCAGCAGAGCTGCTCTCCAGCAGGTCAACCCCAACCTCTATCGGTGCATGGGGTTATTCCTCCCCAGGTGCAGGACCCTACCCTTGCCCTTGTTGAACTTCATCAGGTTCCTATCCACCCAACTCTCCAGCCTGTCCAGGTCACGCTGAATGGCAGCACAGCCTTCTGGCTAGTCAGACACTCCTCCCAGCTTTGTATCATCAGCAAACTTTTTCATCAAGGACCTGGATGAAGGGACAGAGTGTACCGCCAGCCAGCCATGCCATCATAGAAGGCTATCAATCAGATTTGTCAAGCAGGATTTCCTCTTGGTGAATCCATGTTGACTACTCCTGATTGTCTTCTTCTCCTCCATGTGCTTTTAGATGACTGCCAGTATGAGCTGTTCCATCACCTGCTAAGTGATGGAGGTGAGGCTGACTGGCCTCTAGTTTCCCAGGTCCTCCTTCTTGCCCTTTTTGAAGACTGCAGTAACATTGGCTTTTCTTCAATCCTCAGGCACTTCCCCTGTTCTCTGTGACTTTTCAAAGATGATGGAGAGTGGCTTAGCAATAACATCTTCAGCTCCCACAGCACTTGCAGGTGCATCCCATCGGGGCCCATGGATTTATAGGTGTCCAGTTTACCTAAGTTGTGTCTAACCCAATCCTCCTCAACCAAGGGAAAGTCTCCATTTCTCCAGACTTTCTCTCTTACCTCCATGGACTGGGAATCCTGAGGGCCGGCTTTAGCAGTAAAGACTGAAGTGAAGAAGACATTCAGTAATTCCACATTCTCTGCATCTTCTGTCACCAGGACACCTGCCTCATTCAGCAGTGGGCCCACATTTTCCCTAGTCTTCCTTTTGTTACCAATATACCTGAAGAAGCCCTTTCTGTTTTACCTGACCTCCCTTGCCAGATGCAATCCCAAATGGGCCTTTGCCTTCCTCTTTGCATTGCTGTATACTGTGACAACAGTCCTATATTCCTCCCAAGTGGCTAGTCTTTTTTCCACATCCTGTAAACTTCCTTCTTCCCTTTGAGTTTTTTTGCAACCTCCTTGTTCATCCATGGAGGTCTCCTGCCTGCTTTGCTTGACGTCTTACTCATAGAGGTGCATTGATCCTGAGCTTTGAAGAAGTGGTTCTTGAATATTAACCAGCTTTCTTTACCCCCTGCCTTCCAGAGCCCTAACCCATGGCATTCCTCTAAGTAGGTCTTCGAAGAGGCCAAATTCAGCTTTCCTGATATCCAGCATTATAATGTTGTTGCCTTGCTTCTTCCATGCGGGATCCTGAACTCCACCCTCTCATGGTCACTGCACCCAAGGCTGCTGCCCAAACTTCACATCCCCAATAAGTCCTTCTTTCTTTGTTAGTATCAAGTCCAGCAGCACTCCTCTCCTTGTTAACTCCTCCACCACCTTTCTTGAAAAGTTATCATCAATGCTCTGCAGGAACATCCTGGACTGTGCATGCTTAGCTGTGTTGTGTTTCCAGCAAATATCAGGGAACCAGGGCCTGTTACCGTGAAGCAACTTCCAGCTGTCTGTAGAAGGCTTCTTCAACTTCCTCTTCTGGATCAGGAGGCCTGCAGTAAACACCCACAACAGGGTCACCTGTATTAGCCTGTCCCCTAATTCTTACCCATAGGCTCTCCACTCATTCTTCATCCACCCCTAGGCAGAGCTCAATCCATTCCTGTTGCTCTCTCACATAAAGAGCAACTCCACCACCACGCCTTGTTGGCCTGTCACTCCTAAAAAATACATAGCCATTCATGACCATGTTCCAGCCGTGCCAACTATCCCACCATGTCTCTGTAATTGCAATGAGATCATGCGCCTGCCACCATGGACAGATCTCTAGCTCTTCCTGTTTATTCCCCATGCTGCGTGTGTTGGTGTACTGGCAATTCAGGGAGGTAATCGAGCACACAGGTTTCACTGAGAGGGTGCAAGAGGATCCACTATAGGCATACACATGCTTAAGGTGTTTGGCTTTCTGCTTCTCATCTTGGGAGGCAGCTAAGGAACATTTGTTGCTGCCCTGGTTGGCCTGGCTTATTCCCTGGTTGCTTGTATGACTAGATGACCTTAAAAGATTCCTTCCAGCCAAAAGCATTCTATGATTCTGTGATTAACATCAGCGGATTCTCTCAGTCTGCTTATATGACACTGCAAAAAAGATGTGCTTGAGGACAACTGGCAAACATTTGCAGCGAGGGCAACTGGGGATTAACTGCAAGTAGAAGCCTGTAAATCAGATGCATAATTTTTTGCATGACATGTTTTAGCTCAGCCACTAGTTGTGGGTTTGAATAAGGAGCCCCTCAATGAATGTCTGCAGCCTATAGTCCACATCCTTTCCAGGTCAGAGGGCATGGGAATATCAATCTTTTCCAGCCTTAAAAAATTATCTTACTATGAAATATTTGTAATTGGATGAGTGCTTCTAGTCATCCTCAGCAAATGCCAAATTACTGCACTTTTTTCATTTTCTGAGGTGAGCTTTCTCAATTAAGCCGATAGTGAGTTTTCAAAATCCCACCTTTATTATCTGCCTTTTGATTTTAACAAATTCTGTATTAATGTTCAGGGTGAACTACTCCTTGTACATTCAGCATGTGCATCAATTCCACCTAAAATTCCATTAGTTTATCAACTTTTAAATGATTATTTTTATGACATCTAGACTAGGAGACGAGACATGCATTCAATTTTATTTGCTGTCATCAGAAGGTTTATTTTACTAAAAAATGTGCATCAAAGTGCCCTTAAGGGCAGATTGCAACAATGTTGTTTTTCCCATGCTTTGCTACAGCCCTCTGTGAATTAGGCTTGGAGGCATGTTATCAGCTTCTTTGCCCTATACAAATGTGTATTCCAAGAGTAAAGGACAGTTTTTCAGATTAGCTTATTTGTTTTGAACCTACTTTTATTAACTGAAGAACTACGTTTGTTACTATGTTTCTCTGTCAGGTAAGATTCCAAATATAGTCACCTTTTATTCCAGGCAGTCCCATTCAGATTGTCACAGTTCTATACAGAGTCGTGCATATCTCAGCAGTCAGAACACATAAATCCAGCAAACAGCTGGAATAAAAAATAAAAGCTAAAAACTAATATTTCATCTCATTTTTAAATCTATGAGCTGAGAATTAGGTGTTCAAATCTGTGGTTAGCATCTTAGATGAAAATGATGGAATTTGGAAGTACTCTAGAAAAAACCAAACCCAGTAATTTACATATCAAAACACTGTCATAGACTAAGTTTTCTAGAGTCTTGTTTTTGTGATTGGCTCTTTGGCGCCTAAGTTCAGTTGAGTTGCAATGGAATACTTGGTGTTATGTTGCTTAAAATAAGAAGTAATATCTTATCAGTGGGTGCTCTATTATGATTGTAGTTATAACAATATAGAAGTGTCTATATTAGCACATTTTAGGGTATCTATGTATTTGTTTTGTATTTTAGCAAGTTATTTAAGATTCATACCACAATCATTAGTTTGATAGATTAGCATTACTCTTGTACATATGGAAAATAGTCACACACTGTCTTTAAGTGCCTTAAACTTGTAAATCAATAACAAGTGACTTTTGAATAGCCTTAGCATCTCTAGCTGTTGAAACTTCTGGTCAACAGTTATTATTAGCAAGTATTTCCCTATGTCACCTGCTTCTTCTGCTGTGCAAGTTTTAGAGTACTATGGGATGTGTGGAGAAAAAAAAAAGAAGCCTGTCTTCTTAGAGGTAGAAAAATTTTCCCTATTCGTTGTCTTTGAGCTTCCACAATAGAGAGATACTTCATTAGATATTTCTTCTCAGCATTAGGAGAAATGTTCTTTACTGTAAGCCAAATCCCACTTCCATATTTGTTCTGTATTAGCACTTATTTTTTTCTAAGAATTGGAAAAAAAATCCCCACATCCCCCGGAATGCTGAAGGATTTGTTACATATTTGTGACAAAATAAGACAAAAGCCCCCCTTTGTCATATTATTTTGAAAGTGAATACTAGGGTTGATTAGGACTTTTCATTCTAAATATTATTTTTAAAAAGATTTTATGGAAAGGATTTAATTTCCACTAGGTTTTGTGCTTTAAAAAAATGATAAGAAATTTTAAATTATAGAAACATTTTGTTTAAACATTTTCAAGACTGAATAACCCCCTCACTTTGATGATCCAAATGAGTTTCTCCCTAGGGAGCACTTTTTCATAGCTTAAAAAGTATAAGGTGGGAGAGATGGTTTCTACATAGCTCTAGGGATTACTTTGTAAAATAGTTAATCTTTTCCTTCATTCTTTTGTTCTAAAAATGCGTGAATGAACAATAACTTTAGAACACAGATACAGAACTAGTTGCTCTAGAAAATTCCTTTTGTGAAAACCAGACTGAGATACTCATTGCTGAAATGGCATTGTAAAATGCACTGCTAAATTAAAATAGCTCTAATTTCTGATTTAATCCTCTGTGTCTAGAAAGATGCATTTCAAACAACCCCTGATTATTCTCTGAAGAATCATGACTGAGGATACTGCTCTGCTGGAAAGTGTCCCTCTGCAGGTTTAAGTTAAGCTGTATTGGCGCTGTTGGACTCTAACCTCACCTTGAGACATCATGGTCAGATATTTACAGGTCTGGAGATGTGAGAATTAGGAAGAAGCCACAGAGAGGAATGAAAAGATGTTATGCAGGAAACAGCATCACCACTGTCCCAGGCCCTAAGCAATAGACATGTTAGACTGTGGTCTGGGGATATAGTGGTCTGTGCTGTTGAGATCATGAGCGTGGCTGGAGTCCAGACTTTTTCTCATTTCCAAGACAAATATTCTCCTTAAGAAGAGTTTTTGTGTTCTTTTCATTTTCCTTACACTGTTTTACATGGTTTGTGAGTACTGTTGTTGTGCCTTTTCTTGTTAGGTCCTGCACTTAGGTCACAAGAACCAAATGTAATGCTACAGGCTTGGGGAAGAGTGGCTGGAAAGCTGCCTGGCAGCAAAGGACCTGGGGGGGTATTGGTTGACAGCCAGCTGAATGTGAGCCAGCAGTGTGCCCAGGTGGCCAAGATGTAGATGTGTAATGTGGCACTCAGAGACATGGTTTAGTGGTAGACTTGTCAGTGCTAGTTTAACGGTTGGACTTGATGATCTTAAGGGTCTTTTCCAACCAAAACAATTCTATAAGTCTATGATTTTATGATTCTATGGGAGATAATTTGTGCACATTTCTTCCTGACATTGCCTCCTCAGACCAGCACAAAATTGCCTGCCTGAAGAGCCATCAGATGATAATAATGATCAACCACCATTTACAAGACTGAGATTTAGAGAGAGGGTGAAATATTGAAAACATTTTTGGATTAGAAAACAGTATCAAATAATAAAACTCATGGGCCACAGCCTCAGCTGTTGCAAATTGGAAAGCGGCCAGGGAAAGCTACCCCAGTTTACCTCTGATGTTCTGATTTTGGGGACTGCATCCCTGTCTGTGTGTTCTCATGGATGGGTTTTGCATATCTGATATGAAGGAAAGGGGAAGGTTTAAAAGCTGTGCTACTCTGTTTGGCTTTGGTATACTAATCTCACTCACCTTGTTAGTGCACATAACACTTTAGATGATAGCCAAAGTTCTGTGCTATAAAATGGTAAAGATTATTGACAGCTATGTAGTTTATATACACCAGAAAAACCTGTTATGGTACTGTATATTCAGAGAATTGAGCATGGAATTCTAGAAATGTGCCAACAGTGGTCTCACTTTAAAGCTGTACCACAAGCCAGTTAGGAAACTATCAAAACAAATGAAATGACAGTAGGAAAAAAAAAAGCAGTCAAATGTCAAGCTTGGTCTTTTTAAAGTACTTCCAATTAAATACAGACCATAAAGAGACCCATGAGGACTTCCTGATTTTTCTAAGGAAAACAGAGCAGAGCACTCTCTTCTTCATCTGCCAGGGACAGGCTATAATGTGGCGATTTTTCAGTGTTTTTTTTAGCATCATCTATTTTATTATGGGACTTAGATTACCCATCAATACAGATGAAATGGAAACAGAATATTTTATAGGTATACAAACCCCAAAGATACATAAGGTGCCTGTGTGTGATGGTGGAAATATCTCATCTTTGGATGTGCTTTTTCTACTCCAATGAATAAGTATTTCATTTCTTTTACTGTGGAAATATTGGCAGTCCTGGAGGCCAGCCTGGATGTCCTGGAGACTAGCTGGGTATTAAATAACACTATAATTTGCCCATTATTACTGCTGAACTGCTTTTCAAGTGGGCTGTGCATGACAACGATTGTTTTGCGGTCAGTTTTTAGCCAATCTTTTCAAGATTTGGAGAAGTCCTGGGTGACATTTCTTTTTAATGAGTTTTTAGATCTTGGAGACTGAAATCTTCCTGAACTGTTGCTGAAAAATGTGAGCAATCCACTTGAATCCTATTCATTAGCAACAACCTCTGAGAGCTGTAATTCATCCTCTCTCTGCAACACCAAACTGCCCAAAGTACGGTACACCTAGCGCTTTGCAAGCTGTAACTCCACACCTTGTATTAATAATTCACTCAGTCTTCTCCGGGACGATAATGCCCGGCCACATGCAACATTTATTAGTTCCTTGTGTCTGTAATTCAATTAATAAGGGTTCTCTAAGCTTCTTTAAATTCACAGTTAGCTAACGGGGCACAGTTTGGCCTGTCTTGTGATACAGATAATTTACCTGTAACATGATACCAGTGATTACAAAGCTTGGTTTTGTCGCTCTGTGTTGTTTTTGACACATCCCCATGTTAGTGAAGTTGCATTAGTTCCAAGTAGATGTGCATATATATATGTATGTGGTGTTGGTTCTTGTGGTTTCTAGAAGAGTTCTATGCATTTAGGACTACTGTTTATTGCTTAATCGTTCTTTCTGTCCTCACATTTTATTATTAGAAATATTAGAATATTAATAGAAATATTAGAAATGAAAGAAAGGATGAAGCGTGCCAAAAGTCTGCAGGGACATACAAATAGATGTCTTTTAGTGAGATAGTTTAGACATCAAGGTAGAAACCTGAATTAAGTAACATATTGGATTATATTTAGCAAAAAAGGGTGTGTGTCACAGACATGCAAAGGACATTACAAGTCTGTTTCCTGACTGAATGGTGCCAAGCCATTGCTGAACTTTTAAACCCAGGAAGCACAGTAAGTAGCAGTCAGGGACCGGTCTTCTTAACCTACAAATCATAGAGGTCAGGAGTAACCCAGTGGGACTAAACTGCTGCAGAGCTGACAAGGGAAGAAAAGCTGAGGGGGTGGAGGAAAATATGTTCTGTTTGATGGCTCCAGCATTGTCTGGTAGTTATGGTTTCTGTATTACTTCCTTGCATGTAACTGCACACATTTCTGCCTCATTACCCATAGGCCTTCTTTCAAGCTCTGTTTCTGCACTGACTTTGCTTTTCAGACATTTCATTAACATTCTGATGGGAATTTTTCATAGAATCAAGTTGTTACTGACACTTGCATTTAACTACCAATTAAATAGGATCTTTAAGTCAGGCAAATATTCATGGATGCAGCTAACAGATAGGCTGCTATGGGAAACTCAATAATGCCTCTGTATATTTGCATGTAGTGGGGTTCCCTTGTGAGACAATCTTTCCAAATGAGAGTATAAAAATGCTATTTAGAATGTTATTGGTAAAATCCACCACACACCAAAAGGTAAGACATGTTTGTAGAATATCAAAGGTAACTTGATTTCATTTATTCCAAAAATGAAAGAAGAATTCCACTCTTTTCTTTCACAATTTTAAAAAAAATCATTTTCTCGACTGCATAATAATCATAGAAGCATTTAGGTTGGAAAGGGCCCTTACGATCATCAAGTTCAACCATTAACCTAGCACTGCCAAGTCCACCACTAAACCATGTCCCTAAGCACCACATCTACATGTCTTTTAAATGCCTCCCAGGATGGTGACTAAACCACTTCCCTGGGCAGCCTGTTCCAATGCTTGACAACCCTAATATCCAAACTTCCCCTGGCACAGCCTGAGGCTGTTTCCTCTTGTTCTATTGCTTGTGATGGGAGAAGAGACTGACACCCACCTTGCTACAACCTCCTTTAAGATAATTGTAGAGAGTGGTAAGGTCTCCCCTCAAGATCCTTTTCTCCAGGATAAACAACCTCAGTTCCCTCAGCTGCCCCTCATAAGACTCGTGCTCCAGACCCTTCACCAGCTTCCTTACCTTTCTTTGGACAAGATCCAGCACCTCAATGTCTTTCTTGTAGTGAGGGCCCCAAAACTGAACACAGCATTTGAGGTGCTGTCTCACCAGTGCCCTAAGTGAAGGGGGACGATCACTTCCTCAGTCCCACTGGCCACACTATTTCTGACACAAGCCAGGATGCTGTCGGCATTCTTGACCACCTGGGCACACTGCTGGCTCATATTCGGCTGGCTGTTGACCAACACCCTCAGGTCCTTTTCTGCTGGGCAGCTTTCCAGTCACTCTTCCCCAAGCCTGTAGCATTGCATGGGGTTGTTGTGACCCAAGTGCAGGACCTGACACTCAGCTTTGTGGAATCTCATACAGTTGACCTAGGCCCATTGATCCAGCCTGTCCAGATCCCTCTGTAGAGCCTTCCTGCCATCAAGCAGATCAATACTCCTGCTCATCTTGTTCTTGTCTGCAAACTTTCTGAGGGTGCACTTTATCCCCTCATCCAGATAATTGATAAAGATATTAAAGNTGCCCCTCATAAGACTCGTGCTCCAGACCCTTCACCAGCTTCCTTACCTTTCTTTGGACAAGATCCAGCACCTCAATGTCTTTCTTGTAGTGAGGGCCCCAAAACTGAACACAGCATTTGAGGTGCTGTCTCACCAGTGCCCTAAGTGAAGGGGGACGATCACTTCCTCAGTCCCACTGGCCACACTATTTCTGACACAAGCCAGGATGCTGTCGGCATTCTTGACCACCTGGGCACACTGCTGGCTCATATTCGGCTGGCTGTTGACCAACACCCTCAGGTCCTTTTCTGCTGGGCAGCTTTCCAGTCACTCTTCCCCAAGCCTGTAGCATTGCATGGGGTTGTTGTGACCCAAGTGCAGGACCTGACACTCAGCTTTGTGGAATCTCATACAGTTGACCTAGGCCCATTGATCCAGCCTGTCCAGATCCCTCTGTAGAGCCTTCCTGCCATCAAGCAGATCAATACTCCTGCTCATCTTGTTCTTGTCTGCAAACTTTCTGAGGGTGCACTTTATCCCCTCATCCAGATAATTGATAAAGATATTAAAGAGATCTGGCCCCAATACTGAGCCCTGGGGAACACCACTTATGACCAGCCACCAACTGGATTTAACTCCATTCACCACAACTCTTTGCGCCATATAGCATATGCTACATTTTTATTAACTGTGGGACCATTATTAACTATGTGACGATTTTGCTATTACTTAACAAGAATAGGAAATATTAATAGCCACAGTTTTTAATGCACGTTTCAAACATATTGTCATGGTCGGTGTGAAATATGCATTAATGCTAGAAGTCCTATTAATTCCAAAACTGGTTTTGTGCTCTGGTCTTGCATGTGTAACTCAGTTGACTGCATGTGTAACCCCACAATAAGAAGTTTAACTGATATCAGATTGTTGTCTAGTTTGTTTGTGCTGCAATGGATGAGCTTAGTCCCCTGCAGGCTAATAGAGTGAAAATGTGAGAAAAAAATATTATAGACCAGTAACATTTAGGGGAAGTTTATAACAGTTCTTTAACCAGCACACCCTGGTGCAGGGCAGTGTTGTGGAAGAAGGGATGCAGGGAGAAAGGAAACCTCAACCACTGACAAAATAGAACCCAAGGAAACATTCAGGAGAGTCAACAACATTAAATCTGGAGATCTGTATCACCACGTTCAAAAGACAATGTTTTGATTTGTCCTGGAGAAAAAGCTAAAACACTGCTAAGACTCAAATTTGAAAGATTGCTTGATGGAGAGTCCAGGAGGCAGACAGGGAAAAGAAATAGTATTTTTTGTAGAAAACTTTGTAAAAAGACATTTCAAACAAGAGAATGGAAAGCTTGGATTAAGAACTTAAATAAAACTTTTTATGACTTTCATTGTGGAAAATTCCTTCTCATTTTGGTTTAGCTTAATTTTATAGCAGAAGATGTTTGTGGAGAAATTTTGTGTTCAGATACAGATGCAAAATGTGTTCATACCTGTTACGGAAAATTTTTAAGGTATTAATGATTGTTTTCATATCATCTCATTAAATTTCTAACTTACTGCTTCACTGTAAAAAAAAGCAACTTACAATTTGAAATCCTCATATTCTGCAGCATAACTGCACATAATTAGTGACTGAAGGCACAGGTTTTCTACAGCTCGGTAGGTTTTGATTTCAGTAATTTTTGATGAGCAAGCTCCAATGGTTGAATTACCTGGTGATAGAATTGGTGGTAGAAGATTTTCCCTTTAAGTCCAGAATATGATATGCTGGCTTGGGAGATTGGTACATGTCTGGTGTGTTGATTCTGTCTGCTTTTATGGCACAGCTCCAGCACTGACTGTTGAGTTTATGAGGAAACTGCCATCTGCTGTTAGGACTGCCTTGTATCTCCTGACAGTGCAACAAGATTTTAAACCCTGAGGACACAGATTTAAGAGGGACTCTCAAACACTGTTTTCCTGAGGCTGAAAGAATCTATTTTCTCTGACTTATTTGAGAGTATGAAACTTAAGAGTAGAATTTTTTGAGAATTGAAATGAAAGAATGAGAAGTAAGCAGTGAGCCAGAAAATCTCTGAAGGCATCAAAGTGGCTTGGAAAATAAAGAAGGCTCAGTCAGTGTTAAAGTTAGCTAAAATACAGAAAGGTCGGACTACAAAATCCAGAATACAAATGTGATCCAGAAATGCAGAATTGAGAATGAGGGCTCTAAAGCCTTAAAAAGACACTGGCTTCATCTCAGAGGAACATTTCGAAGGTATGAATAGGTAGGATGTGTGGTTGAGGTGGTAGCTAGGTATTTTATATTTTGCTGTGCATGCCTTGTGCCACAGGGAAAAGAAAAAAAAGAAAGAAAAATTGTATTGAGATTCATGTCACATTGTGTAGCTTTTTGCTTCCTTGAAAGAGAAAATGGGATCTCAGATAGTGGGAAAACGCATGCTGAACTCCGGGGGTCAGGTGAACTGACACTGGTTCTGATGCCTCACCAGCTTGGTTTAGGTGTGAGCATTTGAAAGTGAGAGTGCTCAGAGGGCTCTCAAAGAGGGAAAGTTCGCAAAGACTGAAAGCTAAATTCAGTAGCTCAGTTTTGCATGTTCTTGGAAAATGTAGAAACAAAAGGCTGTTCAGAGTTTGGTACTGCAAGCATATTAGTATGCTTTTGATCTCTTCTGTTCGTCGAATCCACAGACATTATGCCCTTTTAAAACAATTGAAAAATCTTCCTTTCATATTAGTGTCACCAGGGTATTATTGAACTTCCATATCTTTATAAGCAAAACTTTAGTCTTTTGGGGCTTTTGAAGTCTTTTGAAGCTACACTTCCAAGAAATGATTCTGAGAATGGTACATTTAGAGACTATATATGCAGAAATTCTGAAGAGTTGAATTAAATCTAGTCTTGAGAAGGGTAGACATAAGGGAATCCAGGCTCTAGTGTATACATATCTCCAAAATAAAAAATGAAAATAAATTTCCATTAGGTACCTGGATAGCGATTTATTTTAGGTGCAACCAGGAGGAATAACAGTTTGTAAGTGGCACAAACAGACAATAGCTGAACTGCAAAAGAAAGACACTGTGACTAAAAATATTTGAATATATTAACTGAATGTAGGCAGACCTCAGATCTCCAAATGCATTTGGCTTAGAGCAGATGACTGAAGTTGCTTATTCTGTTTGCACTACATATGCTTAGTCTTCTGTGAAATTAAAAATCTTAGAGCTTTCATTTCTAAACATTACTAAGGGAAGATTATGTAAAACCCTATAAGGAGTTAGAACACATCAAAAATTACATTGATATAATAGAGACAATATCATGTTTATTGTAGCATCATCTATATCTCTCTTTTGCCTTCATTTTCCAGGGAAGCCCAGCTTTTTGTGGAAAAGTTTGAAGGTGCTCTTGGAAAAGGAAAAGGAAAAAAATTCTATGCATACAAAGTGATGATGACCAAGGTAAATTTAGTATTTCATTAACTTCATGTAATGTAAATGTGGAGCCTTGTGCAGATTATTGTCATATGTACCCATCTTCCAAAGTAAGCTCTGTGTTTTTCTTTGCATTTTAACACTTTGGTTTCCACTGCTCTCACATGAAGAGATTTATATTGCAAGCTCACAGTTCGATTGAGACTTGTGACCAAGACAAAAATCAACTGTTTTGCAAGAGTTTGCAAGAGTTTAATATGTTGTGAAAGTTAATTCCTCTTAGTGTAGAATGGGTTTTTCTGTGGACTGAATCCAAAGCCACACATACCCTAGGAAGCAATATTGCTCTGTAGGATTGTGACTGAAAGACCAGTGGTTACTGAGGACCCAATGTCCACACAATATGTGTTCTGGCAGGACTGTCTTTGGGCTGAGTCCTGTGTAGTCTCAAGGACTAAATACCCAGTAGCAGTGGATGTGGATTAGCATGCTCCTGAAGTACACTCCTCAAGTACATCTTTTGCCTTAATTTTATGCTCTGACATTACTTCACTGTGCAAATCTAAGTGTGGTAAATTAGAATGGTTTGGGAGATTCACTTAAAAACCACACTTGCCCCTAACTAAAATGCTGACGCAGAATGATGCTAAGAATATTTGTCAGGACTACTTGCTATGGTCAGGTTTGCCCTTAGTTAGACTGCATTTTCTGCAAGCAGTTGTGTAGTCACATCTCATAAGCGTTAATGTTCACAAAAAATAATTAGGCTTTCAATTGCAGCTCAGCACAGGAAGCTAAATTACAGAAGTTATACTTATTCAATAGATAAACTACTGGATAGAATAACTGTAATTAAATGACAGAGTTTGAGCTCCAGGTCTGAATTTTGAATAGCAAAGGAAATAACAAATTAGATTCTCAGAAACAACCCTAAAAAGAAAAAAACAAAAAAAAGAATGGCGTGAAAGGAAGGGATTAGTTAGTAATTCTTCTTGTGGAAGAAACAGGGACTTCACACAAAGCCAGTAGAAGACTTATTCAGAACAAATAAAAGGAGACGGTTCTTCAGAAGCTAGTGCTTCTCTTGCCATGGCCTCTGCCAAAGGATACTGTGCATGATTAAGGGGTTACATTAGCTCCAGGGGAAACTGAGCATCTGGGCACAAACATAATGGTGGTTTTTTTTATCTGTGATCTCTTTCAGAAATGGTTGAAATTTCAAAGAGATTTTGAGAATTTTAAGACAGCCTGCATACCCTGGGAAATGAAAATTAAGGAGATTGAAAGTAAGTAGTTATGGATGTTAATAAAGAATAGTATATAGTATAATATTCCAGATGCACACCAAAATGGCAAATTACCTTTTGATACTTTAGAAATACATGTCTGTATTCAAGGTGTAGTATAAAATCAATGAGTATTTTTTTTCATTAATATTTATTGAGCTTGATATTACAGATAGTTGAAAATTTCCTTGAGAGAGTGTTAGTCATCTTACAGATAAAAATCCTCAATATACAGGTAACCGTTCAGGAGCAAATGTTGAAATTAATCCAACAAAAGTAGAATTACGATTTAGCTATTGCCTACCTTCACTTTGTTTTGTCTGTATTTATACAATAATAAATTCTGTGATGTTTTTTCATCATCTTGAGCTTTACATAAGAGGTATTTCAGCATTATTTCTCTCATTTCCAACCATATAATACAACACAGAGAAAACAATAGTGGTTTTGGATGTCCCCATATATTAGGCATAAATATAAACAAAACAATGTAGTTTAGCTAGTACTATGGGTATGTTCGTGAGTAAGTTTTTGGCATAAGTCAGTTCTGTGTTTCAGTTCCAGTGATGAATTTAAACTGCAGCCCTCTCTTTGAAGGAAATTTGGCTTAACTGCATGAGTACCTGAGTGAGACTTTGCCACTGATGAAATGCAGATGGAAGTGTAATGGAAACTGATTTTAGAGAACTTGCCTTTGAAAGAAGATGTGAGTTGCATCAAAAGGCAATAATCAGAACAGTAGAAGAAGAGGAAAATCATAAATTTGGGGGTTGGACTAGATGACCTCTAGAGGTCCCTTCCAACCCCTACCATTCTATGATTCTATGAAATTGTGAATTTTGTGGAGTTTTGGACTGCAAAATAACCCTTGAAGAGAATTTGTATAATGTCCTTAAACATATGGCCTACAGAGGGCCAAACAGATTATCTACTCACTTGAGTTGGAGTTTAGAAAGAAGCTACTGCGTATGTGTAGTTAAAATCAAACTCAGCAGCAAGATGCACGTGGTCTTTCCCTGGTCTGGACACATAATAGACTCCTTAACGATTTGTGAGAGCAACATTTCTGAAAGTTTCTGTAAAGGAATAGTCCTGGCACAAGCTGGTCTGCTAGTAATAACTTCCAACAGGCACATTTCTTTCTTTGTGAAATCAGAATACAAAATTACAACAGGGTCATTTTTCCAGTCCTGCTATTATATCTGTTTATTTTTTCATTTGAAATGAGTAACATTTTTGCTGTCACTTGCAAAGTCCCAAAATCATAGTGGGATAATACCTTTTCATAATCTCAAGGGTAATATTGTAAAGTTACTGTTTTTCTATTAATTTTTGAACTGTTCGGTGTATTGCTAAAGCAAGCTGCAATTGCTTCTACTTGCAGAAACAATCCTCTGTCTGAATTTAGTAATTTAAGATGTACAGTTAAAGCACAGTTTGGTCCAAATTCTATAGTTTAGCATAACGCTTGATTTTGAGGAAACAGTTCTGAAATGT
The DNA here is from genome assembly GCA_013398225.1 of Steatornis caripensis. NCBI lineage: Eukaryota > Metazoa > Chordata > Aves > Caprimulgiformes > Steatornithidae > Steatornis > Steatornis caripensis. The sequence continues at coordinate 29,102 of VZSC01015539.1, forward strand.
TGCTGAGGAAAATTGTAAATCACAATTTATTTGATTCTGTTCAATCCAAACAGTAGCTCTCAGCGTGTACCTCATATTAGCGATTTTGTAGTACTAAGATCAAGGTCATCTTAATGATGATGCTGATAAAGCTGCCAAGTCACAGGGAAACAAAGAGTTTAGATATTAAAAAAGGAGAAGTGAGGGAAATGGAAGTGGAAAGAAAACTAGTCTGTGTATAAGGGAAGAGTAGAAACTAAAATAAATTGAGTCATAGAGACAAAAAAACTGCTGCTTCAACTTTTTCTACAAACCCAATTGCCATCTGAACTTATATGTAGGTAGAACACATACTACATTGGTCATATTGCATCAAGATTAGTAAAAGGGAAAGAGTTGTTCTCTATTTCTTGGCATTTAACAAAATGTTGGTGCTGGGTCACGGATTACTCTGCATTCTCCAAATTTCAGGTTAGCAGAGTCGGTATGAGACCATTTGTAAAACTGTATTTTATTTCAAGCTTTGATTGAAATCTCAGAGATCAAATATAGAACATATGGGAGGAGCAGCCGCCTTTTCAGCAGAGTCAGTATCAAGTTTGTATACGTGAACTCCAGGGAATGAAATGTTCCTAACAATTGCTGTCTTAAGACACGCAGTTGTATTAAAGAAGCAGTAGAAGCAACTGTGCAAGGGAAGGTCTGTTTCCGATGGCTGCAAACTGAGCAAGGATCTGATTCCCATTTGACTCCTAGCACCAATGGCTTTGTCTTTTGGGGCTCAGTGCAGCCCCTTGTAAGGGGCTTGTAAGACTACTGACTTAAACACATGATATCAGACAATGAACAGGATGTTTCTGATACCTCTTATAAAGAATTTGGCAGAAAAATATCTTTGGTTGCTTAAGACTTTACATAAGACTTGCTAAATGCAGCACGTTGAACACCTTGGAGAATCTTGTTGGCACAGGCAACACCTTGCATGTAACCACTGGTTCCTTCAGTCCACCCAAAATACTGAGGAGTGGTTGGAGAAAATGGATGAAGGCTAGGCTTGGACACCAGGATCAATATTTAAATAGATACTGCTGTTGGACGGCATTGTTTGTGGTGAGTCCTTAGTTGTGTTAGTTCCCATGGGCTGCAGTCTCATGTGGCAAAATATGGTTGCATAAAGGAAATCAGAGAGAACACTGTCTACATGACAGCTCATTTTTGGAGGAGACAGTACAGTGAAGCAAGCAGCAAATGACATCAAATTGTGACAGGTAAAGTAGGATGTTTGGGCTACTCTTGGAAATGTGATGATGCAAAATGCACTGGCTCAGTTCTCTACACAGAGTTGGGTCTGTACAACTGCTTTCCATGTTACTACACAGTTTAGCATTTTTAATCTACTGTTTCTTTTGTGATAATTTTTCCAGCGGCAAACATGAATACACAGAGGTAAATAACTGGTATATTTCATTCACCAGTTAAACATGTTTGAAAATGAAATGTTTGTGGGTAGCTTCTACTCCTTCCAC
>VZSC01015539.1:30807-66992 GCA_013398225.1 Steatornis caripensis
CACCAAATGGGATTATTGTTAAATAAGATGTCCCTTAGCCCAAAGAAACTAGAAGTAAATCTTTTATATAATCCTCCATGATCACTCTTATAAACTATTTTCTTTACAAGGGCAGGCACTAAGCACAGAAGTGTATTAACAGGGTATAAAATGTCATATCAATAACACCTAAAAGAGAGGCAAGAATTTATGAAATTTCAAGTTCTTGAATCTTGAGTGATCCCAGCTATAACAAAGTCAAAGTAGCAGGAGCATGAATGGAACTCAAGCTGACAGTTACGTGCAGATTACTCGGTATAGGAAGATGCTTCATTTGGCTACATACTTTTGTGTGAGGGAGTATTTTATACTCAGCAAACCTTTACAGTTGTAAGCTTCCAACCAGTTAACTTCTCAGCATAAGTCATCTCTGTGCTCTTGCATGAAGGTTGTTTACATGAAGGTGGTTTACATATTTTGATCTCAAAGTGAGCTCTTTATAAAAAAATCTCAAGCAAACAAGGCAGTAACAGTTTACAGTAGAAAATGGGGGAAGTAAATATAATATTCTAACTGCTGAGAAACACTAATATTTGTTCTTCAGTCCTTCTAAAAAACTGCATCTGAACGACCGAGAATGACTTGTCTGAAAGAAAACAGTTTCAGATACCTACTTTGAAACCTAGAGGATCAACAAAGCAAAGGAGATCAAGCCATATATTGATAAACTGAAAAAGACCTGTCTTCTTTCTTTTGCAGTTCAGGAGTTAACATGTAATTAAGGCTCTGTTTTAGAAAACCTGATGCTTATACTGTAATGTTTTTGAGTGTTGGTCCATTCTCAAAAGCAGCCAGAGTTGTAGACAGATTACAAAAGAAAAGTGAATTAAGGTCCTGTATAGTGGTAAAAGATTAGTAAGGTACTACTAAAAAGATTTCTGTGACTTAAAAGAAATACTGTGCTGGTAAAACAACATTAGATGACATAAAGTTTTCTCTCATGCCAACTGAAAAAGAAAGGTAGCTGTGGCACCCTACCACTGCAAACTGATGCAGGAAATATAATGGGAAAAGCAACACTGAAATAAACACACTTTATGAGAACAACATACCTGCTAAGTTCAGGGTAACTGATGCAAGAATTATAACTATAACTCAGTGCATGAAAAGAAGCCATTTCCCCAAAAATGTGGATATTAGGATTTGAGCAAAAGTTCTAATGTGGCATGGAGAGGTCTACTGTATCAAAAGTGTCTTGAAATCAGAAATGTTCCTAATTTTCTGCACTTCATTTATTTGAGTCAGTAGCATCCCCTAAGGCTGTAACTGAGTTGTAATTGGGTAATTGGCATATCATAGCTGGATTGACTAACTCAGAATTCTCTTGCTTTACACTTCTACCCAGACTTCCCAGTATGTAGGCCACTGCTAAGATTGGCTATTTCTTCATGCAAAATTTCAAAATTGTGGTTTTATTCTGAACTGTGAATAAATCAGATTTTGAAATGCTGAAATCCTTGACAGGATGGCTTGTTCCTCCCTTTGCACAGCCCTGATAAATGCCTCTTACCAGTCACCCTCTGTTTGTACTCTGGGGTTATACCAACTCAAATGTATTATTTTTTCTACTGATTTTGTTGTTATAGTAAAATGTTCATATATAGGCCCCAAATAGCACCAGCCTCATTTTACAGAACGGAAGAATCTGTTATAAACCTTGCAAAACATTGTGGAAATACTAATGCAAACTCCTCTGAACAGAGAAATTTTCTTGTCATTGTTTGCCATCAGAGTGCATCAGGGTCCTTACCTAGACCGCGTGTGAAAAAAATTGTGGAAAGGTCACTTTTTTACCTGTGAAGGACTTGTAATGGAACTGAAATCTGATATTTCACTAACTCTGACAGACAGATGAATACGAGTGTCAATTGTTCTATATTTAGCAGAATGATGCTGAGCAAGCTGGGGTTGAGTTTGAACTGTTATTTCTATTTGGCCTGACTTGCGAGTGTTGGTCAAATCAGGCACTTGGTGCTTGCTGCTTCCCCTACAGCCTCTTCTTCACATAGGTCTGGGTCAGGAGCCTAGAGCGGGTGGAGTACAAGTCCTCATCTATGCACCTGGTGATGGGACTGCCTCCACACCTGGGTGCAGGTGGAACATGTGAATAGCAAAGCAAGGGAAAGAAAGGGTTGTTCTTCCCTAGTCAACAACTCTGGTGAGCTCTCCAAAAACAGCAGTTATAAGTGCTTGGAAAGATTATCTGCACTGGCTAATTCTGTGCTGCTTCCTATTAAAACTGGGCTGGTGTTGACTTAACATGTCAAGAATTCTTACAATCCACATCAGACAAAAAATTAAAAAGAGAAGTGTGATTTGCTTTGAATCTTGCTGCTAGAGAATTTAATATTAGTACATATCACAGCTTTTACATGACCCTAAATACTTTGTATAAATAATACTTTTATATTTTTAGTTTCTATTTTCTCTGCTAAGGCAGTGAATGCTAGTATGGAATCTGGAAAGAATGTATTAGAATTATCGTAATAAAGAAAATGAAAAGGGTCCCCTAATTTTATTTATTTTAAATAGACTTTTAGTAATTTCATTGTAAGATAAAATAACATAAGAGGACTAACTTATCTACCCTTTTTTTACATGTCATGTTTTCATAGGTCACTTTGGCTCATCAGTGGCATCTTATTTCATATTCTTGCGCTGGATGTATGGAATAAACATGATTCTCTTTGGACTGACCTTTGGACTTGTAATGGTGCCTGAGGTGGGAATCTTTTATATTACCATTGAGAGTTGTTATGTGAATTTCTGTCTTTGCAGTGAGATTTCACAGGACTGGAGCTTTAAAAATATTTGTAATCTCTTAATGCTCCATTTAGAAGTATTGAGGTGTACTAGGGTTGCAAAGACGTACTTTCTTTGTGGATAGGTGTCTCTACCGAGACATGACTTGAAATAGACATGACAGAATAATGTATATCAGGTTGTGTCCTGAAAGTGTTTTCCTATGATCTGAGATGGTGCTAAACTCTTTTTTTTTTTCTGTGGAAAGCTAAGGAGAGGAACCAAGACTAAGAAGCAGCCAAGTGGAGTATCTTGACTAAAAAGTGCATTGTAATTAAAAGATGCATTCCAGGCCTCTGAGGTACCATGGATCCTTTGAATTTACCTTAGCACTCACATGCTGATAAGGCCCAATAGGACTGTAAAGTCACGAGAGAGATCCCTCGTGTTGTACAGTGTGTGGCATCACTGTTAATAGTGCTGATCAGAACAGATGTAATTCAGGCAGAAGTCACTTCTGTGAAATGTGGTATTTTTCTAGTTCCTTTGAGCCACCATATAGACTTCCTAAAAAGAGGGTTATATGGAATTAAAAGTTTTGTGCCACTTCCCTGATTTCACTCTTCCACATTCTCTTACTTATCTTACTTATCTTATCTTCTAGTAAGCAGATAGGAAAGAGTCAGGTAGGAATTTCCAACAACTTCCTAGTACAGCATTTAAATAGCATGGTCCATCTTCCATTGAAGTCAAGACAGAGAAAATGCCCAACAGTTTTCAGGGTAAAGCCTGGAAAGGACCCCATGAGGATGTATACTGAGGCTGACCAAGCATCTCGGCAGAAGCACTGGAACGCTCAGAATCTGAAAACTGAGTGCCTAGCATCTTCCCATAAAAACCCTATTAAATCCATAATGCAAGAAAAAATGGATCTTCTGATTTTGTCTGTAAGACAAACACCACTCATCAGAGGAATCTGGACTTCTTTGTTGCATTTGAATCTAAGAGGCATAGCTTGACGATCCACTGATACTAGCAGAACATCACTTTAAATTTAGAAAACACCATTAATGCAGACTTTAAGCATAGTTTCAATCATTAATGTGAGGAGCAATGAAAAGAATTGGAGAAGTAGATCATCCTCACTAAGGAGTTCAGGAGCATAAAACAATTTTCCTAAGAAATAACAGATCACTGTCCCTTCCCTTTGTTGGTGTTTTGCTTTAAAATATAAAATGCTCTCATTTTTTGATTTCAGGCTTTGATGGGGAAGCCATATGGGTCTCTACCTAGAAAAACTGTCCCAAGAGCTGAAGAAGCAAGTGCTATGAACTTTGCTACTCTCTGGGATTTTAGTGTAAGTGCATAAACTTGCAGTACTGCATATTTGCATGACTCATTATTATGGCCTTTTGCTTCATTATTTAGTATTCAGAGATTTAATATGAAATATTTCTGGAGAAAAAGGCAATAGAATTAATTTACATATTTTTTTCTCACAACTTCTGACTATAGACGTTTCCTTCAAACAAAACATAATGAAGCTGAATGTCCACACGCACATTTCAGTTTATGTATCAATACAAAGACAGATTGGGAAAAGTCTCAAAGCTGAATTCACATCCTGGGTACTGACTTTCCATTTCTTATGGGTGAATTCAGCCCTCTGGTTTTATATGATTAAGGTTCTGAATTTGAGATTGCAGTCTGAACTAGAAAAAAGAAAACAAATTCCAATATTCTGCTCTGTAGGCCTTTTCTAAAACAAAGAATACTGTTTTTGGTTTTTCTCAGTCTTACAGAATATGCAGATATATTAGCTGAATTAAGAAGCATGTCTTAATTGCTTACCATTGATGTGATGCCCTGTCTAGCCTGAGGATCTATACCTCCTATACTGACAAGAAAACAGTTTCTTCCTAAATATGCCATACTGCTTTTTCTTCCTGAAAACATCAGTTTTATCTAATCTTACACATGGCATGTCTCTGTAGTTGGCCTCTTTATATAAAGATGATATAACTTTGCATGAAGTCAGATGATAATAAATTTGATATTACATTATGTTGTTTAGAAGGCCGTTAGGTTTCTCTATAGCATGCAATTGATCTCATCCAAAGGTACTCTTCACCTGTGAAAGGGTGCAACTGTCTAGTTAAGGTTTTCCTTCAGATTAGTTGAAGCAGTATACATTGAACTAGGTGTGAATAGTCCCTCAATCTGCTGCATTCTTTCCATTCTGTAAGACGTACCAAGACTTTTAAAGAGTAATGCATATACATATCTTTTGGCACTTTGGTTGTTTTAGTAACAGCAAGCATGAATACGATATTGGAAGCAGACCCATGTATTGGAAGAATAAACTCAGGTGCAGGTTCCTGCAGTTTACAGCTCAGCCTCTCCAGCTATCTGCAGAATGACTCATCTAAAAGTGGTCTCTCAATGTAGGTTTGGCCCATGTGAGGTCCCCTGTGCTGGTGGGGAGAACTGTGCAGGCCGTGGAGCTGTACACAGCAATCCCAGGGGGGCCACAGGCAGATTTTCATACCTGCTCCCTCTCCAACAGGAGGCAAGATGTGATCTCTCCTGTAAAAACATAAAAAGGGCACAGAGTCTGGGCTTCTCATTAATAGTGCCATTTTTTAGTATGGTTAAAGTGTGGAGAGATCTCTAATCTTATGATCCCTTGGTTTGTGGCTCAATACCTTCATGTGGAGACACAGATGATGCCAGATTTTGGTCCCTTGTTTAGCTTGCTTGGCTCTATTTTCAATGTTCAGCTATCAGTGGAGAAAGAATGGGGTTGTCAGATGACAGAACATCAGAAAAACTTGACTGAATATACCAGTTTTCTCATTTACGAGCAAATCTTTCAGGCTTATTAACTATAGACAACTGAATTTAAAGAAAATAGTATAATAATAGGTAGAAATTACATTTGTCTCTCTTTTGACTACAAAGGTATGGAAAGTCAACAGATTAGTTCTGCTTTATTTTGTCACATGAAGTGGTGGACCCTCCTTGGACACAAAACGATAGAAAGATTTTTCTAAAAAGCTACATATGTAAAATCTTGCAATGATTGCTGTATAAAATTGTATTGCGTCTGGTTCATCAGGAGTTGTAGATTTGATTGACAGAACACATCTAAAGATGTAGGTGGGAAGTTAAATAATGATGATGACATTATAAAATAAGAAATTAAAACATCAGGGAGATATTGAAGAAAAAAGAATTTTAACTTAGAGATTTTTTAAAGAGAATAGAGGCTAGAAGAGCTTTATACAGCAAGTGGGAGCAAAGATTTTAAAAGAAATCTATTTGAGAGAAGATGAACAAAGACAGATGGTGGAAGGAGGGGGAAGTTTGTAATAACTGACAGAAACAAGATCTGACAGCTCTGAAGTAGAAAGTCTAGTAAATAACAGAGTAGCAGTTAACACAAGCAGTAAATGCAAAACTAATAAACACAAACTAGGGCATTGAAAAAGATGGATCCCCTGAAATATTGAGAGAGAAAAAGAATTTTCTTGAGGCATGTCAGATTGACAAATACTCCCCAAAGACAATGACATCTTTAATTAAACAGCATAGGAAACAGTACCTTTCATCTGCTAGCAGGGCTTGTATGCTACCAAGTAAGTTACAAATAAGTGAAGCCACACCAGCAAATATTGTTTCATCCCCCAAAACCTCCATACCCCCACCAATCTTTAAGACACTAAAGATGAGCTCAATATATCTTTTGCTTTTTGCACTTAAAATTGTACTCATTTTACTGACATAGCAAAGAAATAATTTTCAATTTTGATATATTGAAATTCTGTTTTAATGTTGTAAATTTTACAGTTTAAATAGTAATCCAAACCTGAAAAAATGAGCATCTCAAAGCTCATTTCTATCAAGTATTTGACCAATATTCTTATCTTGCCCCTCTTCTGTTAGGCTCAGAAAGGAGTGAAAGAGACCTTCCATGCATGCCTGCCTTTACACAGCTAAAGATATTTCCAAGTCTCATGGTGAAATGCAGTTGGCAAAGCCCAGGAAACAAGATACTGAATGACACGTTGTGGAGAAATTATCTCTGACTTTGCAGAACACAGTGACTTAAAAACCATGTTAGTACTCTGAGGGATCCAAAGGGCTCTCCAGAGCTGAGTTAGGCTGCATTGAAACCTGGGCTAAAATGGGATTATAGGATGCTTTAATGAGCAAAAAAATGCAAGAGGCATACTATTGAATTTGAATATGTCCTGACTTGTGCAGATGTTTTACTAGTAATTAGTAATAAATGTCTTCTATAGCAGTATTCCCCTTATCAGAGAAGAACATACTATTATCTGTTACGTGTAGGCACATCTCTCAAAGCTAGTCTGATAAGAAGAAAAATGAGATGTTAATTAACAAGTCAAGACATTTTGAATAATATTTCTGTTTATCATATATTAATATTTCATTTTCAGCTTAGAATTGCAAATTAGGTTTTCCAGATAACACTAGCTCATTTCATGTATAGGAAGAGCTACAATTATCTAAATGTGTTTTGCAATAATATATAAGAGAAAGATGTTATTCATTTTAAGTAAAATGAGTAACTGAAAAGCAGAAGGGAAGGCTTTTAATTCACAAAACCCTTAGCTTACTCTATTAGTGTTAAAATAATGCATGGTTTATCCACCAATTACATGGTCAAATGCTCTGTATTTGACTTGAAACCATTACACCCAGCTGGAGCTTTGCTACTGCTGTGCATGTGCAGAGCTCTCTTCGTAAATGCTCTGGATACGGTCTGCTTCTAGGACATGAGTTCTTGCTCTAACCTGAGGATTATCAGGAAGCTTTGGCTATTTGGATAATTTTAGGTAACAGCAACTGCTTGCAGTTAAGCATGTACTAGTAAATTATTTTGAAAAATCAGCAATCATCTGACCCATGGAAGAGATGATAATTCTCATTAAGAGTTTTAGAAAACGAGATACAGTTTGAATTGCTGAGAAAGCAAGTATACTTACATTACCATTGCACATTTCACAGTCTTGGAGTCTAAGTGTTCAAAAAACCTGCGTACTGAATAATCAGCCATAAAATGCAGCTGTCTATTGATTAACGTATACTGAATGAACAGCAGACAACATTGCTAAAAAGTGAAGGCATATGAGAATTTTGTATCAAATAGGCTATGCAAGTAAATTTAAGAAATGTGAAAATTAAGTTAAAAATCTGGCATTTTATCTGCAAGTAATTTGTAAAGCGAATTTTGTAGTGTGAAATGTTTTTGTCTTTACAACAAGAAGTATGTGGATGAAAAAGTTTTAACTCATTAAATTGTAGATGGAGTGCCCATGAAGAGATTTAAAGATACAAGATTTGAAAGTTGACATGAAATATTCTGTCTTTCTAAATGAGAGATTTTCCATCCTGTGAGATTTATTATAGAGATGCTTATGACTGTTTTGAATGCATTGAAATTAATGTTTCAGTACATTGCTATTGGTACAAATTCTTATTATGTGCATACTTAACAGATATGACATAATTTTTGTTGACTTTTCAGGGCTTTGCACAGTATTCTGTACTCTTTTATGGTTATTACAATAACCAGAGGACAATTGGATGGCTCAAGTTCAGGATGCCTCTTTCGTACTTCCTTGTTGGAGTTGGGACTATTGGCTACAGCTTTATGATTGTCATTCGAACGTAAGTTCTCCTTAGCTCTGAGGCCTCCAACATAAGAAGGACATGGACCTATTGGAGCTAGTCCAGAGAGGGCCACAAAGATGATCAGGGGGCTGGAACACCTCTGCTATGAAGACAGGCTGAGAGATTTGGGGTTGTTCATCCTGAAAAAGAGAAGGCTCTGGTGAGACCATGTAGCAGCATCCCAGTACCTGAAGGGGCCTATAAGAGAGATGGAGAGGGGCTTTTTACAAGGGCATGTAGTGATAGGATGAGGGGTAATGGTTTTAAACTGAAAGAGGGTAGATTTAGATTAGATATTAGGAAGAAATTATTCATGATGATGGTGGTGAGACACTGGAACATGTTGCCCAGAGAAGTTGTAGATGCACCCTCCCTGGAAGTCCCTTCCAACCCAAACTTCCTATGATTCTATAATTCCACTGTGGGCCACTAAGGCCACTTCTTTAAAAAGATGATAATTGTAAGGGCAGATTAATGCAAGATCAAAGTCATGTAAGATTCCTTCAGCCTGTATTTATTTATCTATTGTTCTGCACCAGCAGCTGTGTTGCAGTGTTGTGGAAATGGGAAAAATCTTCACTGAAATAACGTAACGCTTCCCTTGTGCAACTTCAAAGTGAAAAATGAATGCATAAAGTAAGGAATAGCACTGTTAACCCATTTTTTCTCAGTAATCTGCATCTAGCAGAATGTCAGCTAACATCCAGGAAATTCAAGTGTTCTACCTTTAATGATACCTGGTGCAAGTAAAATGTTTTTAAGAAGGAAGACAAGAAAGAAAGAAAGAAACATATGGCAAATAGTTCTGTGTGTAACTCACAGTCAGCAGTAAATGGTTCTCAGCAAGAATATAGTGGTTAGGTCACACTTGCACAGTGGTGTAGAAGAATTAATGCTACTGGCTATAGTAATGGTTTAATGTCCTGTGGAACACAGAATAATCTCCAGTAGTGTGAAAACTATGCTTAATATAATGTTAAGAACATAATGTTAAAACAGGAGGAAGCATAGGGGTAAGTGAAACAGGGCCTGGGCAGTACAACTGGTGATATATTAGTCTTTTCGCTTATTCAAGATTAGTCAAATTCTGGACTTGAATTATCTTAGGATCAGAATTTATATGAAATAAAATTATTATTTTATAGCAAAATTCAGTATAATTTTGATAGTTTCTAAGGAGGTAGGCTGCTAATGAATATAATCTTTAATACTCTTGATTCAAACAAGGTGACTGCCTATCACAATAATATAATTAACTAGGGCGGTGACTTTAAGAGATGCTTAGGATGAAAAAAATCAGAGCATTGCAGGTCAAGATTCAAGGACACCTGTGAATATAGAGAAAACTGTGGTTAATCTATTTCCTCTGTTCTGTGCTGAAGCCAGTATTTTTCACTTGCATGGGCATTAGATTAATTCATGTTCTGTTTTTCAAATATTACACGGCTTCCTGCAAAGGGCGAGAAGCATTTCAGAAGAAAAAAAAAGATCCTCGAATACACATGAGTATTTTTGGAGGAGGAACAAACTACCACAATAAAAAAGTAATTGGTGTAGCTTGAAAATATATTTTAAAATATTTTTTGATGATGTAGCTGTGAAGTTTAGAAAAGTCTTAGTCTCAGACAATTGTTTTTCAATGACTGTCACCCAGACAAAAAAAAAAAAATTCTTCTAGCAGAAAATCCCTGTGGCGCAAAGAAATGTCCTTGTGGAAAAAATGCATTGGACGTGCTAACTCCTATCTAGCCACGTGACGCTAATGCTGATCAATATTTAGATGATCATAAGCACAGTTCTTGCAGTCTTCTGCTCTTTGCTGTTTCTCTAGAAAATAACACAGTGGGCAGAGGAACTAAAAGCAGTGTAACAGGAGAAGATATCATTTTTCTGCTATTGACTGAGATCTGGGAAATGGAATGTCCACTTGCAAGAGGTGGTGATGATTATAAACACTATTATTCTATTTAGGAGAAGTATTTAGATTTAGAGCTGGTATTCGCTTATAACAATTCAGAAGGATTTTCGTGTTATTTACTTACTATTTTCTTCCTAGATTTGAGAGTATGTATTTTACTGAACTGTTAAAAATGTGGTATGTAGATGTATTGATATGAATAACATAACTCAGCTGCATTAGTGAGCTTTAAAATAGGCATTGCCTTTTCCTGACTGAGAAATCAATACAAGACTGAAGGCTAAATGGTTTGTAGCCTACTAATATACTCTGTCATTGTGCTTAATGGTTTGATTTAAGTGATAAAGTATGCAGAAGCAAGACCACTATTACTATATGAATGACAATGCTTTGAAACAGTAGTCAAGATTAAGTCAAATCACTGAAGAAATAATTTGATGTTTGTGGATACTGTTATAAATCTTGTTTATAAGTGGATAGGAGATGAAAGGGAAGATAAAAAGCTGTATTTGTGATATTTTTATATAGTATGACCAGATTTTGTTCTGGCTTTTAATTTTAGAATTCTTTTTTTCTCTTTGTGAAGTCTTTAATCAAATCTGTTGCAGTTTAGGATGCCATGCAACTTTCTATTTGAGAGATCTTCTTGATATTGTTTTTATATTAAATTTCTTATCCAGCAGAGTTTCTCTGAGGTGTTAATTAAATAAATTTATCCTTTCTCATTAAAATGTGTGTTCTGAGCTTGTAAATTATCTAAATATGGAAATCTCCACCCTTCTCTCTTGTTGCAGACTGGAATTTATAGATTTAGTATAACATGATTAACTGCAATAATATATTTTTTCAGAACAATGTTAGAATTTAGGAACTATTTAAAAATCATGCTCACATAGCAGAATGAGTACTAACAAGGTCTTCCTGTTTCTGGCTTTTGTAGAATGGCAAGGAATGCAAATGAAGACGGTGGTGGGGATGATACTAGTTTTAATTTCAGTTGGAAAATGTTCACAAGCTGGGACTACCTAATTGGCAATCCTGAAACAGCAGATAATAAGTTTGCCTCCATCACAACAAGCTTTAAGGTAAAATAGAGCTCACTAAGGAGAGGTAACCTGGTTTGTCTTTCACACTGGTGTGAATCAGGTGGAACTAAGATCAAGTATTAGCTGTGCCTGGGGCCTAGAAGCTTAAATTGGAATTGGACAGCTCTATACCTTTCTGAGTCTGGGTCTTTGTGCCTCGCAGTCTTGATTTTTTCCTTTTAATTGTGGAAGCAAAAGCATTAATGGCATCTTTTGTGTCTTCTGTTACCACAGTACTAGTTTTAGAAAAATGATTCTACTGTAAAAGTAATCTTTTCCTTTTTCTCCTCTCTGATGGCTTCCAGTTTCTATGGTACTTGTCTGAAAAAAAATATTTTTAAGTGTTGGTAACATTTTGCCAACCTCACATTATCATCTTCTGCTACACTGAAGAGCTACCATAAGGTAAAGCAATAGGATCGTCTATAAAGGGCTATTCATCATGCCAGAATTAGCCTCAGAATTTTGAGTAAGAAAGATTTCAGTAAGAAAAAAAGGGTATTTTTTTATAACATAAAGTTTTCATTTTGAAATTAATTATGACATATAGACCAGTTTGCAAGGCAATACAAGATGTTCTTTTCAGTTTATAGGGTATGTTGATTTTAAGAGTCATTGTGTGAGGAATCTGGAGCAGGATGTGAGATGCACCATTGTGAAAACAGCTAAGGGATGTATTCTATTTGCTGAATGTTAAAGAATGTGTTTCTACACTGAGGACACTGCGACACACCAGTGCAGCATATAAAGCAAAATACAATTTTCAGTGTAATTATGTACAGGGTGTTGTCAGGTACTGAGTAAGATGCTAGACTTGCAGTAACACTGACAACATACAGCATGGGAGCTGGAGGACCAAGCACCAGCTGCACTGTCCAATCACACACGCACCACCCTTCCTTTCTGCACAGGTGGTGTACCCAATATACCACCTCACCTTGCCCACCTTTCCGACCCAGGCATAAAAGATAACTGCACTCAAAGTCAGTACAAAGAAAAGGTCTCAGGAAAACAAATATTGAAGAAATACTGACCGAAAGCACTGAAACTGCGCGAGCTTTCCCTGCCCACCTACTAAGGTCAGTTGCTGAACGCTATTTGGAGAAGGATACGAATCCGTTAATATAGAGGTATGTTTTTGAGAAGCAAGTTCATGAATCTTTACTGTGACCTTGCAAACGAGCAAGGAACCTCAGAGAGAAAGAGTGAAGTCTTGGCTTGAGTGATGTCATGGGAGTTTTGCTCAAGAGCTGCTACAATCTCCTTTCATTTATGTAACAAACACAAGCTCTAAGAAAAGCAAAGCCATGCAAAGTACTTATGTCAATGCAGGAATTCATCTTCTGTCTGGACAACTGATCTTCAAGCCAAAGTGAGAAGCTGTAACCAAACTTCCTTTAAATGAGGACACTTCAGAGCAAAAGCTCTCTCTGCTGGCAAAAGTAGGAGTTGGAGATTATAGTTACACCAGAGTCTTAATATTTATCAGTCCTGGCCAAGAGTAAATGTGGGGCAAACGTTTTGTTCTACAGTCTGAAGCTGTACACTGTTTGCCTTTTTTGAGATTCCTACATCTAAACTGTCTTCTCGTTCCTTCTGAATTACTGACTTTCAGAATAAAACTTTTTGCTCTTTTCTCACAAATACACATTTGTTGTGGTTTGAGGCCAGATGGCAACAAAGAACAATGTGGCTGCTTGCTTGCTCCTCCCCCACCACACCGGGATGAGGAGAAAATGTAACGAAACCCATTGGGTTGAGAAGAGGACAGGGAGGGTTCACTCACCAATTATGGTCACGGGCAAAACCAGACTCAACTTGGGGAAAAAACATTTAACTTACTGAGTCATCAATCAAAGCAGGGTAGGATGAGGAGACACAAAAAGCCAGATCCCAAAACACAAATAAACACCCTTTCCCCCCACCTCCTTCCCAGGCTCGAGTCCCCTCGCTCCCGATGTCTCTCCCTCCTCCCCCTCAGCAGCGCAGGGGGTGCAGTCAGTTCACCAGAGATTGTCCCTGCCACTCCTTCCTCCCCAGGCAGGGAGGGCTCCTCACATCCTGCCCCTGCTCCAGCGCGGGGTCCCTCCCACAGCAGACAGTCCCTCACGGACCCCTCCGACGTGAGTTCTTCCCAGGTGGTGCAGCCCCTCAGGAACGCACCAACCCAGCACAGGCTGCCCACAAAGTCACGGCCTGCTTCGTGAGCAGGCACCTCCCCTGGCGTGGGGTCCTCCATGGGCTGCAGGTCCCTCTCTGCTCCTCCATGGTCCTTCATGGGCTGCTCCACCGCGATCCTCCATAGGCTGCAGGGGCACAGCCTGCCCTCTCCCCGCAGGCTGAGGGGGGAATCCCCACTCCAGCCGCCTCCTCCCCCTCCTTCCTCACTGACTCCTGGTGTCTGCACAGGTGTTTCTCTCACCTCCCCCTCCTCCCTCTGCTGCAGGTCTCCATGACCACTCCTCTGTCCCCTCCTTAAATACGCTATCTCTGAGGCGCATCAGTTTTCTCTAAATGGCCTGGCCTCGGCCTGAGGTGGGGGGGACTTGGAGCCGGGGCATCTTCGAGCAGCTCCTGACAGGGGCCACCTGCCCATGTAGTCCCTTCCCCTGCTACCAAAGCCTCAACACACAGAACTAACACAACTTTTTTCAAGCATGACAGTTCCTTTTCTGGCAACTAATCATACATTTATCCTTGTGGGTCACTCAACCTCATGACACCTCACAAGTTGACAGAACATGCTGGTTTCTTTTTGGAACATGAGTGCGGGAGTGACGAGACTCAGTGGGGGCACACAATGGAAGCAAAGCAAACTCTGGGAAGCCAAAACCCCAGGGTCTGCTAGGGTCCAAAACGGATTTTATGAGACAAGATCAGCTCATCTCAAAACATGATGCCCATATGTGCATTTGCATACTCGTCATTTATTTAACTGCCTTCTAGCGACTGGGGAAACAATATGGGGTCTTGACCATTAGAGTACTCATAATATTCTTTTCTTTCTAACAAGTACAGGAAGCTATCGTGGAGGAGCAGGAGAGCCGAAAAGAGGAAAATATTCACTTGACTCGATTCCTGAGGGTTCTTGCTAACTTCTTAGCCCTATGCACGCTTGCTGGGAGTGGCTACCTCATCTTTTTTGTTGTCAGAAGATCCCAGAAATTTGCGCTGGAAGGTCTGGAGAACTACGGGTGGTGGGAAAGAAATGAAGTTCGTGCTAGCACATTTCTAAAATAGATGTGGTTTGAAACTGTGTTCCTCTACTCTGCATGTTGCCTTTATTCCTGAGAATTTAAATACTCTGAGTGCAGGTGGTAAATGTCTAACAAAAGAATTGTTCTTTTCTCTCTGCTTCATGTTGCATTAAAATCATTATTCCTTGGTTGATTCTTTTAAATGCCCCTTTATATTTAGCTTTCATTTGAAGCTTTTACCTTTACTCCTCTGTGCTCTTAAGATTGTTTTCCAGCCACTCTATGGACTTACAAGATCTCTTCAAGGAGCCTACTCCCCTGTTGCTTTCCTGCTGAGACTGGCCCAAGCCGAGTGACTGGTGTGTGGGCATATCCAAAGTTTTTGGGGCTTTGTGGATACAACTGTAGTGTAGCAACAGGATAAAACTCATGCCTTCCAGATCCAGCTGCCCTGTCCAAGAGTCCCATACAATTTTTTTTGTGCTTAATCTACTTTCTTCTAGAGCAGATGCAGCCCCGAAACAGGTGCAAATTTAAAGTGATTTTATTTGCTATAACATTTTTCAGTAAGCACCTGAACTCAGCGTTGCTTTATGAAAACCTGGGCAAGTTTTACTTTCTTAGCAAACACAGTGTTGTGTATGCTGTAAAATTAGCTGATTGTTACTTAAAGCTCGTCTTCTGAGCTGGCGTGTAAAGTAGATACCTGATCTAAGGTAAGACAAAAAGATGCTAGCCTCACAAAGCTGCTGGGATGGGTGATGATGGAATGAAGAAAGCCAGTCTCTAATTTTCAAAATTGAAACCTGACAGATAATGTAATATAAAAAACTCCAGCAATCCACCTCTAAAATCCAGAGAAGTGGGGCTGTTGAGAGTGAGTTAATTACTTCATAAAAGTTATTACATTCAAATTTGATGGCTTAAAGCACACAAGATCTAAGCGTGACAACAGACTAACAGATGAAAACAGTTCCTAAGGAACTCAGCTTTCTCTCCGTTGAAAGGTGTGGTAACACATTTGTACTAACAAGAACTGCAACCAAAAGCTGTTACATTAGCTTATGCTGCAATCTGGAAAGTAGTTAAGCATGTGCATGTTTACATTAATTGTTTTACTTTTGTTTGCTTTACAAAAAATACTGCTAAGGAGGCTCTGTGTCATAGGACTAAGATCTGGAGCAGATGTGTCTCTGAAGGAGAGTGGCTAAGGCAACATTGCCATTATTTGGCTAAAGAATTTTTCCTATTGACAGGTAATGAACATATCTGTGAGGTACAAATATTATCCTTGATTGGATATTAGTATTTGGTTACATAAATATATTTGGATTCTATGTAGCAACCATTTAAACATTTTTCTTATTTTCTAGATCAAGGTCTCTTATGTTTGTATTGCTAATAAATGAATTGAGATTTTGATCAGGGAAAAAACCCATAAACACTTAATGTACTACTTATTCTAAAACACTTAATGTACTACTTATTCTAAATGAAAATGCAGCTTTTATATACAATTCAAGCAACAGTATGTAAAAATCTGCATTCTTCACAAAAATATTAAGCTCATTTTGTAAGAAATTTCTTTTCATCACACTGGATGTATTAAATGATTAAAAAATGCTTACGCATAATTATGATGTCCTTGGAACATTCCAGGGTAATACGTTTTATATCATCTGTTCCTGAATCTCACAGCCTGATAAAGTGCCACTAGTGACTTCCTGGTCAAGACCTTTTCCTCTCTATCATTCTCTGTCATTATGTTGTAAATTTTTAAACTCCCCCTTCATATCAGCAGTACCTAGTTCTGTCAAATCACAGTTCAAGTCTAGTCTAGTGTGTCATGGAGAGCAGGAAGTTAGTGGAAGCAGGCAGACTGGGACTGCCAAGCGATTTCATCAGCATTTGCATCACTGAATGATGATTCTGCACCGTGTGACAATTTCTCCATGACTGTGGGAATGTTGATAAGTGGAGAATAATGCCACAGATTCCCTTGGTAAAATGGTCTGAAATTGGATTAAAATTGCTGAACAAATATGACTTTTCTCATTTGGTATAAGATAGTTTGCAGAGCTGGAAGGTAGTATGAGCATCTCTCTGGTGCTGAGTTAACCTGTTTTCTCAAATACATTCCTATACTGTTTAAAAATAAAGCTACTTAAAAGCAGCGAAAACTTATGAGGAAACAGACTGATTTCTCTGAATCAGAATAATTAACAACATTTGGGCAAAGAGGACACAAGTTTTACACATCAGTTTTTTTCCCAGGAACAAAAAAGTATAGCTTTAACAGTCCAGATCTCACAAGCTGAAACAACCCCATAGATCTTTTGCCAAAAATATCGTTATTTACTTTAATGTTCCTAGTAGTGGATATGGAGTGCATTTATTAAGCCATGTTGTCAATGTTCTGCTTAATTCTAGAAATCATCAGGCAGTTTTTTTAGCATAAAATATAATTTCTAATTCTAATTTCTTTTTAAAAACTGAAACTATATTTACTAGAAAAGTATTAGTATTAGTGCTTTCTGCAGCAGATGCTAGAGAAACCTATGACTACTGCAATAATTTTTAGTGGAAGATATGATTTATTTTAGAATCATAGAATCATAGAATGGTAGGGGTTGGAAGGGACCTCTAGAGATCATCTAGTCCAACCCCACTGATAAAGCAGGTTAGCCTAGAGCAGGTTGCACAGGAATGCATCCAGGTGGGTTTTGAATATCTCCAGAGAAGGAGACTCCACAACCTCCCTGGGCAGCCTGTTCCAGTGCTCTGTTACCCTCACAGTAAAGAAGTTCCTCCTCATGTTCAGGTGGAACTTCCTGTGTTCCAGTTTGTGCCCATTGCCCCTTGTCCTGTCACTGGGCACCACTGAGAAGAGTCTGACCCCGTCCTCTTGACATCCACCCTTTAGATATTTGTGAGCATTGATCAGATCTCCTCTCAGCCTTCTCTTTTCCAGGCTGAACAGACCCAGCTCTCTCAGCCTTTCCTCATAAGAGAGATGCTCCGCTCCCCTAATCAACTTTGTGGCCCTCCGCTGGACTCTCTCCAGTAGTTCCCTGTCTCTCTTGTACTGGGGAGCCCAGAACTGCACACAGCACTCCAGATGCGGCCTCACCAGGGCAGAGTAGAGGGGGAGGATGACTTCCCTCGACCTGCTGGCCACACTCTGCCTAATGCACCCTAGGATTATATATTATATATTAGCTAGATTATATTCTTAATGAACTTACTGTTTAACCAACAAGTAGTCAGTGTTCAATATTTAATGTTCTGTTGGCACAGTTTATCATGCTGGGGGGGATGGTGCTTAGATGTGGTTGCAGTCACAGGATTTCTTACCAGATTCATAGCAACTGAAAAAGCTTGTGTAAGCAGTTATTTTCTAGCTTTCAGTGTATCATGTAGAGACTTGGTAACTGAAGTAGTTATTGTCACAGAGAGATAAAACCCTGTGTTTTGGACCAGAGTTTTAACAATTAGTGAATGACTCTTGGTTATTGTTCCTTTTGTAGCGAAAATTTTCTCTCAACAGGGCTTTTGAGATTCACTCAACAGCCAGTGAATATAAGATCACGTTGGCTATCAACCATAACTACCATGTATGCATGCTGGCATGCTAACCATCTTCTGGCATATCATTCCACATTTTTTAGGTCACACAGAGTGGTGAAACTGCCACTGATAAAAACAGTGGAAGAAAATCTGCTCTGCACATGAGCTTCAAGTTGATAAGAAGTCCAGAATATAAATCAACTCCTTTCTGAAAACAAACTAGATTCAAAATTCAGTGGATCATTCAATGGATGATTTCTTTGTTATGCAAAATTCTTCTCAAGATATGAAAAAGTATAATGATAATATATCTATGAAAATATATGAGAAATGTCTATGCTTTTGAAATATAGAACCGATCATATTTTTTGGATTTTGAAAACTCAGTGTGCTACATTTTCTCTCAGTAAAACATTGTAATTTTTGTTGTTATAATTTCTCACTTTTCAGCTTTGCCAATTTCTGTGTCTCATTTCACCTCTGATCTTAATAACATCTTTTCTCCAGAATTAGAAATGCTTTTGAGATGGGGAGCATGAATAGCCAAGGCATGGAAAAATGCAGATAGAAAGCAAATGGGAAAGAACATTCTTGCTTCAGACAAGTGGTAAAAAAAGCAAAACATAATAAAAATATAGAAAATATTGATTGTTCAAAGGAAAGTAAATCAGTGATTTCTGTCCTGCCTCTCCCATGCAGCAACAAGAAAACTTTCAATAAATTTAGCAGGTACTATATGTAAAACTGCCCAAAGGACGTATCTTTTCTTCCAAAATGCTTGTTCGCTATGTCTTCCAATATGAGAACTAACAGACATCAAATAAATTGAGTAGACGCCGCATTCAGAAAAGACAAAAGGGAAAGAATGGTGGATGATGGGTGACTGTGCTATGAATGCCAAAATTTACATCTGTCTGAAGGAAGACTGGATCTAAAGCATGAAAGAGAAATCCTCTGGGGATTACTGAATACATGAAAAACACACCTGCCTGAACGAGTACCGAAACTGAACGTAGTTGGAATCTAGGACTTATTCATATATGTTTGCCCTGTTCTTTCTCATCTCTGGACATCTGTTGAGCTAGGCCATCCTTTGGTGTGACTCGGGACATCTCCTCTTAAGTACACGTTTGCCCCTGGAACCTGTTGCCACAGGAGGATGTGAGATACCAGAGTCAGTGAGGATTCTGATTTGAGATTCAGCAGGATCACAACAGGACTGAACGTTTCTATCGATAAACAGGATATACAGCCTGCTACAATAAGTCTGAATTTTAAGAATTCATGATTGGTCATACTGGCTGTAGTTGACTCCTACAGCTTTGCCATCTTGGGCCATATTGGGCATAAAGTCTTTGGTTTAATGGTGACTGAGACAATATGTGGTATAAACTATGTTAGATACTTGGAAGACTTAAAGATAAAAAAGTTAGACAGTTCATTATGAAGAAAAATTAACCAATTCTTTTATCACCAACATCTCATCACCTTCTAGAAGTACCAAAAAAATTAAATATCCACAATGCTCATAAAATTTATTCAAAGCATTAATGCATGAAACCCAGCAAAGATATTAATATAATAATATTATAAAGGTGGCAGGAGATTAAAACATAAATTATGCGTTTTTCAATTATAAACCCAAGTGCTGCAAGGAATAGCTAGAAGTTTTCGGTTGGTTATTTCTTTTTTTGAGTGTTATGAGGTAACAGTAACTTATTATTTTAACAAGGTAATCCCAGTTACAAATAACACATATGTAAATTCATAGAAAACATCAGTGAAGTCCAGTAATCGTTAAAAAAAATCTACATACTTCTTACAGAATGCCACAAGTCACACGCAAAATGCACTACTGATTGCCTATAAATGCAAAAATCCAGTAATTAACTCTAGAACTCTTTAAAAAGTGAGAATAGAAAACCAGCAAAAAGAAAGCCATTGATTTCATAGAGAACACCAGTCTCATGGATGAAACTTTTTTTGAGAGTGGGGATGTATATATTTCGAAGTGAGTGAATTTATTTGTTGGCATAGTGCCTTTCTGCTGCCATATTATTTCTGAGAAACAAAAGTAGTCCTAACTCTTTTGTTAGCAGGAAGTTAGAAATGTATTACAATTTATAATAGCTCTAGCAAAATGGATTCCAGTATGACTGAGAAATGCTAGTTGCAGAGCAATTGGAAGGTTAGAGTTTGTGAACAATTAAGGTTTTTTGTGACTAAATAAATTATTTTTTACTTGTTTTAATATGATTCATTTCAAATAAACATCTTTGTGTTTTATAACAAACTTTGTGACTTAGATTGAGACAATGGTTTCTGTTTCTTGTTTGTTGTTTTTAGTCTCTTAAAGACACACTTTTTGTAATGTTTTTTTTTTAATTGAAATTGAATAACTACAATCTTAAACTTTTTCAATTATCTTCATTTTTGGCTGACAATGAATTGGAACCAAAACGTTCAAGCAGACTTGAAATAATTTTCAGCAATCACTTCTAAATATTACATTACTAGAATGCCTCACTTGTCTGTAGAATTTATAAGTTATGTTGTATTTCACACTTTCTATAAAAGCTAGTTATCTGTTTTTCTGTTTGCTTTCAGTAAACTTGTTCAATTTCCATACTGCTAAAATGATGAGATAATCTTATTAGAAGTTTCTAAGAAAATCAGGCAGAAAGAAGCAAAGTCATTTTGAATTTGTTTATGTAGTGAGGACATTAGATCTGGACAGACTAGAGAGCTGGGCAATCACCAGCTGTAGGAAATTTAACAAAAGCAAGTGCTGGATTCTGTACCTGGGAAAGGATAATCCTGGTTATACATACAAACCAGGGGATGAGAGTCTGGAGAGCAGCCCAGCAGAAGGAGACCTGGGGATGATGGCAAGTATAATACAAGTCAACAGTGCCCTGGCAGCCTAAAGGGCCAGCTGTGTCACGGGGTGCATCAATAACAGCACTGCTAGCCAGTCGAGGAAGGTGGTTGTCCCACTCTACACTGCACTGGTTTGGCCCCACCTTGAGTACTGTGTGTGGTTTTAGGCATGTCAATATAAGAAGGACATCAGACAATTAGAGTGTGTCCAGAGGAGGGTGACCAATGTCGTGAAAGGCCTTGAGGGTAAGACTTGGAAGGAGTGTCCTAGGCCACGTGGTTTGTTCAGCTTGGAGCAGAGAAGGCTGAGGGGTTACTTCATCTCTGTCTACACCTTCCTCATAGCAGGCAGCAGAGTAGGAGGTGCTGATCTCCTTTGTTCGGTGACCAATGACCAATGACAAGGGAATGGAACGAAGCTGCATCAGGGGAAGTTCAGACTGGACATTAGGAAAATGTTCTTCATTGAGAGGGTCATTGGTCATTGGAACAGGCTTCCTTGGAAGCTGTCAAGGCACCAAGCTGGTCAGAGTTCAACGATACTCTTAGTCATATGGTTTAGTTTTAGGTAGTCCTGTGAGGGACAGGGAGTTGGACTCGATGATCCTTATGGGTCCCTTACAACTTGAGAAATTCTATGTTTGTATGATTCTATGGCATCTAGAATTAACTTTGCATGAGATCTCAGATAAATTTAATTTAGCTCAATATTTTTGTAGGAATGCTTTTTATAGAACATCTATGTGTCTGTTGGGAAGATGTGGCAGACACAGAGCATAAAACATACCGGAAATAAATTTTACTGATTTCTCTGATAGTAGAATTTTATTTAAAATGTAGGTTCTAGTCAGAATAAGTAACTATTTCAGAGGCTTAAGTGAAACGTAAAATGAAAAAAAGAATTTATGTATCCACCTGAAGTAGATTACCACTGACTTTTCATCCCTTTCTTCCTTTGTGAAAGCATCTTGTGACTCTCAGAGTGGATTTTGGTTTTCATTTAATCGAAACCCAAATAAAAAGTAGTAACAAAAATACTCTCTCCACTCAAATCCATAATAATAAAAGAACTTTCTGCTACTGTTTCACTGTAAACTCCCTTTTTTTTTTTTCTTTTTCCCCATTTCAGGTGAACATGGTTATGTCACTTCTAGGAATGTTCTGTCCAACTTTATTTGATGTAATTAGTTCTCTGGAAAACTACCACCCTCGAATAGCTCTAAGATGGCAACTGGGACGAATCTTTGCTCTTTTTCTTGGCAATCTCTACACTTTCATTATCGCCCTAATGGACGAAATCAATCTCAAGGCAAGCTATTTACTTCCCTTCATTATTTTTAAAATGTAGCTGGGCAAGGGTGAGGATTTCCAGCCAGTCAGACATATCAGTGAAAGACGTTCTTTTCCTTCTGTACCGTGAATCACATCCATGCCTGAGCTGGTAATGGAAATTCTGGAGTAGAAAGGGCTGAGAATTGGTGACGAGCTCATGTTTGGTTTTTTTTTTCCTCCCATTTTATTTCTTTACGTAGTTGGAAGAAGAAAAGATAGTCAAGTATAACATGACACTATGGGAAGCCAGTCTGTACAATGGTACTATTCCAGAAAATTTGACTGTTCCTCCAATACAAGTGGACCCTGCAGATGTCCCCAGAGGGCCATGCTGGGAAACAATGGTAGGACAGGTAACGTAACTGATTTAAGCTCATATTTAAAAATAGATCATAGTCTGTTGCAATATATCATGCCTAAACCCTATTTGTTTCTGCCAATAAATGGCATTAAGGTGAGAAAATGTGAGGGAAAGCAGATGTGTGACTTTTTCTTGAGCTATAAAGTTGAGAAAAAATTATTCAAGTTTCTTTGGATTCTGTCTAGTAGAGAATTCTTTCTTCTGGTAGTTGGCAGCACTGAAAGCATTTCTTTCCCACCCACCCATTTCTCCACTCTCTTCATTTATCTTCCTCTTCCTTATCCTGTCTTTGTCTTGAAAAACCTGTTCATCAATTTTAAAAAGTTGAATTAGCCACAGCTCCTAACAAATGTGATAATTCCGATTAGAACTTTGATCAGGCAAAATCGGTTTCTGACTACAAGAGACCTAAAGAAAAGGTTAAAAAAAGGAGTAGGTCAAGAAGGAAATATGTGTAAGGAGTGTGCTTTCAAGAAAGCATCTTTTATCTTTAGCCTAGTAACATAATGCAAAAGAACAACAGTGGTTTAATGGCAAATCTGCTTGGTCATTTTATTTGATTCAGTTAGACACTTATTTTCATTGACCTATTAATACAAAATATGATTTTCAAAGAATTTTCTAACACCCCCTTTTCGTTTATTAGACCATACCCTATTGTTGTTGTTTTGTGCATGAGAATGAACTCACCACTGAATCACAAGTTTTGCTTTTGCTCTGTCACTCTTACAATCTTACCATCTGTTTAGCTCCACTTTTGACTGAATAAATCACCAGCAGGGAGCAGACAGTCAGGGAAAACAGATCGTCTATTCTTTTCACTGATACTGAATAGTGAGCTACAAACACCAGGAGCTCATCACTGCACTAATTTTCTCCTTAATTTCAGATCAGGGAGAGTAACAGCCTTTTGGGCTATTGTGGTAAGGCCAGTTACAGGGTTTAGAG
The DNA here is from genome assembly GCA_013398225.1 of Steatornis caripensis. Taxonomy (NCBI): domain Eukaryota; kingdom Metazoa; phylum Chordata; class Aves; order Caprimulgiformes; family Steatornithidae; genus Steatornis; species Steatornis caripensis. Next base: position 54,577 of record VZSC01015539.1, read on the forward strand.
TGACTTAATAAAATAAAAGTAGAGGAATGAAGATTTCCATTACATTCCTCTTTCCTCTCAATATTCACTGGGAGTTCGTGCTCCTTGATAAAGCAAGCCATTCACTTACTGTTTTTTTTTTTTTTAATCTTCCCAAAGTCAAAGGGATCAAAACCAGTTTAAGATATCAGCTCAGATTTCTGTTATATCAGCAATCCTGACCGGAAGCCTTTCCCGGTCTAATCATACTCTGGAAGTCTCATCTGGTAATATGAACACAAATTCAAGCAAAAGATACCTCTAGCAAATGAGGGGCAGTTTTTCTCCTGGCATTTTTCAGAATTGGTGAATGTAGAGCGGGAGCAGAGTCTTTTCTATGTTGAAGTAGAGTAAGCACAATTAGAAATCTAGTCCAGTATGTCATTATTATTGTAATTATTATTCGCTTCAATATATTCTTAAAAAAATATTGCTCTAACAGGAATTTGTGCGGCTGACAGTCTCTGACACCATGACAACATACATCACAATTCTAATTGGCGATTTCTTGAGAGCTGTCTTTGTTAGGTTTTTCAATTACTGCTGGTGCTGGGACTTGGAGTATGGATTTGTAAGTATCTGATTTGCTATTTTAAATGTCTTTGTCAGATTATCACTTCACATTTTTGTAGTAAATTACATTTTCCTTTCAATCCTACAGAGTTAACAGTTAACTAGATGCATCACCTTCAAAATCCCTGAACAACACTTTGTTAGTTTTTCTCAGAATTTTATTATGTATTGATATTTGTCTTATTCTTTAGACTGATCTGGTAACTTTAGAAAATGTGGAGTTTTTTTTTTCATTCTATTGTGTAAGAAAACTGGGTACAAATTTTTCACACATTTCCAGTTTGAAGACTTATTCCCTGTTCCATGGAATACAATCTCATTGATTTTTATGGAATTTCAGAGAGGGTCTTCTATCATACTGAAGCATCCAGTGTTTGTGGAGAAAAATATGAAAGAACTTGTTTTAAAAATCTTATCATATTTTTTTTTTGCTAGAATTATTTTGGCTGAAATAAAGCTAGTAAGTCCCAGAACATAAGCGAGTGTAGAGTTCTTCACCTGGAGCTGAGAATTTCACTCTTGTACGCAGAACTGAGTGAGGTTAAATTAGACAGCTAAGATACCTACATTGTAAGGTCCGATGCTGCTTTTTCACGTGTTAAGTAGTAGTCAGGGTACAGGCAAAGCCTCCATACTGAGAGATATGGAAAAAAGCTAAAGCATTTAAAGCTATCTTGGGTACATCTGCATCAACAGCCATCATAGCAGTTTTGTCATTCTTTTGTCTTCCTTTCATCAAAATTTTACCTTCATACATGTACAAATTTCTTGTTTTACTAAAAGCAGCCTCTTGGGAAATGATATCTTCCCAAAGGCAGAGAAAGTTTTGGTGTTTGCTAAAGAAAAATCAGTTTTCTGGTATAGCAATCTCATTGCTATAGACTGGCTCCTATGAAATCTCGAACTTTACAGAAAGGTTCAAGTTTCTTCCTGTTCATTCTATGGGGTGTCTCAAACAGGACTGGTGTACGGCTGGGTAAAGAGGCTACCAGCCAGCTAGTTAGTGGACAAATAAGTTATAACCCTTGCAATATGTATATCAAATGCAGGAGTTTGAATGCAGCATGGGCAGAGCCAGCACAGCTTGGGGAACCATGTGCTTTCATATACTTAAATTGCATCTGGAAATACCTCATATTTTCAAGTGTTCCGCAGCCATCACAATAGCTAAAGCTGAATGTGGGGAACACATGAGTGATTTTAGCCAGTGTCACATCTGATAGGAAATAGCTCAGATATTATATTTTCCAAAGATCTTGAAATGATAGTCTGGACCTGTTCCCTATCAGGATATCCATGATCAATTAAAGATCCTGAATGAATGCAAGCCTGAAAACCATTCTGAAGACTGTAGAACAGACTGTTTGCCTAGGATTGTTTGGCTTCTATTTGGGCTCCTGAAGCCTCTTTTGTCTTGCTATTTATGCTGAATCAGCTGCTTTTTATGCAGGGACATTTTGTTGCATGACCTGCCCAACCACAGATGCCCAGAGCTATTTGGGATGACCATGGGTATAGAGAACAGCTGGATGGGACTACTAGATGTACTTTTTGTGAGTTTCGTGCAGTCTCCCTGTGTTGGGAGCCTCACAATGAGCTGTAGGATAGCTTGGTTTGAATTGGGAGTGCCAGCTGTCAAGTGAAGGTGTATACATTCATCCATTAACACTTCAGACTTAACTTTTGCTTTTTGCTTTTTGTTATTGTTAAGGATGTTAATGGAATATAATAGAGTAATTGAATCAATAGAGCAAAGGCTACAGAGAAAAGAGCTTTAATTAAGGGTCTGGACTAAAGAGCTGCACAGATACCATCCTTCTCTCTAGCTATTCATCCATATACAGATGTTTATCCAGCAATGAGAGGATGCCTTATTTCCATGATATATTATTGTGTCAACAACACATCTGCTGCTAGGGGATGCTGAAACCGATTTCTTATTGACATTTTTATTTGACAGTATGTAAGAATGGCTATAATGGTCTGGTCCATTATTGTCCTCAGGTTCGGTAACCTGCCTGAAACAATAGCCAAAAGCGAAACTAGAAACTGGAAATCGTTGAATTTCTGAGCTTAAAATCTTCCCTAGGAAGTAGCTATATTTGTGTCTCTGTGGTTAGTGGCCATGATGTACCTATCATCCATCAATTTTAGATTTTTTTTTATACCTTAAAAGTTTTTGATAACCAAAATGTGCTTTGGCAAAGTATTCCAGAAATGAACTTGCATGTTGTGTGGAGAAACACTTCCTTTTGTTTGTTGAAAATTTAAGTTTTGTATTATTTTATTTGTTAATGCTAGCCCTATATAATATGAGGAAAAGAAACACACTCTTTGGTTCTGTATGACCCTATTCATCTCTCCATGTCACTTATAATCTTCTATGCCTCTATACAGCTCTTCTTAATCAACTGCTTGCCATGTCGAATATTGCTAATCTATTTAATCTTTCCTTGTATGGAAGCAGATTCATAAATATATGCAACACAAATACAGCAGTTTGGTGTAAACATACACATCTGTACATATATACAAAACTACACAGAAAGAGTGTAGTGTCTGGCTCCAAATATCCCAATGCTATAACATAGTAAAATTAAAAATTTTGACTTTAATTGGTGATTTTAATAGCATAACTTTGTCTTGGTTCAGCCATAAGGGAATAGTTATTTTTGTATGATCTCTTGTGCCTTCCTACCTCTATCAGTCTTCTGTGTAATTAATACCTGGAAGGTGGATATTATTCATGACCTTTTTGCCCACCCAGTATGGTGAATCACGTAAGTCAGCTGTGGTGTAACAAAACTCTTTCATGAGAAAGCTAATTAAACAAAATATGACAGTGCAAAACCATATGAATAATATGTTTGAATCAGACATTTAGGTGTAAACCAAAAATTTACACCCACAATTTCTTACCTGAAAGTTTTGTTCTAGAGCATATGCACACAAACTAGTATTTATGTTGGTATTTCAATCGTTGCTCAAATGTACCGTATTCAATGTTTGCAGATGGAAGTGTTCATGAATTAGAGAATAATAAATAAGGTAAAACAAGAGATGTGGAAATGATTAAAGATTTGGAAAAGCAAAATGAAAGAGTCAGATGAATAGTTTAGAAATATAAGGCTAAAGAATTATTTTTTATATTATTTATGCATCTATAGTGGAAACAATGATTTATGATACAGTGCTTTCTTCAGCAGAAAAAGTGATAATGACACCCCATAGCTAAATCTTGAAGGAAAAATTGGCATAAACCACTCTCAAATTAGAAATAAGATATTCATATTAAACAGGGAAGACAATGATTGGCAACACCTATCAATGTTTAAAAAGAATTCAACAGTTAAATAAATTCAACTGCTAAAGTTAGAATATGAAAGATCGTGTTACAGTTCAAACAGAAATTAAATCACAGCAGCCTCATGGCTGGTACTGTATTAGGGGACACATTAGATGACCACCACTATCTACCACAATGGAAAACTTAGGAATCGTCATTTTAAAATTTACCCAGTACGCAGAACTATTTTTAATTCTCCTTCATGTGAACAAATCTCAAAAACATTTTCATTAAAATACTACAAGCTATATTAAATTCTGCCTGTTGGCCTTGAGTTATATTAATTTGTTTCGTAATTCACTGGTAAGATGCAACGAGAGGCCTTACAACACAATGTCAGTATGCTGCTGCTGTTGGAAGTGACAGTATTAATCTACTGCAACTCATCTTAAAACCCTTTGTGCAAGCCTAATAAATCATCTATATTATTTCTTTCAGCCATCATATTCTGAGTTTGATATAAGTGGAAATGTCCTGGGACTGATCTTTAACCAAGGAATGATATGGTAGGTGTAGGATTTAGCTGTATCTGTGAATGATTCTTCTGAAATACAGATCCTGTTCCATTGCTTAATTTTGATGGAAGTGTAATGTAATATGTATCAAACTCTGGTACACTGCAATCAGTAGGACCACTTCAAAGCTAGTTCTGGGCTAAGATTATGGGTCTAGATGCATCAGGATTTTGCAATGGGCTGGTAAGACCAACCAGTAAAAATCTGCATGGATAAATCTTATCTTTTTGTTGACTGACTGCTTGCTAGAGCAAACACCTGGCCTGTACTGTTTTGCTTTGATTTGCAGACTTTCAAAATACCTCACCAGTCTTCCTATGTGTCCTGTGAAAAAAAAAAAAATGTATGTACATTTATCTATGTAGGCATGTGAATGTGCATAAAATGCTACTGCTGCAGTATTAGTGCTTAGCTCTAGAGGAGGAGAGATCTATGTTTCATCCCATTTTTGGACTTTACATGAGTGCTATGGAATACCAGCATGTAGAGTCCTCATGTAAGATGCTCAGTCTTCCTCAGGGACTGTCCTCCTTCAGCACTGTTGACTTCTCAAAGCCGATTCTTGTTAAGGCCTAATTTTTTATCTTTAATATGACTTTGCTAATCAGAACATTTGCTTGGTGAAGGTCCTCACTTCTGTAAAGCCCAAAGGTTGTGTGCTTGTCAAAGAAATGCTGCAGAAATACGGCAAAGAAAGAGGATGCAAACATCTTTCAACCCCCACAACCAAATCCTGGTGGGAGGATGCACTGAGGGCTCCAACAGCAGCACTGTGGGCTTGATCAGAAGGAGGGTATATTGCTGGGGACGAGCCTGACACCGCCTATGGTCTTGTAGTGATGATAAACTATAACAGTATGACTGGAGGGAGTCCAGCCCTGCTGCTGACATGTGAGGCACCAATGTTGTGTCCTGTGCCTTAGAAAAACAGCTTGAGTTTGCAACTGATATGTTGCTGTCTGCTTCAAGACTGGCATTCTAATTTCTAATAGAAAACATTTCTCAAAATGATGGGACTACTCTGCTTACATAAACTCTGCTTGTAGTTTTATAATTAACGCTTTGGAAGGTAGGTTCGAAATAATTTTCTACCTGAGAGACATTGAAGACTGGGTGAGGGACTCAATTCCTGACTATTCTCTAACAAAACATATGCCTATCATTTTTACACTTCATTACATGTACAGGCTCTGTGTACTTGTAAGCTGCCATGCCCTAATATATACATTCTGTCACAGAAATTGTGACTTGTGCTTTTGTGATGCTATTTAGATGCATCATCCTTCTGCTTACTGCTTATTGCAGGGTTGGCACCACATTTACATGCTAATTGATATTTGCAGGGCCAAGTAAGGCACTAGAGCTGTAGTGTTTTTCAAAACAATGGTGATTTAAACTGAACAAAACACATCAGGAGAGTAAAAAAAGGTTGACTTTTTGTAATAAACATATACTGCCAAAACAATGTCTATCGTTAATAGATACATAGAATAAATTTGTTTCTGTTCTGTCTGAGCTTTACAAGTTCTATTGCACATGCTTGTGCTCATCTGAAACAAGAATAAAAAGGTTTCAGGTGCTGCTGGTGAGCTGGCGCTACCACAGACCTAGGAAGGAAACAAGGGGCATGTTAGTTCGCATTTATTTTTGTGTATGAGGGAGACCGACCATGTGGTTAAGAAAACTCCTCTCTTCTCTTTCTTTATGTTTTCACAAAGCAGGTGGGATGCAAATAATTTATAAGTATTCTCTGTATTAATAAGCTTTGGCAATAATTTGTCTACCATATAATAAATGTTATACTGATATATTATTATATCAGCCATAAGTGACCTGGATTCTGATCTTGTTGAAATTGAGGAGTATTTTGCAACTGATTTCTGTGAGGGTACGGAACAGGGCAATGAGGTGCTCTCTCCCTTCAACCATAGACTGGCAAACCCTTTATCTTTTCATTGAGGTTATATGAATAGAGGAAGGAGAGATAGTAATATAATAGAGTCTGTCGTAATATTTCTGTACTGAAAAGGTCCTTCAAACCATATAGATCTATTTGCTGGTTTTTTAAACAGAAAAACTGAGGGTCTCAAAGGCAATGCAGCTCAGACCTGGACAATGATTAAAGAAAAAGTAGATTCCTGATTTCTTGCGTTCTGTATCGTTTGGCCAGGCATATGGAGGTAATTGCTCTTCAGTCAGCACGGCACAAGAAACAAGGTGTGATAAAATTAAAATGGTCCCAACTGTTTCTGTGTCATTACCATGAAGCCACACTACTAGGAAAAAAAATTATTTAGCAGAATCCTTAAACAGTTTGTTAGAATGAAGCACTATATAAAGATGGTAATAGAAGAGAAACAAATGTCAACTAAGCAAAAATATCCTTCCTAAATTGGTGCTAGTATATTAAGAAAAATAATAAGAGCTAAGCTAGATTGTTTTGATAATGTCTGGCTTTAGGATTATCCTTTTTTATACAAGACATGTGAGATGCTACCTGAACTAAAGGACAAAGTAAGAGTGGATAACATTTCATCAGGTGATCAATTAATTTGCAGAGAAAGAGGACTTTGTAATTTGGAAACAAATAGTTCATATGGAGAATTCTCTTCATACGCCTCCAGTTCTTAAAGCAAGACTGAAGACACAAGACCAGTAAAAATAAAATAAAGATGGTTTTATGAACTTCATTTCTGAGTGCACAATGTGTATGGCTGCAAATCACGTTGAGATAGGGAATGGGTGGCAAATCTAGGAAGGCACAGGTCCTACAACAAAGTGGTTGTTTTTTGCTTTGGTTCTTTTCCAGGATGGGATCTTTTTACGCTCCATGTCTCCCAGCGATTAATGTGTTCCGCCTCCACACTTCCATGTACCTCCAGTGCTGGGCAGTGATGTGCTGCAATGTCCCTCAAGCGAGGGTCTTCAAGGCTTCCAGATCTAATAACTTCTACATGGCCATGTTGCTTTTCATCCTCTTTCTTTCCACACTGCCTGCTGTGTACACCATTGTCTCCATCCCACCATCTTTTGACTGTGGTCCTTTCAGGTTTTTTGCATTTTACATCCAACTTTTGTTATTGATGTAATGAACTGCCTTGTTATTGATGTAATGAAAAAGAGTTTCTCTAATAAGTGCTAGCACTTGATAGGCTGAGTGTTTAATTGTGTCATGTTTCTCATTGTGGATAATTCCTGAAGCTGGAATACCAGAAAACTGAGTAATTATAAAAGTTTTATCTGAAGCCTAGAACAGAAAACCTTTTCTTTTAGTTAGTTGCAATGTAAAAAACCTGCCATTACCGCTGTAAATAACCCAGAAATTATTCTTAAGGAGTAGAGCACAGACCTGTTATGCATCTCTGGTTTGATGGTTTAAGAGTGGTGGCTTCAGGAAATGTCTATATGTGTCCTGTAGGTGGGGTGTATCAGAATGCATTGTGGTGTGCTAAATGTATGGTGGTGCAGCCTTTGACTGCTGTAACTCTCTCCAACTGACACAGTATTTCAGGCATCTGTATTACCACTGTGAAACTGAATCTGTTTCTGAAGTCTTCAACATGTCCATATTCATTAGTCTCTTCTAAAAATTTAGACCTGCCTTGCCTTTGGAAACATGTGCCTTGCATTCAAGCTAGCTTAGGCATTGCCGCACTTTCTCCTTTCTGTGCACACTACCCGGAAAGTCTGGGACTATTTTCATCATTTTTACTTGCCAGGTAGCATGACATACAACTATAATGAGTACACAACAGCAGTCAATGTAGTAAATGAAAATTTTTAAAAGACTTTAGTCTTTGGTTTTGAGCAAAGTATTAGGAAAGCAAGAGTAGGAGAGTAATAAAAGAAACATCCCGATTCCAACAAAAGGTTTGAATAATACATTCCTGCTGTGTGTAAAATAATATCTACATAATCCCCAGGGCACTTTTTAAAGGAGCAGAAGTCTTGCTACATTAATTTTGGGCAAAGGCAAAATATCTGCGAGGTTGTTTCTAGCTGCCTGCAGTCGTCACAGTCACCTAAGAGGGACAAAGGCATGACATACCAGAAATTCTGATAAGACAGAAAATTGCTTGAATTTACAGAAGCAATGGTAACAAAGAAAGTGTTGCAAAATAGGATTTTTTATTTGTCATAGCAAAGGAAGTACAGAGGGAGACATCTGGAGTCAGATGTGAGTAGGTGCAGTTATTGAATTGGATATTACTGAAATAGAAGGTTACTATTCAAAATAAGATAATAGAGCCTGTAACTTTTTCTCTGTCAAATGCAGACATAATTTGTTCTTTATAAAAATGGGAAATCTTCAATGGAACTTTTAATGGGGGAAGGATTTGAAACTAGTGAAGGTTCATTCAACCTGGGTATAGCTAATGCTACTGTCAAGCAGCCAGTGGATAAATACTGGTAGGCTGTGACACTGTATGAAAAAAAGAAAATATTTCCTGTTAGTAACTTAGTGTCTCATCTACTATAAAACTTCTGATTCTTCGGGGGTTTTATCTGTTTTGGTTTTGTTTTTGTTTTGTTTTGTTTTTAATCGATCATTAAAGGCAACACATACAACTCAACAGAGACCTGCCAGGAGTAGGGAAGCCAAGACAGAATTAGCAAAGTTGCAATTGAATAAGCTTTGTGCATGCTGGGAAAAGAGTACAGAGTGTAATTTCCCACGTACTATGGGTGGGAAAGAACTGGTTTGAAGAAGAGTTCAATCTGCAATCTTTTTACATTACCAGAAAGAGGGTAAAGGTTGAGAACCATGAGTTAAGAAAAAGACTTGGATTACAAGAACAGAAAACAGACAAAAGGAGACCTTAATGATTGAAATATCAGGTGGTAATTTGGTGACAATTCCTTTAACCAACTAAAGCTACCAATTAATCTCAATACACATAAAGACCCATTTTGCCGTTTTTTTTTCTGGTAAAGAAGTTCAAACACTAGTATGCGAGGCACCGTCAAAAGCAAGATAAGAAGGAAGGGACTTTTGGAACATTATTACAATGCTTCTGCAAAAGAAACATAACTTTCATGGTCTAGGGAGAAAATACTTTCTAGATAAGTTGGCCATGGAACAATTACACATGCAGGTTATTAGATTGCTGTAACAGGAATAAAAATGTTCTAAACACAGCCACTGACTTCTGTGGCATTGGTACACAGCAAAGAGAGTGGAGAACTAGGCTGAACAGTGCTAAACAGAAAACAATTGCAAGCAGACCATTTTTTGCTTATCAACCATACAAAGATGGGATTTGAATTTCTCACCAGGACTTCCTAGAGCACAAATTGCACTTCACTCTTTGGTTAATGGTATGGTGTTCACACTCAGTACACTGATTCTTTGAGGAGTCATCTTGGTGGCAACGGCAGGCAAGATCTATTTGCATACAATAAAAATATTGATGTATATTTTCCCCCTTAAAATACATAAATACTATTTTAAATAATATTCCTTTCAGAATGTCAAATTTTAAGTAATATTAACATATAGTTTATTGTCCTTTTCCCAGGTTTGATGTGATGTGATTAACCTATATATTCATGCTTTTACACTGACATTGCGATAATATTGTATATGATATATTGTCAACTTTTCTGTTTAATAGTGGGAAGACTAGAATGTTTGAAGTCATATCAGAAACTCTGGAGCATGATTTCCCTTCCTGGTTTGGGAAGGTATTTGGTTATGCCTCTAACCCTGGACTCATTCTACCTTTTATATTGCTGATGGTGTATGTATAGAATATTAACTCAAAGCTTGCTTAATCTAAGGTCTGCTAAGTTTCTTTCGCTCTGAATCTTCAGTGCTTGAATATCTAATTAAACACAGTGCTGATTGCCCTGTGGTGAGGGACTTGAAAAATTCATGAGCTTTTTATTTGATCATAATTAATGTGCCTTCGCGCAAAGGATACTATCTCTTTCTTGTTCAATGTTTTTCTTTTTGGTTTTGCTACTGATTTTCAAAAATATTATTGTTGCCACAACAATGGCAAAACTATCAAAATGCAAAAGTCTGTAAGGGATCTGAAGTGCTGTGACTTTGCTGAGCTTGTTCAGCAGGCAGAACAGCACATCATAAATCCTTAGCAAGTTCAATAGAAACATGACCACCATGAAGTTGTTGTTATTTCTCAGTAACTATCACTGAGTCTAATTTTCAGTGCTTTGGCCTTTCCATGATAAACAATTTACGCCATGCTGTTGGGCCAGAGGTGTGACACAGAGCATTGAAGACTTTATGAAGTAGTGCTAGCAGATATTTTTTATAAGTCACAATAACGGTAAAGAATAATGATCCTGGAATAGTCTTTCTCAGAGACTGTATTGAGTCCTGCTATACAAAGGCACTTTAAACTGCTGTATACATATATTGGATTACTTAGCGTGCTGCTGAACTAAAGGTTAATTCTATGTAGAGATGAGTTGGGGTTTAATCCTGCATTGTAGAATGGCCAATAAATATAGAAAAGATTACAGAATGCAAAATAGAAATTGCAGAAGGATTTTACATGAACAACATGAAATTCTAGAATGAAATTTTGCCCAGGTTGGCTTAACATTATATTCTATTTTAACACTTGGCTAGAAAAACAAATAATCCAGACTGTCTTCTGAAATAGATGGTCAACTCCTAATGATTCCTTTTTGAGTGTGATTCCTTTCTTGGAATGGTCCAAGGCAAAGACAGCAAAAATAAATAAAGAAAAGATTAAAAAAGAGAAGGAAAATACAGGGCAAAATCAGACAAAGCAGAGAAAACAGCATGTACAGATTAATTATTTACTGCTTACATCAATAAAAGATTTCATATCAGAATTTCTCAAATCAGGATGGTGAAAAATACTAATTTCATAGAGTTATCACAAAAGTAATAAATGTACTGAAAAATTAAAATCGCATATGCAGTTATGTTTTTGTTTAGTAAAAGAAGGAGGTTGTAATTCAAAATAAAAATGAAAAGCTATGCTTTTGGCTGTACTTGAGTTTGCCTCTTGTATTAGTTCAAAAGCTTTCATAAAGATGATTTACTCATTTTTAAGGTATGCCATACATGATAAATTGTTTCAGCCTTTTTTTCCTCTGAAATAAAAGTCCCTTCTTCATACTGTAAGGAAGCATGTTGTTCGTTGTCTAAATACTACTACTGTTTAGGAATAATAAATGAAGAAAAGATACAGATTTTATATTAGCACAACTGTAGATGTTTCTATAGAAACGTTGTAAGAGTCTTTGTATTTAAATTATTACCTAACAAGAAATACTTTTTTTCTTCAAATTTAGCCTGAGTATTTATTATCTCAATGCTACATCCAAATCTTACAAGGAAGCTAACCTGGAACTTAAAAAGAAGCTACAAAGTGTAAGGAATATAGAATTACTGATCTTTTCTTTTACTGAATATTAGAGAAGCCATTCAGGTCACTGAAAAATGCCCTGTCTCTCTCTCCATCATTAGCAAGCAGAAGAAAATAAAAGAAGAAATAAACAAAAGGCACAAAAATCAAATGAACAGGAGGAAAATCCGTTTGAGACAGAACCACCCCAGCCAAAGCAACAAGGAGGCAAGCAAGACGAATCCACTCCAAACCAAGGTAAGGACTGTTTTGAAGTCCTCAGGTTGAGGAATTCATGTTTGTCAGATCACAGTCTTCCTCACTGCCTTGACTGCTTCCTTTGTCATAAACTCCTGGAAGATATTCACAACACTGAATCAAATGTATTAGCCTAATCTCCAGCCCATTTTTCTTTCATTGGCTCATTTAAGAAACAGTGTAACATTCATAGAATCATAGAATGGTAGGGGTTGGTAGCGACCTCTAGAGATCATCTAGTCCNAAGATATTCACAACACTGAATCAAATGTATTAGCCTAATCTCCAGCCCATTTTTCTTTCATTGGCTCATTTAAGAAACAGTGTAACATTCATAGAATCATAGAATGGTAGGGGTTG
>VZSC01015544.1:0-19135 GCA_013398225.1 Steatornis caripensis
CCTTTCCCTGCCCAGTGGCTATTCCCTTTTTAGAGCTGCTCATGGCAGGGGACTCCCGGCCTAGGAAAATGGCCGCTGCTTTTCATGGCAAGAGCAGAACAAGTCCCATGTAAATTTTGACATTTTGCCCACTGTTAACACTCTCCAAATAGCCTGTAATGTGGGGAGAGGTGCACTGGGCTGGAAGCCTAATGGCCCAGAGTTTTGAGCATCTGCTTCCTGCTGATTTTCCTGTGATTCACAGCTTGCAGTTGCCCATAAACTCCCCTCCACCAGGAACTGTCTTCACTGATCTTGTAGCTAAGCTGCTGGGGGTTGCCCAACGCGACTGGTGCTGGAGCAGAAACTTGCTGGTGGGTCCATGCCCTGGCAGTGCATTGGGCCTTCCTGGTGGTTGCTCCGGTGGCAGAGGGGAGTTGTGTCCATGCCGGTCAGCTAGCAGCTTCCTGAAACACCTAGGGGGAATTCTTGACCAGCTGCTGTTCAGGATGACTTGGTGGTAATGTCCCATGCCACATGTTGAGTGCCACGTTGTGGCTGTGGCCACATCTTTGAATTACTCTGTGCCTCAGGTCTCTGGTCCAGCCTCACCAGGCAGCACCGAATCAAGAAAGAGGAGGAAAAAAAAACCCAAATTCCTCAAACCATCAGGGTTATTCTGGCCAGCTCTGAGCAGGCCCAGGGCTCAGTGCCTTTTGGAAGGACTAGAGCAGCCTTTGAGCCCTTTATTAAAACCAGGGCCCCCAGCACAGCGACAGAAAGGGGCTCAGCCACCTTCTCGGTTTTCCTCCATGATTGCAGGGCTCAGGGATGCTGAAGAGAGCACAAAGAGCCAGGCCACATCAGAGCCAGGCCACATCAGAGGGCTGACAAACACGTGCTGTGCTGCCCATGTGTTAGCCGGGGCGCGTGTGCTACGCTGCAAGCGTGGAGAGCATGCCTGCGGTGCCACAGCTGTGTGTTAGATGTGTTGCACAAGCACGTGCTACGCTGGAAGTGTGTGCTCCTGAAAGCTCCACCTAAAGATTACTGCCCCTTGGCAGTTTAATCTCCTGAGTTCCTACTTACAGCAGCATACACCTGTGCCAGCATTCCAGAGGGGGTCCTGCCGCTTTGTCACCACCCAGGGCACTGCCGATGTCCCNCTCCATCTAAAGATTACTGCCCCTTGGCAGTTTAATCTCCTGAGTTCCTACTTCCAGCAGCATACACCTGTGCCAGCATTCCAGAGGGGGTCCTGCCGCTTTGTCACCACCCAGGGCACTGCCGATGTCCCTGTCCCTGGCATCCCCACCAAAGGACCAGTCATCATCTTCCCACTCAACTTTTTGCCTCAATTCTCCTTCATCTGTTTGTGTTGGAAACAAACCCAGCTACAAACCTCATCTGTCCCCTCACCTCAGCAGTTTGAGTGCTCTGACCTATAGAGGGCTAAAGGAGACCAAGGATGGCCCCTTTGACCAGCCTGTGGCCGAGGGACAGGTTAGCCACCTGGCTTGAGCCGGAGGGTGTCAGAGCACTGCCACGGCATTGCCTTGCCGCAGGCCTGGTGCTTCCAGCAAAGGAGGGAGATGCAGGGAACTCAACTTACCAAGCTTTAAAATACAACCTGGCCAAAGGAAGGGTTTTGACCTTCTAGAATTACCTTTTCCTATGTATAGTTTATACTGTATGTGAACAAGGTAAAGCCAATTGTGTCAGCATGGCTAAGCTTTAAAAACAAACAAACAAACAAAAACCAACCACTAAACCAAAATCAGGAACTTAGCATTTCGGCTCCTTCAGAGCATCAGCAAAGCCTGAATAAGGCAGCTGAATGAAGACACAAGTTTGCTCTGTCCCCATACAAGTCAGCAGGAAGCTATCATCTAACCCACCCAGCCACCCAGCCCAACTTGAGCTAACTCACATTTTGGCATCTGGATGTGTGGGCAGGAGCTCACGCTGGCCTGTAAGGTACTGTGGAGCCGCACACTTGTGCTCGGCTACCCAGTTCTGTAAAAAAATACCTTAGCATAAAGCAGCTTCTGAGCATGTTTTCAGCCTAGCAGGTTTCATCCTGGTTTTATATCAGGAAAAAAAAAGGTAGCAGTTTTTCTGCCAAGGTGCAAGGAGCTAGTGAAAGATAAGGATGACCTGACTGCAGGTTTAAGGGAAAATGGCTTCTCAGGTTGCCAAGTCACTTGTGTTCTCCCATTTCAGCTAGCTTGTCCCTAGAACACCTTCCTAGGGATGGGGGACAGCACTAGCTAGTGGTGTAAAGGGCAGGGCCTCCACAATCGATCTAGTTTGAAATCATTGACTCACACAGCACCGGCAAAGGCACACAAGTACCCAGACCCTGCAGACTCTATGCCACGCTCTCAGAGCATCTCCGTTGCAGTCCGTGGGCCATCTCAGGCACCACTCCTGTTCCCTGTCCTTACAGTGGCTTTACCATAAAGTGTGTACACGCCGTCTACAAGACTTCAAGGGGGGCACTCCAAAACCTGCCCCTTACCCAGGTGCTGAGAGCCCCTGCCACCCTGCAGCCCTCCAAGGCTATGTCCCATGGTAGCGGCGCGCCCTGCTCTTTGCTGCTTAACTGCTAACTGCATGGCTCAGAACCCCAAATTCCCATTGATGGACTAAGATGACTCTGGGGGGGCATTGCTTCTGAGAAAACATTTAATCACGGAAGACAAAAGCTCACTTCTTATGCTTCTAGGAGAGCCCCAAATTGTTCAAAGCTGCAGCAGCTGCATATACAGCTATTGCCACGAGTTCAGCAAACGTCGTTTGCCTTGATCCCTTGGCAAATAGGAATTGTTCTGCTGTTAGTAGGATGACCAAGCCCTAGAAGGCAGGGTAGCATCGTGGGCTAATCTAGCTCAAGTTTTCTAAAAGGGAGAGGCTGGCAGAAAGATGAAAAGTCACCCTTGCAGGCTACACCGGGCTCCACAGCTCCCGAGACATTTTCACTATCTATAAAGTATCATAGCCATAGGGGTGATGGGTGACATAATTTATAAAAATTATGTTAATTCCCCAAATGAGACAGCACCAGAGACCCTTCTGGAATGCAGGAGGAATTGCCACCTGCGCTACCTCTGAAACTCAAATTTAAATTCTGCAGCTTCCATCAAGTTGCATTTCTTCACATGTGGCAGGGAATACGCCTGTCCTGCCAAGTCACGAACAGGTCCAGCATTAAGTCTGAGCCTTGCCCGTGTGCATGGATCTCCCACCTTGTGCCCTGCCCTCACCGAAGCAGGCAAGGAAATACACTATGATGTTGAATCAGAAAAATAACCTATTTCTGGAGCCGTTGTCCTTGTCTGCAGTCAAGTCCATGTGCGCAGGCACACAGCATCTATGTACTGGCTCCCCCGGATCGCACCGGCCTGAGATCTTGAAGAGCTCTGTCAACAATGCTGGCGCTGCTCCTGCCTTCAATTACAAATAGCTTTCGTAGCCATTAATAAGTGGGAGATAGAAGGTGCAAGTTCCTTAATAAAGTTTATTTAATCATAACTATGCTTAGGAAAATACACTTGTAAGGGTTAATATAATGCAATTTAGTTTAACTTTATACTACATTTTGAACAAAAGACTTCTTATATATGTTTTAGGTAAAAACAGGATGAATCATCTGGCTTGTTTTACACCTATTACAAATGTAGAAAAGACTGTCATGCACTACAGTAGAGAGAGCATGAAAAAAATTACCTTTGGTTTAATTCAGAGAATACAAGTATTGCACTGTAAAAGCATCAAACATGGTGCAACTAAACATCATAAACATGTTTCCATGCCAGCTTACAAAAGTTTGTTAGCTAGTGTAATTTTAGAGGGGGAAAACATATGTACACATGAAACAATTCCATTAGCTATTTGGATTCTGTTAATATTGTAGGCACACCACATATGTACACAACTGACATTCAAGAAAACACTTGAATTTGATTTAATACCTTTCAGCTACATCGGCTACATGTTGAAATCAGTGACATCACTGTATCTTAACTGGCCTGTCAGTTGTTAAACATTCTTCTTTAAATGACTAAAGTTCCAGCCTATATAATCAAAATCCAGAAATAGCAATTACGATACCAAGGGTCATTAATGCCTAGCTACCCACTTCTAGACCATTTCTCGGGCAGTTACGTTGAGCGCACAGACTCATACAGCAAAAGCCCAAAACACGACGTTGCTCAACCAAGGGCTGGCAGCGTAGGGGTAGGTATCAGTGTGCTAATCCTTCCAACCACCTATCAGAGGTTGAACACTCGTACAGGTATTATTGCCAAGAAACATAAAAATGCTAGCATTGGCAAAACCAACACAAAATAATTTAAGAATATTGAAAAAGCCAAAAAAAAAAAAAAGCATTTGTTTAAAGGGAGATACGGCAATGTAAGACCATTGTGTATGGTGGGTTACCTGACCTGCACCCCCCTCAAATACTCAGTATTAACAATGTCTAATATTTTAGGTACACATGATGCATTATATCCTTGCTGCTTCGCTTTACCATACGTATTTCCAAACCTCGGTCTTAACCAAGCAAAGAATTCCAACACAGCTCTGCACCAACATTATCTATTTCAGGACATTGTTGATGGGTCTCAGATAGAAAAAAAACAACTTTTCTTCTTCTTACTAGGTTAATAATTTATTTTCAGTTTCTAATCTTGTGGTAAGAAACACTGCCGAAGAGGAGCCGACTGTCGTCTTCGTAGAGTCCTTGTCAGATCAAGCATTGAAACCTTGACCACTTCACAGAAATGTGCAGCAGAGTATCTCAGAGAACCACATCTTTGTTTTTATCTCAGAGAGAGATTTAAAGTCAGTCAACACTGTTATTTTCATTTCAAAACAAACCAGAAAAATTATCAGGACAGTCCACAAATTTATTTGAACATAGCTGAAGTCCTTGAAGTCTCTCACAAGATGGCAAAGGCTCTTCGCAAGGATATGAAGGGAGCTATAAAACCTCTACTGGAATTCCCAGCATCTGCTCACATCGCTCACAAATGGTGGCAACATTTATATATAAAGGAAACACTATTATGAAGAAAAAAAAAAATACACCTAAGACTATTACAACCGGTTGTTTTTTAGGAAAACAATTCAGCTAGGTTTATTTTCTTAATGTTTAACATAAATATAGTTGCAACTTGATTTTCAGTTGACAATGATTGTCACAGCCAAGGTACGGATTGAACACTATCTAAGCAAACGAAAACTCACTATACATTACATAATTTATTTCTGCCATGAGGGATGCCGTCCCTCTCAAATCTTTGGCCTCCTATTACCAATCTCTCCCAAAAGCAGAAGCGATGTAGCATTGTTGCTCTCTATTCATTCAAGGCAGTGGGTTTGTCTGGAGGGCAAGATGCTGTGAGGACATGCAGAGAACAGCGTTTATTCCAGAGCTTACATTGAGAGTATCTGCCATAAAGTGCTCTGACATATACTGCCTGAGCTCCTCAACTCCACCCTCCAACACCTGCCTCCAAATTTGCTTCGCTGGAGTTGAAGCTGCCTGCAACTGCTCCCACGGGAAAGGTGGCTAATGACAGTTGGAAGAGTGCAGCGATGGGACTGGAGGGGTTTGCTTTTTTCCTGCTGGATTTTGCCACTGGTTGGCTACGAGCAGTAAGTATGCAACCTCTCTTGTGCTGATGTGTGCCAGAAATTAAATCTGTTTAGAATTAAAAACTCCTGGTATGACATGTAGACCTGAGATGACAATCTATCTGATCACTTACATGTTTCTCTCTGCATGGAAGCAGGATGATTTTATTAAATGCAACCTGAATGAATAAGGAGCAGGAATTCCTACAGTTTTTAATGCCAGGTTTGTTGCTTACCAGTTGATTTACCTTTTTTTTTTTTTGGTGTGTGAAATGTTACATTTTAAACGAACCATACTTACATCACTGCTACTATTTTATTATTCTTTTTAAGCTCATGAAGTTTGACTGCTGTCCACCACAGAAATGAAATGGGGAGGAAAAAAAATAGTAATCATCTGGACTCACAGAATCTGCAGACCATTTCCACTGAGAGTGAGTATTTTCCTGTCTGGTGATCCCAAATCATAAATTAGAATTTATTACTCTGTATATGTATTCAAAGTATCAGAAGTGGCATTTTCATGAGAAAACAAATCCTGTAAAATAGTGTTTTGAAATTGCATTGGTATCCTTTTGCTCAAGAACTATACAATTTTAAAGCCTAAGTCAAATTTAAAGTCAAAGATATATAGACAAGCAGTTCATAACTTCAGCAACTTCATGCACAACTAATCATACCCCAGGAAAACAAGAAAAATCTGCAGTAAAGAGCATCACAGAAAACTGTCCCATGGTAAGCAACGAATCTGAATGTTTCCAAATAAAAAAACCTTACACAAACAAAACCAAACATGCATATATAAAGTGTACACGTACTGCACAAGCACTATTCCTAAAGGATTAAACTGCATAGGTAAAAATCAAAAACAATGTGCAATATTTTAAGCCCTTAAAGCACAATCAAAAAAAAAAAGGCAGAAATTAAAAATAACACACTTGCTCCCCCATAACAAAGCCAATTACATATCACAGTCATTAAGATATTAATCAAGACAGAGGTTCTCCAATCAAAAGTTGGAAGGACTACTCCCAAATGTTGGCTCACCATTCATGCTTAGGGGATCTGAAATGTACGTTCACAATTATAATTACCTTAAACAGTTATGTTCATCACTAGCCAACTTTGATTTCTTTTACAAAGTGCTCTTTATGTAATAGAAGCTATCTTCCTGGTAGAAAAACCATCAAGTAGTTTAACACTTTGAACATCAAGACATGTCGAGAAGAACTAAAAAAGAGGAAAGGAAGAGAGGAGAGAGAGAGAGAAGGAGTTGGCCGCTAGAACAAAAAGCAACTAATGCCAATGGCTCTATAAATATCCAACTTGTGTATTGTTAGCTACAGTCTTGTTCCTAAAAATCAAATTATAAAAGAATTGCATAAGCTAATAGACTAGAAGCTTCCACTGACTTTACAGGACACAGCCTCCCTACTGCCTTCTCTAACAAAGAGATCCAATAGTTAATGAGTTCACCATCACACAAGAAGTTGTCAAAAATATTTTCAACTTTAAAATAAACACCTAAACCAAAAACCAAACCAATGCAGACACTAAAGCAAACCGTGCTTAAAAAAAAAAAATCTACAATATCTGTACATAAGCTGTGTTAGATCTTACAAAAGAAGATTCCTCCAAGCCACAGCTATTTCTACTCCTGCCCTTTTGTTGCCTTCTCAAGATAATACACATTGACTAAATGTCGATTGAGGTGCTTGCTGTATTCACCTTCCTTTTTAAATGAGCGGTCACAAAAGATGCACACATAGTTCTCCCTGGCCACTGCGGTGTCTGCAGCTCCTTGTGAGGTCTTTGGACTCGTTTCCTCTTGTACGGACCGTGCACCATTTAACCCCGAGTCATCGCTTCCTTCTGATATGTTGTCACTTATGTCGCTGCCTTCGTGGCTGTGGATGCCCTCATCCTCATCTATTTCCTGAGATTCATTCACTGCTGTGTTACCCGGAGGTGATAAGGCCAGAGCTACTTTAGGGCTTTGTGCACACCCTTCTGGGGGCACAGGTGCCAGCACAGCATCTTCTGCTGGCTCTGTCGCTGGCAGGCACGTCTTGGTCAGGTCCATGAGGTCTGAGTTACTCACAGTTTCTGCCTCGAAGGTTTCCTCTGGCTCCTTCTCAGGCACCAGATCTGGTACCACATCCATGGGCACATCCAAGCTTTTTTCAGAAGACACTGCATGGGAAGATTCCCCAGAGCAAGTGTCTTCCCCTCTGTCCGCCTTTCCCTCCTCCTCTTTTGCACCAACAGTGTCTTCGCGCTCTCCTGCTGCAGCAGGCATTTCTTGGTCCTCTACCTCAGCTTCTGTGTTTGCATCCTGAGGTGGCAGACAAACCTGCCCTGGGTCTTGTACGCAGCCTCCTTTGGCATCGGTGCTCTCCCCCTTGACAGCATGACCACCATCATCACTGTTTACGGCTGCTGCATCAGTGGGATCTTGCTCCTTCTGGTCACTGCCCTCAGTGTCAGGCTTCACGCATCCATCTTCTTCTGTGATATGACACTCATCTGTCATCTCCTCTTCCTCAATCTTCTCCTGATCGAGTTTACTGCTTTTCTTACTGTGCTTATTTTTCAGAGCTTTCTTTTTTCTGTTTTTCTTGAGGCAAGAATTTTGCTTTTTAGGCTCCTCCTCTGGTACATCGCCACTTTTTTGAGCTTCCTGGCAGTCTCTCGGTTTAGCTTCCACTTTCTTTTTCTTTTTTGTTACTGCTGAGGGATCATTTGCAGGCTCTTGCTTTGAGGAAGCTACTTCAGCCTCTGCCTTTCTTTTGATCTTCTTTGTTTTACATGTTTTCTCAGCGTTTTTCTCAGGTTTAATATCCACCTCCTTGTTTTCCGAAGCCGATTTCCGACTTCTGGTTGTCACCTGGCCCGCAGAAACATTGCTCGTCGGCTTCTTTTCCTTTGCCAAATTATCCTTTTTCTCCACTTTCACAATTTTCTCAGTTTTCTTTGCAGCTGTATCCGCTTTCGTTTGTTCCTTCTCCGCTTTGTCATTAATGCTCTCAGAAAAGTCAGCTTCACTCTTTTTAGTCCGTAGCTTCACCTTTGAAACATCCATGGTGATGTCAGAACAATCAGGATGCCTGGATTTGATGTGATACTGCAGGTTACATTTTTTAGATGCTGCGTAATCACAAACAGGACAGAGGAACTGGCGTGGATTGACGTGGAGCTCAACGTGCTTTTTGAAATTGCTGCGGTCAGCTGTTTTGTAGTCACAGTGCGGGCAAGTCAGAGGCTTTGGCCCATTGTGAACCTGCCTTGCGTGACGAGTTACTTCGTGCTGGTTTGAGGCCACATAGCTGCACTGATCACATTTGAATGGCTTCTCACCTAGGGAAGGAAGGGCGGAAGGGAATGATGGTGATTATTAAGCATGGGAGTGGGGGGGCAATCACTTCCCGCTAATACAGATACAGAAATATGAAACTCAAAAAGAAAAAAAAATATCCATGCGCCTTTAAAATTAAATGAAGTCAACATAAGAAATCCACAAGTCACAAACACATTAACAAGACACCAAGAACAAAACACAAAAAAGAGAGAAGGGGTGAGGGTTGGGAGGAAAGGGATCCAAAACCAAACAAGCAGTAACAACATCACAGGTTCTGGCTATGCATACATACCGGCAGAGATCTCTCTACAGTAATATTAGCAAATGGAATCCATACCCAACTGGTCCATTGAATGCATTGTAGAAAAATGGAAATGTAACATTTGATGAATAGCAGTTTCACACAACGTTTCAAAAAAGTCCAGCTTTAGACAGATTTAGCATATTTCATGTTTGCATTGAAAAGGAAGTAAGGGGAAAGAAGCTAGCAAAACCGAAAGTATGTGAAAGGGGCACACTGCTCAGATGATCTTTACCTCTGATAGTTCAGTTTGCTGTTATGGTGTCTCAAACACATGACATACTGGCTGCAAGCTACTCTTGGCAAGCCAACCAGATGCAGTCCAAAGCCATCACGTTACTATTGAAATCTGCGTTTATAGTTGTGCAATGACTCTTGCAGAAGCGTTCCTGAAATGTTCTGCTATTGCATGCCGCTGCAGCAGAAGTGGCTTTCCATTTACACATCAAAGCAAACAGGAAACACTTCTAGCGCAACAAGTAGTCCAGAAATACTTCAAGAACATCTGTGCATGTGCAAATTCGGGTGAAGAATTTGGGGTGCTCCCAAGCTCTGAACCAGCATCTCACAACTGACCTGCAGAAGTAATGCATGCCACTTCCTAACTACGTTGAAAATCCACTCCAGCCCCTTCTGCTCACAGTACAATTGTACTTCTCCCACCCCATCCTCCACTGCCCATACTCCCACTGCTCCTCTGCAGCACGACTCAGGAGACCAGAGCACCCTGCAGCAGAGATGAAGTCCCTGTGACTGAGGTGTGTCCGTCTGCTACACGTGTCAGCTACACGGCTGATCTGCAATGCCCTCACAAACTCTGTACAGGGCTGTGCCGCCTCCCCGGCAGGAAGGATGGGGACACTTGTTTAAGAGTCTAATCATTTCACGTCTGCCTGCAGCATCTCTTTATTGCTTAAAGAAGGGTTACTTTGATTCCTTATAATCTTCAGCCTGCCTTATTTCCTTCCTTCCTTTCTCCCCCCACTTCCTGGTGACATTTTCCACAAGTTTAAGCTTGACATACTTCACTGCTCATCTTTCCCACAAGTATAGACCTTTACCGCCTACACTTCAAGGAACAGTTCCACCTGACGCAGTGAGGACAAGAACAGCCTCTCACATACACATGAACACGCTGTTCTAACTGCACAGAGTGCTCAGAGGTAGCTGCAACAGGGTAACTCAAAGGTTGTATGTGAAGAGTTTGTGTCCATCACCTCCACTAAAGCCAGGTTTTTGTTGCACAAGTGGAAAGGACATGTACCAAGATGGCTAAGAATACAGCTGTGAAGTAGGCTCTAAACCACTGTCATTCACTGTCTGACATTTGACAAAAGCTCCAGCACCAGTTTGCCTGGTTCACCAGCCTGCGAACTGCAGGAGGCCAGAAATTGCCACAGAAAAGTTTCAGCTGCCTGGGCAATGCGGCAAGACATGCAACAGAAGTTATGAGAGCTATTAATAAAACACCCCTGATAGCAAGAGTCCCATGTGCACTCCCACTTCTGTGAGCACGGCTCACGCCCTCCCTCCCAGACCTTTGAGTCAAGGGCCAAGGGCAGATCCCACTCCTCCTCTCCTTCAGATTTGAGAGTTCCTTGCGCAGGCAAGGGGAGAGTAAGATGTTCATTAAATGGTTTCCAGGCTCAGTGTTGACCAAACCATTCGCAAATCTGCATTTAGCCCAGAGGTTCAACCAAACCTTATTTTTGTTTCTGGAAGCAGAATACTTCATTCGCAAAATTCCCACACCAAAATACTGGCATGTCATTTTAAAGCTGGCTATTTTTAATGGCTCCAAATCCCCCCTCCACTACAGTTAAAACTGCCTGTCTTCTGGTTTCAATTAAAAGCCTCATCTACTGAAACTGAAATTACTCTTCAGGAGACTTCCGCTACTGTTTGCTAGGATTAGGAATTCACCTAGGTCTGGTCAATTCAGGTATTTGCAAACCAAAATAACAGGCTGAGATCTACCTCAACTCCCCTACGAGGGTCACGAAGGACAACTGTGCTTGTGTCTACATGCCTATGCTGTTACAACTCACAAAAACGCTACTAAATCATTCAAAAAGAGATTCGCAAGTGAGCGAGAGCAGATGTTTGTAAAACCACAGCTTATGACCAGTAATGGGAAATAAAGGCTAGTGAAAATTGCTAAATTGGCTTTTAGTGCCACAAGACTGAGTCACTTGTGAACACCCTCTGAGTTTGCTTTTTTACCTCCATCTTGCCATGAGCAGACACTATTTTACATCTTTCTGTAACACCAAGTAAAAGCTAAGGCTTCCCTCAGAACCTTTGGATGAGATGAGATTGCAGACACATCACAGAGGAGACTCTCAGCTGCTCAAAATTTTCCCAGCTTCATTGATTTGAACTGACTTATGTCAGTAGACAGAAGAAAAGAATCTGCTCCTATATCATCATAATGTTGTGTTTGCTGCTAGATTATTAGTGCTATCAGAGCAGCCTTATGAACCTCAGAATACACCTTGGAAGGTAAAAGGGAAAGAAAAACATACATTCCCTTGTTACCACTTTTATGAATGGCACTTAGCATTTCCTTAGCAAATAAAGACAACCTTCCCTGTTAAAACAGGAGCCAAAGCTCAGGCCGTACTGGATGAGATGACATCCCACACAGAACTGCGCAGCCTGCTCTAGGCGGCCCTGCTTGAGCAGGGGGGCTGAACCAGATGGCCTCCTGCAGTCCCTGCGAACTCCAATAAAGCTGTGATTCTGTGAACCACTCCCTTTTCCTGAGTCATGCTGCTGCTGCCCCTTACCAACCTGAGTGGGTGCGCATGTGCCTGGTTAAATGGGTCTTCTGAGAGCTGGAATAAGGACACATAGCACATTGATAGGGTCGCTCTCCTGCAAAAACAAACAGCAAATTAGTTACTGAAAACACAGCTCATTCTCAAACTTGGTTACCGAGCCATACACGTGAAATTGTCACAGATCCCCAGGCTGTATTTGAGGGCATGTTATTTCTCAGCAAAGGGACACAGTGAGATGCATATGCCTGAGCTGGACCAGCGCAACGTGTCATGTCTTACAAACAAGGGTAGTGAAGGGGCAGAGTATGAGAGACACATCCTCGTGTCCATCTGGGGTCAGACAGTAACCTCAGGCAAAAGGTGATGAGGACTGCACCTTTAGGAAGCCCTAAGTCACCCAAGCTGACTTTCCTACAGTATTTTCTCCCAGCACTCAGAAGACACACGAAAGATACAGGCTCTGTAAGAAATCAGGTATGTTCTTGCTTCACGTTAACACCTTACCTGAAACCTCCATGTTCAATTTGGATCAAGATGGGGAGCAACCATCCATTCTGACATTTGCTAGAACACAAGTGCAGATAGAGACTGGGTCTCTACTTCCAAAAGTTTTATAGGCAGAGTGAAATTAGCTTGGAGCATGGAAAAGCATGATGCTCCGCTCAGTGAAACTCTGCTTCTAGCAAATGCTCAAGTGTAGCCACAACATTTATTTTGAAGACTCAAATCCCTCTGCCTGCAGAGTTATTGTTTCTGGAGAACTAATGGAAACTAACCTGACATAAATTAGGCCTCCACAAGGGACAGTTAGCTTGTGTAACTATCAGTACAACGATACTTGAAAATCCTTTTCAAGTGAAGACAAGCCCCAAATAAAGGCAGACGATTTTAGAATGAACATGTTAGGCAGGTCCAGATAAGTACCAGGGGTGTTTGCCCCAAACTGCTAGCACTGCCAAGAGATCCAGGTGGCCTTGTCTCCACTACAAGCTGTTAAAACACTTTTTAGTCTTGGGTGGATACCCCCAACAGAAGAGGGGAGTGAAGCTGAGGAGGGATAAGTAAGTTACTTGGTTGTAATACTTACTCAAGTCATAGTCAGAATTACACTACAGCATTTTGCTACATCCATGGAAGCATACAACCAACGTGCTCTCCGAATCGCTGAGACCTGGCCGTCAGCAAAAGCCCTGCGTACAGGCTGTTTGTTCACTTTCAGAGGCATAGCTCTATCTGCAGCAGCAAAGACCTTCATCTGCCAGTATGTGATGTGAGGCTCCACTGCTGGCCTTTGCCAAAATAGCAGTAGAAGCGGTCTTTGTAATGCAGACTAATCCCACATTTCTTCCTCCCATCAAACATTTAGATTGTCGTTCTTGATTAGATCAGCAGTTTAAAGGTGAATTCACCCTACCAACCATAACCCCCCTCCCTTTCCAGTTAAAACAAGGTAGGAGATTGGTGCGATACACACAATAAGATTAAGTCATGTACAAGGGAGGGGTAGTCCTTTTGTTATAAAGAAATGTATTTGGTTTTAAATGATTCCTTACAATCTGAAAATACGTGGCCAAAGGTCCTGGAATATTCAGTTGTGTCTTCTTCCCATTACCTGAAATTTCATATCTTTAAAGTTACCTACAATGTTAGGAATGTGGAAAAGGCTTTCTTTCAGGTATTTTACATAGGGCAAAGCAACAAAATGTACTAGATCTAAAGTATGATGAACATAATTAATTTAAAATGTGTTATTGCCACTTGAGAATTAAATGCACGACTACATTGTAAGGGCTGTTTTATAAAGTGCTATTCCCCAAAGGATTTTTACTGTAATTTTACAAGCTCATTATATGCAAGCAAGCCACAAAACAAACCTCTCCACAAGACACTTAAAGAATAAGCCCCAATCTAGCAATAGCTTAAGCAGGCACTTAACTCTATGCAAATGAACAGGCAGACTGACATCAGTGAACAAGTTTAAGATCATCTCTTTATAAAGCTTCTCTTGTAATGCCATTAAAAGTTATGTCTGCTTGAAACGAAACTGCTTCCATCAAACTCCAACACAGTGGCGAGCAAGAAAGATCCCCTATGACAACCAAATTTTTTTTAAATGACAGCCCAAAGCTAGGCACTGAACACTGCGACTGCCTGAAGTAGATGTCTTATTTATACAGCCCTGCAGATGATTTTCAATTACGTTTTCTGTAAGTTGCTTCTAACAAGTACAATGGAAAAAAATGAGAACAATGCTGCCCTGTCTTGCACGTAGTATAGCTCCAGATCAGAACAGGGGATAGTTGATGGCATAAATCAAGTCAAAACTTGGTCTAACATGTCTAATGAGCACAAATGAGTCCAGGTAGATCTGTCCCTGACACAGAGTCCTTTCTGCCCCATCAGCAAAGGAAGGGATGGCCCTGAACATAGCCAGCCACCCCCTCCTGGGCAGCTGATGGGCTCTTCCAGATGTAGCTTTCCCAGCTGGCAAGCTTATGACCATCTCCAAGGTCCTCAAACCACCCCTCTGCCGAGGTCCCCCATATTTGTCAGCAGCCTGCCACACAACCACTGTCACAAGCTGCAAGGTATCTTCCAGTACAGGGCAGGTTCCCAGACATCTGCTGTCCAACTCATATGCAAGCAGCGGGCAGGCAGATAACCTCTGCCTGCCTTCCCCGTTGTCCCCAAACATGCAGAAGATAGGTATTTTCTCCGACCATGCATGCAAACCCCTTCCCTGCTCCTGGCCATGCGCTCTGGCATTTCTATGTGTCCTTAGTAAGTCGATTCAGTTGACTAACCAGCAGCAAACTAGCCTGGGGAAGAGGAAAGGAATATTTTACTGCTATTTTAGTGAGCTGAATCAACCAGTCCCAGGATATGGGGAGAAAACTGAGACTGCCTTTCTCCAACTGCAGCAGCAGCAGCAGCAGAGCATTTGATCCTGTGAAACTGCACTCTGTACAGAGCCAGTGTTTGAAAAAACTGGATGGCTCAAACACAGCAGAATCCAATTATCTGCAAGGAATCATTTTCCCACACAGAAGAAGTCAGGTGAAGTACAAAAACAGGAGAGAGAGAAAAGTATCCAAAATTATTTAACCTTTTAGCAATCAAGAAATAAACAATTCCACTTTCTTAACATTCTGAACCCATAAAATAGGAAGAAAACCAAACATGTATGTCTCCCTCTCATCTTTTTTCCAACAAATATTTTTCTTCCGTTTTAACTGAAAACTATAATCAAAAGATATTTTAGTATAATTCAGGCAGTTTTTACTAAATTTAGTGCTGTTCTGCTAACAGTCCGCAAATACTTTTGACTACAAAATATCCATGGGTGTTGTTTCTGGGGTTTTGGGGGGGGCGGTGTTTATTTGTGGGGAGTTGTGCGTTGTGGTTTTGTTAGGCTTTTTTTAAGGCAATCGATTTCACATTGATACCATCAGAAACTTTTAGCCTGGTGTATAAATATACATGCCAGTGGCTTATGCATTCTCCTAATACTCTTCCTTTAGCTTCAACACTCTCCCCCACAAAATCAATGTTACTGGAAACAAGGCACATTCCTAAATCAGTCTACTAACATATTTGGAGGATTTTTATCAAGTGAGAACTGGCTGAAAGATCTTAACTTTTTAGTTAAGAGCTAGCAAAGAAACAACTACCAGGGTGGACTAAAAAATGCTGAAATCATAATCATACTCAGGTACTTCAGCTTAATTAAAACCTTAATTAAGGCTTAAAAAAGACACGGCACACCAAAGAATCAGAAACCTTGATTGCAACACTATTTTTAAAGGAGAAAAGAGGGTCTGGGCAGTATCCGACATAGTTTAACTTGCTTGATTTTTATTTTTTTTTAATACAGTTCACTGGTAAATTGGTCAAATGCAGATATAACAGAGTGCCTCCTCAGTAAACATGCTTTCATGGTTAGCTCCTGTAAAATTCAACAAGAGCTTTCACAGATCAGATGGGGGACCTAATGTCATGTACAAACACAAGGAGGGATGAATTTAAAGTCGAGACAAACGTAAACCAGACAGGCACCACAGCGTGGGCTCACATTTGGCCATGAGTTCCCTGGATGATTTACTTCATTTTTCTCTTATTATTTTGTCATATTTACCTAATCTCTTTCCTGATATCTCCCAGAATACACACAAAGAAAACAAACTGGAGGATAAACCACACCATTTTTCTAGCACCTCTCACAATAATCTTTGTTTACTTGTTTAGAAAAAAAATATTTAGACAGGACTGATTTTTAAACCGATGGTATCCTCTAAACAACAGCACGTGACTATTGTTACGAGAAGAGTACGTCTTAATGTACCCAAAATCACAGCAGACCCTCCAGACCCCGTCAAAGCAGATGCTAAAGTACACTGACTAACACAAACTTCTGCACACTTGAGCTCAAGCCCAGCCCCGAGGCTGCCCGTGTCCAGCCCTCCCCTTCCAGACAGCTGCAGACAACTGAACCGAAGCCTCCAAACCATTCATGTCACTGCTGTGACAATACATGACTTCAAAGGAGAAATGCCCCAGTGTTTTGCTCAGCCGGCACAGTGTACAATAAAGGGGAACCGAGTCAAGTCAGCATGCTAGAAGGTGGTTAGCAAACTCGCCCTCTCCTCAGAAAGCCTTGACGAGGTGGAAATAAAAGCTGCTGAGAAGCTGCATGGAAGGTCTGAACTGCCCTCCCGCTTCCACAGAAGACATCGGGAGGCAAAGCGACTTGTACCTCACTACCCGAAGAGGCGAGGTGGCTAGAACGTCCACTTGCTGATTTTGGCTCTGGGCTAGGAAGGAGTCTCCAGTTTGGCTACGCTTTAGGAGCTCCCCGTGTGAGAGGCTGGCGAGGGTCTCTGATATGCCATTTCCCGAGTCACCTGCAGCCTCGGCTCACAGGATGGCAGCAACACCAAGGGTCCTCTGATTCCACTTGGAAAACCAGAACAGAAATGGGCCTTTTCCTGGAGATTACAAACCACAGAAGCCAGGAAATAAGGCCAACGGCTCCCTCAAGGGCTTCCTATAGGCCAGCAGAAGTACGTGTCTACTCCTGGCTACTGCAATGATGCAGACCTCAGAAAAAACAAGGCCCGTGTACATTAAGAGGAATTAATTCACCAAGAACACAACTCTTACTCTGACTTTGTAGATGCTGGAAGGCTCCTTCGCATGTGTTTATCAGCTCACTCTTCTCTGTAATTACCGCTTAGTCCAGTACCAGTCTGAAGGTACCATTTTCAAAACTACCTATGTGATTTAGGCACCTTTTCTCAACCTGCTTGTTTTGGTTTTACAGTACAGCAGGCCTTGGTGTTGTAGACCCTGACAATCATCACAGGCATACTATGTAATTAGCTTAAAATTACTAAACAGGATGCTCATCATCTCCTGGGCCCCTGACACTGAGAGGTTTTCTCAGTCCTCTAGGACTGCAGGCTGGAGCTCAAACGAAATCCACACTTCCATGAGGCTACAACCTGGTAGTACCAAGAAGAGGGAGCACAGAGCTTTATCGGGGTGGAACAAACTCTGCAAACAGAAGACTCTCAGCTTGCTTCATTCATCAGTTTCCCAGTACTTTTGCCACACTTAAATCAAAAAAGATGAAAGACTTACCTGTGTGAGTTCGAATATGTTGAATATAATTGTTTTTCCTGTCTGAAAAATAGGAGCATTGGGAGCAGGTATACACTTTCCTGGGAAAATGATTTCTTAGGTGTTTCTTCCAGTGATATTCACTGACGGTAGTATAAGTGCATATGGTACACTTGTAGACTCTCTCATTTTCCCCTGCTTTGTTGTGGTGCTTCAAGTGAGCCAGATAGTGATCATATCTGTTAGTGTTATAGCCACAACGATCACAACGGATTGGGCCCTTAGAGAAATCCACCTCTTCCGCGGTGCAAGAATCAGACTCCTTCACCTGGGCTTGCTTTTCTGCATTTTCCTCCACAAAGAATTTCTTGGCACTGTGAACTCTGATATGATGCACAAACTCCTCTTCAGACTCTGCCTCATACTGGCAAGGCTTACAACGAAACGGCTTGCTCTTCAAGCTCTTACACTTGTCCTCTGTGCTTTCTGGGGTACCCGGTGCTTCCAACGGGACATCTTTGTCCACGCTAGGAGTCTTAGGAGGGGGGCAATCAGCTGCACCTTGGGTTTCCACACTAGGAACTTCAAGAGAGCTTAACTCCACATTTCCAGGTGCCTCGCGGTCACTCTCAGCAGCCTGGGTCTCTTCCAGACCCTCTCCATCACTGTCTGAGAAGTTACTGTCTCCCACCGTTGTCAGTTCTGCCATTTGCCTCTCTTCTCCAACCATGTAATCGCAGCAGTTGCCATTGACTTCTCCCGTCAAGGCCACATTTGCCAACATAATAAGCTGAGGAGCTGCCAGCTCAGCTTTAGAAAGGTCGTGTAAGTCGTACATGTCGTTGGACAAGGCCATACCAATATTAGCACTGCCAGGAAAGAGGCTGTTCCCACCAGACTGTCCCAGCACTTGAGTCGCCATGGCAGTAATTCTGTTGGAATAGAAAAGGCACACCTGTAAGCACCCGGGAAAAAGCGGAAAAGCCTCCTCTGCTTTACACTGGCCAAGCAGTTAACACCAGAACACTAAAACCTCTTCGCTGAGGCACTGGGGCAGCGGGAGGGGGAACCCGGGGTAGGACGCTTCCCCGCTAACAGAGGCCACGCTGGGCCTCGGGGGGACACCGACAGCGGGGTCCCACATCCCCGGTCCCGCGGGGAACAGGCCGGGCTGCGGGCCGGCGACTGCCCCCGCGTCGGGCCGCANCGGGAGGGGGAACCCGGGGTAGGACGCTTCCCCGCTAACAGAGGCCACGCTGGGCCTCGGGGGGCCCTCTCCTCTCCCCAAAGGTCTGTCTGCTGCAGGATCCCACCGGGCGGAGGCTGGGAGGGGGGACACCGACAGCGGGGTCCCACATCCCCGGTCCCGCGGGGAACAGGCCGGGCTGCGGGCCGGCGACTGCCCCCGCGTCGGGCCGCAGCACAGCCCGCTCCCACGAGGGTCACCGGGAC
>VZSC01015544.1:19803-43412 GCA_013398225.1 Steatornis caripensis
GGCTGCGGCGGCGGCGGGCAGGGCACCGGGGCGGAGGGGTCACACCGGGAAGGGGGCCCGGCAGGGCGGAAGCCCCCAGCCGGTGGCGTTCGTGGCCTCCAGCACGGAGAACGTTCGTCCTCCGGGGCAGCACGAGCCGCCGGGGCAGCGTTTGTCTGTGCTCGGCCCCGCTGCCGTGCCCTCCCGTGTCCCGCTCAGGGAGGACCGAGCACGGTGTTGCCTGCGGTGTCGTGTGCACTGTGCTCTGCCGTGGCGCGGACCGGGCCACTAAGCCTTATCCACATTGCCCTTAAAACGCAAAGCATCTCAAGCAACGCTTGGATCCCAAACCCCCATGGCGATCTCTCTTTGTTCCAAAACCAGGGAGAAACCCCAACCAGTTGCGCGGCAGAGTGCGGCCACGCGCTCGCTTGCTGTGGCAGGTCCCTACAACGGGGAGCGTGAGAACGGCAGCCGGTCCTGGTTGGGTCGATGATGAATTCCAATCCTAAATGAGGCACCCAGACTTCCTAGCGGTTCTTTCTTCTCTCGGGCACTCGTGCGGCTCCTCGACATTAATATCTGGAAAGTCAGCTTGGGCCTGAAATCCTTCAGGTGGAGCCGATTTGTAAATTGCAAACCTTTGAGCGAGAGCCCAGCCTTAATGAGCTGACATCACTGGGAGGCTGCAAAAATCCCTCTCCTTTTTCCATCAGGCCAACTTCAAAGGGAGCTGTGCTGCACCAGGCCGCGGGCACGGAGACCGGGGCAGCCTCCCTGGCTGGCAAAGCAGAAACTTCTCTGCAACGGGGGAAAGCAAGCGGGGTTTTTCCTAGGTACAAAAATAACTGGAGAATCCAAACTACATCAGGAATTGTTGAAGGACCGTAAAGATATTTTGTTGGATATTTTGTGGGATATTTAAATGGTGTATTTAATGAGCATCCCTGATCCGTTCTTGTTTTGTCCGTATCGCAACAGGAGTTTCAGCCTAGCTGAGCCCAGTTGGTGCCTATACTCCAGGCTGCGTTTCAAGTTGTGGAACATTTTCAAGCTTCTCCCCCAGCTAGCTGAGGGATTTCGTGCGCCGTTTTTCTTTCCTGGGTTTTGAAAGTTGTTTTTCTTCTAACTGTTGTCGGTAGAGGCTGTGATCGAACCAGTCTCCCGAAGCTTTTGAAGCGGGATAGAGGTGTTTGGCTCCAAAGCAACTGTAGGGTATTTAATCGAATAGTCCAGGTGGTGGGGTCAGGCTGCGAGTACCAGATGGCGTGATGCAGACCACAGCCTGGTGACTCCTTTGGAGGCGCTTGTATCTGAACTTGTCAGAATCCAAGCCCACATAATTACTTAAATCAATATTTAGACGAACACCAAGATTTTAGGACTTGCCCCAAAGTGTGACAAATACACTTGCGGGTGGCGAGCAAACACCTTCCCGGCACACACGGCAAAGGTTTGGGGTGTGCACCGGCCAGATGTGCCTTGCGATGTGCCTGCGACCGGCACGCACCGTTACCCTTCGGTTTGAAAGCACCGCAATTTGGTCACGAGTCAGCTCTTTGCATTTTCTTTTCAGTGTCTGATGCAGACCCTGCGTTCAATGCTGGAGGGTTTGGGTTTTTTCCCAGGAAGGTGTAAAAGTGAACTCCTGCACTGCTTCAGTGCTTTTTTAACTGCAATGTGGCGCTTCCGCCTTTCAGAAAGCTTCTGAGAAAAACTTAGCAATGCACATAAATAACCTAAGAACCTAACTTTCAATAAGGCATCATTTTCTAAGTTGTTTTAAAGGAGTTTTGATGTTTCCACTCTCTTTTGAAAAAAACTTAAATGCCTTTTCCTATTTACTTTTCTAGAAGACTTTCTTCATTGTCTGATTTTCTTTCCCCCTCCCCCGGCCCAAAGACTCGTTCATTAGCAGTTACAGAAATGCCAACCGCGCTTGCAAGTCTTCCCAGCTGGCCCTACTTCTGCTTAGGTAATTGTGGTTCCCAAGGGCAAGCCCCTTCCTCCAACCTCCATATATACGCCTGCCTGTCATTTTCTTCATCAGGAGGAGAAACTCTGTAATTATGTTATGGATTTACATATATTTTTATATAACATATAATGTATTTATTTGAAAGAGGTTGCCCTAAAATCTTAACCTGAGCTCCCTTGCCAAAGCAGCACGCTCTTGCAACCTCTGTGTGTCTTCGCCTCTCTTGGGATCATTTCGCTTTGTTTGGAGCGGGCTGCTTTGACTTCAGCTGTGTGTGGTGGTATCAACACAGCCTGCAGCTCTGAGTTGCTTGGGAGGACAGACTCACATCAAAGCTTTGCCTCTCCAAAATATGCGACTCGCTCGGACTACTCGGCTCCAAAAAATCTAACCCAACTCTTAGTCCAGTGTCCGTAAGCAGTTTCGACATCGCCATTGCCCTGCCCCTCTTCCTGAAAAACCCGCCTTATTCGCAGACAGCTCTTTGCTCAATGCTCTTCTTATGCCAGCCCAACACAAAAGATGCTTTCCCCGGTGAAAAGCTCCTTTGAGCTCCAAGTTGAACATTGCCCCTAAGTCAAGACTGAGTCATTCACAAACCCCCTTAACTCCAATGGCTGCCCCATCAGATTTATAGGTTAAAACTCAAGCTACGCCACCCCGTAGCTGCGCCAGCAGTCAAGTGCTGTTAGTTCTCCAGTGCTTTCCAAAAAATCCCACATGTGCACCCCAAGAAATCGTAGTGGCACACGGAAGTGGCTACAGCAATTATTTTGTGGTCCGGATGCTTTCGAGCGACTTGAATGTCGATAATCCTGCAGTGAATGTGTACCCTGAAAGAAATGATCCACATCAAAGCCTGTAATGTCTGCAGAGAAATGCAATAGTAAATAAAAACCCCTGCCAAAACAAGAAATTTGACGTTAACGCTAAGATGGATTGTTTCCATTCTGGATCAGCTGGGGAGCAGGGAGCTGAAACTGGGTTTGTAATAGAAAGCATACTGCAATATTAACATCCATCTGTTATAAAAATAAAGGCGCTGCATTTAGAACTGCTAAGCATTTTAGATGACTCGAGGTTCCTAAGGGAACTTAGGTTCTTTCCTTTGTGTATAATTTCACAATTGGATTTGACATAAGCGCCGTTTTACGTTCATTCACTGGAAGCTTTTTTTTTTCCCCCCACCGTCTGGTTTTCCTCATCTGTTTTTTTTTTTTTTTGAGTGACCAGATTGCTTAGGCTTCTCTGAAAGCACCACTATTAATGTTATCTTAATAGTGTTTTAATGTTTGTCACTTCAACAGAGATCTCCTTTGCCTTTCAGAAACCCGTCTGACCAGATTGCTCAACTTTTGTACCCTGCAAGTACGCCAATTTGCCCTAACTGTCTATGTTAATGTTGTAAAAATGTGTTTATGGTTCCAGTGTTCTAAAAAACTTAAATTTTACTTGCTTCACTGCCAGGAAAATAGATCCTACAAGCACTTGCTTTAAAAATACAATGTAGGCTCTATTGAACTTCTAAAAAGCTATTCAGAGGATCACACATGACATACAGGCTTTGCAGTACTGTGCTCCAGAGGACTCTCTTTTGGTGCTGTTGATGGAGAAGCATTGCTGCCTACATTAAAAAAGGTCTCCATTTGTTTTGTTTTGTATCATTTGCTACTTATAACACATCTCGTGCTTGAAGGTGAGAACAGGACATTTCAAGCCCTATGCAGCATTGCTTGCCTTGCAGAAATTCTGGCTTTAATGAAAAAGCTCATTCTACAGCTTTCAGAATATGCGGGTCTCATGATGACGCGTATCTAATAAATTGTTTTTTTCAAATAGTCGGTAAAATTCTCTGACTCGTAGCCATTCCACTGTGGCACCTCCTCCCTCCTTCCACCAGGAAGGTTTCTGTATCTTTGTGGTCAACAGGATCAGTAAAACGACACCTATTAAAACAACTTCTCCAAAAAGCTCCTCTTTGGGCAGCACCGCTGGCTTATCCCACCTTGCAGGGTCAGTGGAAATGCCACATTAGCTCTTCCGCCTAAAAATGAATGTAATGCAGGGTCAGTTTGTGAGAATACCGGTTTATAGATGGTTATCCACACTTAGCTGCTCATCCTTAGCTCTTGCAGAAAAGCACACGGAATAGATCGGGTTTGTTATGTTTTTGCTACCTGCTTGGATAGCAGTGGGCACTGTGAAGGGGCAACCTTCAGCGAAGCCATAACTTCATACAGTACAAAACACCATGCTCAAGTAAGCAAAGACTCTTCAGATAAGTACTTACCGAAAGTCATTTTTCTACTCACAGGGCATTTCTCTACAAGCGACCAGGCTTAATATTTCTACCTATTTTTACATAGACTTTTCAAAACATCTTTTGGCTCCTAACGTATGCCTGTTACCAACTGCTGTGGCTGTGATTTTACCAAGCGGTAAATCCAGCGTTCAGGCTGCCAGTGCCGGACCTAACCCACCACAGCCGTCTGCCTCAAAGCACGGATGTGGCACAGACACATCCTGTCGAGTCCCATTCGTTTCAAGATGCTCTGACAGGTTAATTTTGTGCCATCAGACTTTACGCAACTCCCATTTATATGGCTGGGTTTCCAAATGATTTCAGGCCACAGAAGGGAGAGCCGCTAGGTACTGAGTGCTGTGGAAAACCTGCTCTCAAGTTTGTGTCTGGAAGCCAGGCAGTTGGAAGTCAGGGCTAGGCACATAGGACCTAATACTCTGCAGCGATTCCTGGCTTCTAAACCAGACAAATAAAAGTTGCCCGAGTAACTGGAGGGGAGGGTAATGTTGTACTTGGAGTTACAGTGTCACAGCCTAAAAACAGGTGCAGCTGCAACACGTAAAACTGTTTTTAAAAGCCTTTCTGGTAAGGGAGCAGAGGAGCTTGCGCTGGTGTAACTGGATTTGGAGAGGTACATCTTTTATCTTGGGCGATGGCAGGGTAGGGAACCGTGGGTCTGGTGTTTGACAACAGTTCTCTGGGTGAGCAGTTGGTTCTTAAGCAACAGATCTCTGCTCTTTGCCACTGGCTAATTGACAGCAATGGGGATAATGTCGGGAGAAGAGAGGAGGTAATGGGCAATTGCTGCATAAGAGGAAGAATGAGGGAGGAGGAAGGCCCTCTTTAGAAAGAACATGAGGTTATGTGGTGGGGCTCATTTGACCACAAGTCCTGTCCCTTGGTTTCCCCTTCATTCCCAACAAGTCAAACTCCACGCTGTGCATCTGCTCTCAATAACTCCCCTGATGTNGCTGCGTAAGAGGAAGAATGAGGGAGGAGGAAGGCCCTCTTTAGAAAGAACATGAGGTTATGTGGTGGGGCTCATTTGACCACAAGTCCTGTCCCTTGGTTTCCCCTTCATTCCCAACAAGTCAAACTCCACGCTGTGCATCTGCTCTCAATAACTCCCCTGATGTGAAGAGTCTGGCTTATTCACCTCAGGTTCAGAAATTCCATCTAACTTTCCTAAACACCACTGTGTTTAACCCACACTCCTCTCACTCCTGCTTCCCACCAGGCGTCCTGTACCTGCTGGCTTGGAAGTGTCGCTCAGCCAAACACATTTGGGATGTTCACCCCATCTTTAACTGCCTCCGTTCCCTCCTTCGCCGAGCCTTCACCGTATCTTCCCCAGCACAGGAGCCGCTGCCTGCTCTGGCTACCTGCCGCAGCACAAGCTCGCCCTGACAACCAGGCAATATTTAACGCTGAGTTTGACTCTCTGGCAGAGTGGTACTTTTCCAGTATCAGGGACAAAAGGGGCCAGAGACTGGACAGTAGTGAGGGGAGGGTACCCTAAATCATGCGGTGAGACTAAGGTACATCCAACGTTAGACACAGGCATGCAGTAAAAGCATCTTTGCCACTTACTGCAGTGAAGATGCGAGGATGCAATCAGTTCAGTCACTGTTCACTCCAGCCCAGCTCTCCAACCTTAGCTGTTTGCATCAGCGCAACTACACTGGGGGGAAGAAAAATGAAAACATCGCCTAGATAAACATATAAACTATGTGTCCTTTCCACTTCGCCTCCAGTAATTGTTCAGTCAACAGAAACATCGTTCCACCAGCCTGAAATAATCCCTAAGAATCAGTGAAGTGTATGAGCATTTTCCCAAGCACTCTCTCTGCGCTCTCCCCTGGGGTTTTACAGGCTTTTCCAGGCCCTGAACTCTTGGTGATGCTGGGACAGCCGCCCGGGGCAGGGCACCCATCCACCAGCTCGGCAAAGCCCCCGAGCGTGTTTTTTGCCTTTCTGGTCCCAGGGCAAGCTGTGGGGTTGCAGCACAGTTTCAAGAGAGGTTTCACTGATGCAGCCACACAAACACAATACTGGCCAGTGCACAGATTTAAGCGAGGCCTAACATTTCTTTTAAATATGGAAAATTCACTGCTCTGTGCAGAGAAAATGGTTTTTCTATTGCTCCCCCCCCTTCTTTTTTTCCTGAATGGGGAGCCAGGAAAACAAAAAAAAAAAGCCCCAAACGGATAGTTCTGAAATATTTCTTTGATTCGGTTCTCAGTAAGAGCTGCCGCTTCACCCACCGACCTAGACGGGCAGTTCAGCCTCAGCCCCACCCCCCCGCTAGGAATGTCTCCCTTTTCACTCTTTTCTTTCGAGTATCTCTGCAGCTCATCTCGCACTAACAAAACTCTGCCCACAAGGTAAGAAAGGAACCGGAAAAACCGCATCCCCCCACTCCTCCCCACCCCCCCCCACCCTGCCCCGCATCCCTGCAGGCTGGTCCCTGCGCCCAGCCTTTTGTCTGGCAGCCCAGCAGGACGGGGATTGTGTCTTACTTGGGGTGGGGAGACCTTGCCCAGTACGATCGATTTCCTCTCCCAGTCTGGGCTGGGGCCCTGAGGCACTATTGCGGGATGGGAAAATCGTGCCAGTCCTGTTAACTCTCCCTTTGCCAGCCTGCCCGCTCGGAGACCCTGTCTTGGACAGGTGCAGTTGTCATACGAACTCAGCGGGCTTCAGTAGCAAGGCAAGTTGATTGGGAAACATAGGCTGAAAAAGCTTATTGAAGAAAAATAGTGCAGAAAAAGCAAAATGCCAGCTCCGTTTCATGCTAATAGAAGATATTTCTTCTCCCTACAGTTCTCACCCGGCTTGTAAAAGTAGACTGCTATGGCTAGAAGAAGCTCCTGCAACATCCCTGGCTCGGGTGGAAACGCAGACTTGTGCACTGAGATTTTATTTGCTGAGACCTAAGAGGCTTGTTACAACTGATGAGACTTTACAATTTATCTTCTGTAGCTCTAGATGTTATGTGACCAGTGTAGTATAGCACAGCTGTAACACAGGGCAGACTACAGCTCTATCTTTTGAAATGCAAATGAAGTATTTAATAATTGGCTTTTTGTTTATTTAAGATGTTCAGTAAAAATGGCATAGTCATCCAAAATGTTGGCTATGCCTTTTCTCCTGATTTCAGTGGGAAATCAGGCCACTTACTGAGACGAAAGAATGCAGATTTTTTTTCATCATCAGAATCTTAACATTAATGTTTCATGCACAAACCTTCCTGGAAGACAGGTAATAATGTTACCTGACCTCATCTGGCACTTTGAAAAATTAACACTTGTTTAGCAGTGTTGTCTGCAAAATGTGAAGGGGTCTGGATGGAGTAAGGCTAACTTCTCATTCCAATCATTGGTCTAACAAATGCTGAATAAAGGGGTGCCAGCTATTATAGTTTTATTATTAAGTTTGGTCTAAGTTTAAATTTTCTGCCAAGAATGTATATTGGGACAGGAATGCAAAATACCCATGCTCTTCTCTTCCACCTACAGCAAAAGCTCTAGCGCAATTACAGGGAACACTGTTTGCATATTTTCAGTAAACGGTACTGGGAAAAGCGCTTTTCAGCTAGCATTACCTTTCTGTATTAGGAGGCTGCACCAGGAGACTCGTCCTGGTAGATAAGGACATAAAAGCTGTCATACTGCCTCATAGGACAGCTCTGTCCACCCCAGTACCCCAACTCTGACAGAGGCCATGAACACCTCCTGCTCCTGGAATTCAAGATCTAGGCATTTCTGAGCCAGAAGTCACATAATGGCTCAGTCACTGATGTGTTTACTTTTTGAGAAATTGCCTAATCCTTTCCATCTCATGTTTGGTTTTGGCCTTTACCATGTCCTGCAGTAAGGAGTTTCATAAACCAAACAGAGGGCCTGTACTTTGAGGCGCACGTATGTCTGAGCTGGCAAGACTGTGAAAAATGTATGCTTAGGCCATACATTTGGGAAGAGAGGAAGAGAACAGCAGGGATGGCCTGAGCCAGCAGCTGAACGTATACAGAATCCTCATAAGCCACCTGCAGACTGGGGGATGCAGCTCCTTTAGCATGCACAGAGCACAAGCACACCCTCCAGTACGTCAACTGGCTTCACCAGAGCATCCTACATGGTTTTTCAAAGATCTCTGTTGCTGATCATCCCCTGCCCTCGCTTCGTTTGTCATTTCAGGGCATGAAACATTCCTGTAACTCAGCTGTCTTCCTGGGCATGCGCTCCTGACATGCTGTCCAAAGGTCATCGAATAGAATCTTCCCTCACCCACAGCCTCTTGGCTTGGAGGTCCGCCAAGCTGAGGCTGAGTGCTAGCACTTGTTGCTCCACGACACCTCTCAGGTGCTTGAGCAAACAAAGACTGGAGAGGAACAGATGCCT
The DNA here is from genome assembly GCA_013398225.1 of Steatornis caripensis. Lineage (NCBI taxonomy): Eukaryota > Metazoa > Chordata > Aves > Caprimulgiformes > Steatornithidae > Steatornis > Steatornis caripensis. The sequence continues at coordinate 28,463 of VZSC01015544.1, forward strand.
CGGTAGCACGTTCAGGCTAGCAATGCTCACCGGGTCCTGTCTGGGACTCCTTGCTCTCCCCTGCTCTTCTCAGGCTGAATGCTGTTGGAGATGGTTCACATTGTGTTTCTCTCTCAGCTGCTGCAGGAAGTTCTGTTTCTCAGTAATGCCCAAAGCATCTTTGCAACGTAAAACCCCCAAAACATCCAAACTCTTGATTTCTCTTTAGCAGCCACATCAGCTGAGNCTAGCACTTGTTGCTCCACGATACCTCTCAGGTGCTTGAGCAAACAAAGACTGGAGAGGAACAGATGCCTCGGTAGCACGTTCAGGCTAGCAATGCTCACCGGGTCCTGTCTGGGACTCCTTGCTCTCCCCTGCTCTTCTCAGGCTGAATGCTGTTGGAGATGGTTCACATTGTGTTTCTCTCTCAGCTGCTGCAGGAAGTTCTGTTTCTCAGTAATGCCCAAAGCATCTTTGCAACGTAAAACCCCCAAAACATCCAAACTCTTGATTTCTCTTTAGCAGCCACATCAGCTGAGCTAAACGGAATGTATTAGTATCTTGTGTAGAAATGGTTTACTTGATTCAAGCGTGGTCTTCCTCTCATCACTTACATTTGCACCACTTCAGCTCTATACACATGTACTTAGTTACAGACTAACCCCCTGCTCCTTGTTAAAAAGGAAATAAATCCTTCCACCTGTCATGAAGGAGAGCAAGCAGAATTAACCAGCCAAGTTGCCAAGAGAGAATCAAACTGCACTGTGACCCAGGGGGCCTGGCTGGTTTTCTGATAGCCACCATGAGGACCTGGGATTTGCCTCCCCAAGTTAAATAGCGCTTCACTGCTGACAGTAGGTGTCAGCAGCACATGGCAATTGGTGCTGAACAGCATCTCGACTCCAAAACAAAGACAGGAACAACATTCTGAGCTGTTTCAGCCTGCTTTGATGTTGGTTTTGACCTCAATTTCAGAAGCAGCACAGATCAGTCTGTTTCTGTCTTTGCTGCAACCACGTGAATTTCTGCACTGATGTAACTTCACTTGTTACTGCTACCAGTTCTTTGCAAGCTGTTTATCAAAGAGCCCCAAACAGGTCTGACTTACGTCCACCACTCTTGCTGGAGTGGTGCAGAAAGCACTGGTGGTATTATTCAAATCCACAGCAATAAAAGTACTCCTCCTCCTGGAAAAAGAATGCTGATAAAGTACTCCCAGTATGAAGGTCAGCTCTGCAAAGTTGTTCCACCTCAACATTTTATCTACATTCATTACACTTTCTTCCCCCCTCTCCCCCCCTTCCCCCTCAACCATAATTGTTTTCTGTCCATGAAAGCAGACATAATGCATTTACAGCTGCTAAATGAGATGAAAATGACTATGGGAGTTGACTGGGAGATGAGTAACTCCCATTACTCAGCAGCAGCAAAAACTATTTTGGATTGCTGGTAATTCCAGTGCTGCCTCAATAAATACCCCCCCACATGCTGACTGCAAGGGCACAGGAGGCCTATAGAAGATTGCTAGCAGGGGCCATGATCTCAGGGCTATGATCTCAAGGCCAAATCTCAGAGGACACTGTACAATGACATCTGAATACAGTTGTGGAACAAAGACTGCACAGGAGTCTCAGTGCCCTGGAAGTCAAGGCAAATCCAGTAAGACAGCAAAAATTCCCTGTGTGGTAACTGGTAACTCAGAGAACCTGGTCTTTAAGCAGATGGTGATTTGTCTCTGCCAAACTTCACAGTGGATATTTTGAAGACTAAACTGGGCTATAGCCAAGATGGTCTTCAGAGCAAAAGGTGTCAATACATATCACTGACCTTAGGACTTCTTTAGGGATACACGATTAAACTTTCAAGTCCAGTAAAATAATTCTGATACAACTGCTACTAGAGCTGCCTAGCATTGTGTGAGAAGAGCAAGCAGACAGGACATACAGGGGCAAAGGCTCCACCTGCAAGCCTGGCTTTGGCTAGTGCAGGTGTAAGCTTGCTACCCTTCATCACGCTCACTTGCTGCCCTTTCTATTCCTGGCCTTCTCAGTTCATTCCAAGACATGCTGCAGTGGGAAAGAAACATGGATGCAGGGCAAAGTCCCCGTTCACGTGCTTGGCACTAGCACCGTGGCATTTTCAGACGCATCTGCTATCTTTAAACATACATCTACCTACAGGACTTGCAACGGCATGCCTGCGGAGTGGCTGAGCTAGCACATCCTAGGCCAGCTTCCTGGTTATACTAGTACAAGCCTCCATCATTCCCAAGGTAGGATGGAGAGGATGTTTTCAGGTCTTCTCCATGCTGCCAGTTCATCAGTCCTTAATCTGCTGAAGTCACCAGCTGCCAATACTGCATCCTTGACAAAAGTCCTTCTCCCACAGAAGGCTGAAAAAAGTTCTTTTCACATACTGCCCACAAAGTGAATTCACAGCCTGGCAGTTTGTTTCCTTGACTTCATCTCAATCTACTCTAGCCCTTCCCAGCTCCACATACTTTTTTGCAAGGGCTTGTCACTTCCTTACTGAAGGAACATTGACACTCAGCAGGAAGAGAGGGAACTATTAAGACGGAAGACAGTGGGAGATAAGAAATACAAGCCACAAAGGGAGCCTGCTGATTATTTTCATTAGCACTGGCAAAACACAGCCATAATAGAAAAGGAGACATCAGAAAATGAAAACTTTAGTCAAACATGATATTGGGAAATCAAGAGAATCAGCTGCTGCAGAGGAACATTTCAGCAAAATATGCTGAGTGATACTGAACCTCCACCACACAGCACTTCACCCTGAACTGCCCCAATAGGTACAGAAGGAGAACACGAGACAACAGCATCATCTGTCAGTACAGACTTCATCTCCATTAGTGTTTTTTTAATTTTTATTTTTGCAGTACTACTCATATAATTTAGTTTGCAGTTGGGCTATTTCTGTACCAGAATCAGGGGTTGATAGTGACATAAAATATGAAGAACTAACACCAATTTGCTTTACTAAGAAGGGAGAAATACAGCACTTGCAAGTGGTGCTAAGCGTACAAATACTGCATTTCTAGCTTTTAGATGGCTGTGCAGGCAGGCAGTGCTTGCTATATTATTCCAGCAATTTCTCTGCAGAGCAAGTTCTAGTGCTGGAAATTGTGCCCCCTGGCTTAATTTCCCTTTTGGAACTTAATGATGTAAAAGTAACCATCACGGAAGATTTTTACCTTTTTAAAAAAAGCAACATACCATCTCACCTTAAGTCTAACACACACCTTGCACCCAGAAAAGAGAGCAAGTTGCACAGCATGACAGCCTGCCTGAGCTAGCCAAGATCTGACCTGGGAGCTCAGTCACAAGACAGAGCAGCATAGAGAAAGCTTATCTATGTGCATCTTTTTTTCTTTCATCACATGCTTCAGGGGAAGTCAGCTGTAAAACCAGGAGTTTCGTTCCAGTAATGAGCTTTAGCTTTTTGTGAGGATGTAAGCCATGTCAAGAGTATGAGCAGAACTAGTCCCAGGTGCCAAGCAGAACTGCAATTATCCTACAACAGCGTTTAACAGTTTAAGCATTTACATATGCCTCGCAACTATGAAGTTGCTGGGAGGATGCTGCCAAAACACTGCCCGAGAGCAGGAGAAAGACTAGGACCTTCCAGATCAGATGTTCAGGAAGAAAGCTCAAGGTCTCTCACAAGTATGAGGTGTAAACTGCTTTCCACCAGTTTTTCTTTTTTTTCCCCTCTCCATTCAGAAGCCTCACCAACATCCCTGATCAAACATTAAGGAAACTTTTATATAAAAATTTGCAGGCCTCCATTTAACCCGTTGAACTGCCTCTATCTGTAGGCCATGTCTCTGTTCATCAGTGACACATTCTCAGTATGGGCAGCAGATCCCTCAGCTGCTATCCCAGGGCAGAATTCTGCTATACCCACAAGTAGGAACAGCAGCAGTGATTGTAACTTCTTATGAAAGCTTCAGCTAAACAGCTTGTAACACCAGGAACTAACATAACGGAGCTTTTCTGCAGACTCAGATGTGAAACCTTGACTGCAAGACATCCTTCATCTCCTTACATGGTTCAGTATTTTGTTATTGAAAATCCAATCAATAAAATAACTTTATTCCAGTATTGTTTTAATTTGTTGAAACAATATACAGCTTACCAGCTCTGCATCTGAGGATGAAGGATGTTATTACACCACTCGGGAAGCTGATTATGAGACATAGGCAACCCTGAAAAACAGATAGTGCTAATCCTGCAGGTTTCAAGACAGCACTTTAAAGACAAAAATACTCCCAATTCACTTATTTTACTATTCTATCAAAGGGAAGGGCAAAAATATCCTACAGATTCAGAAACTTGGTAATTCATCAGGGTTATGCATCAAATCACATTTCATGCAGAAATATGAACACAAATGAAAACATTGTCTAAATAATTTCATAACACATAATTTGAAAGCAAACTTCAGCTTCAAACTACCCAGTTAGCAAAAATCCAGTTTCATTGTTATGTAATTAGCTGGCAAAGAGTACTGACTGTGACAAGTTTCAACCTGAATACACTTAGAAGCAAAGACTCCACAATTAAAATACGTTGTTTTGCTGTATTTGGTCAAAAAGAGAAGGATTTATCATGTGTTTTTTTCCTCATAAAAAGGTAAAACTTTCTAATAGGCCAACAGCATTTCCCTGCTTTCTAGGTTGACAGAGCAGGCTGTTTGTGAAGGTATTTTCCTCCCAGTCTTCATACAGCTCTGAGCAGCAAACCACTACTTTATCCTCAAGGTATCAATTTTATCAAGATTTTCACGTTTTCAGCACAAGTTCTACACTTTTTTGTAGCTTCTGTTGACCTCAAGATTTCTACTTACTTTTTATTGTTGCTTAAGCCAGACACTGAGCTCTGCCATTATCATTTGAGCCAATTATTTCTGCTCTCTTGAATGGACGTAGTGCTTTTTGATGAGTAACACCAACGTCACTCTCCTAGACTAACCATACCTGCTAAATCTCCTTGTGGAAATGCAGCTTGTATCAGCAAAAGAGTGCTCTGCTTTTGCTGTAATAGTTTACACCAATTCCCAGACACAGTATTTTCACAAGGATGAAAGCTATGCTTCTCAGATTGCTGCCAGCATAGAAAAGCTGTGTGTGCATGCAGACACACACTTCTAAGCCGTATTAGGATGGCCTCTGGAGAAGACCTGGTGGTCAAGCAGCCCATTTTTCACTCTTCTTCTCTCCCTTCCCCCTGATCCCTAAGAAACTTACCTGTTTTTTTCAACACTGCCTCTTCCAGGGCACAATCACACAAGAACTAAACAATACTTCTCAGAGTCCCAAAATATCAGAGAACAGAGCAAGGCCTCTCTGCTTCCCACTCTTTGACAGCACTTTTTACAAAGGTACATTTGGGAAAGTTTAGATCTCATCAAGACATTTAATTTCCTTTCTTTGCTTAGTCTCGAGGCCTGCTACATTCTAGAAATACTACCGGCTTTAGGTTAAGAATGCTCCCCTCCCTTTTGCAATGAGCACTTTTGGTTTACTGTGTCCTGGTCAGGACATCTAGCAGGACAGACCGTTCACATCGTAACTTTTCACAGCATTGCTAACATCCACCATAAAAAGAAAAGCCTGGAGCCTTGAAATGCTGGCAAAGTGTCTGTAGCCACCTGAATTTCAAAGACCTCAGTCTTCCAGAAACAGTCCAAATTAGAGAAGGACCACCTTGTCCCATTTCAGGTTTTTTTTTATAATTCATACACAAAGTCTCCTAGGTTTGCACAATCACTTGGATAAGCCCTAAGCCATGGGGTGTCCTCACATCTTGGGCAGATTTTGGCTCCAACAGCCACACAGCACAGATACAAATATTATATTAATGTTAGTCCCTGTATATATAGTTTTGCTTTTTTCTACTAAGGAAACCCCCCACAGGTATCCGAGTAGCAGATTGCACTTACAGTAACATTCACATGAATTTTACAAAGACAAACAAAAGAAGCATCAAAGAGCAGCACCCCTTAGATATCAAGTGGATTACACACTAGGCTTTTCAGATGCTGGACCACCAAGAGTAAGAAAAACTCAAATTCTGGATTAAATGAAATTAAGCCCAGAACATGAGTAAGCTACTTGTTTTGACAATGTGGTAGGGCTACCATTGCCATAATCCCTGCAGTACAGAGAGATATACAGGCACTGTAACATCATACTTCTTAACTTGGATAAGTTTATTCTGTATCTTGTGAGAAGCCATTGTTTTGAAATAGCAGATGTTCCAGCACCTGTGATACCCTGAACAAGGGTGAGAGTTCACATTTCCACAGGGAAAGAGAGGGATTCTTTGCCTAGTCCTTCACACCTCTTCTCATATTCTCTTCTGAAGCCTATTACTAACAAAAAAGTGCTAGTACACAGGAAGATTTAGTTCAATCACTCAGATGTAATAACATCAAGGACTTCATCTTCGTTTTGTGCCCCCAAAGCCTGCAAAGAAAAAAAAAGTGTCAGCTCCACCAGAGCCTTTCCACCAGGCACTCTGGTTCTAAAAAGGCTAAAGTTTACAAGTGAGATGAGTTAAATGTATTTACATAAAGTAGAACAGCAAGAAACTGTGGGCTGACTGGCCTGAAAATGTTCTATTCGTGCAGGTTAGACAACCTGCTTTCTACAAAGAAATCATGTTTGTACATGTTTGCTAGAGAAGGGCATGTGTACTGCACACCAAAGGGGAAAGACTTCTAAACTAAAGCAGCTTGCAGATGAAGACAAACCCAATACTGGGGGGCCTGTAGGGAGTTTCATGTCCCACAATGCTGCTTTACTTCTATAGGAAACAGAAATATGGGACATGATACAGGTGGGCAGGTAACAGTGGTAAAATAAAACAGAGAGTGCTTGCTGAACCTCAACTAACATCTGTGTATTTTTGATGGGTCAAAGTATCTCAAGTTCCTGGAGGTTAGAAGGTCTTTTGCCTTACCAGAAGCAGTTCTTGTTCCTGAACTGCTACCTTGAGTGGAATTGTTTGACTGCTCGCTTGTTGGAGGTGCAGCTGTAGGATCTGTCCACATACCGTAATACGGGGAACGTGGTTGTGCTCTGATGAGAAACAGAGTAGAAAAATGACTTCATTAGTGCCCTCATGAAAAATAAGAAATTACTGTTCCAAACAACAAGGAAACTGCATCTCCAAGGGAGAACTGTAAGCAAGCAGTTGTTTCAAAGCTGGAGATTTCCCTATTTAATAGAATTAACCTATGTTGATAGGAAGGATATCCAGTGTTATCACACTAACATCTGTAGACTTTCAAAAGGAATTTAAACCTCATTCTTCAGGATAAGCAATTCAAACAACTGCAAACAAGGAAATTTTTCCCTCTGAAATTATGACCTTAGATTCTGTCAGACAAGAAAGTAGATTTGACATCTGAAGCTTACATGCATTCTGGCAACACCTACGTCCTAGCCATGTAAGACAAAAGAAAACATCCCTGTGTTCCGTTAACTATCTTGAAAAGGTTGTATGAATAAGCCTGACATCGCAACCTTTGACTCACTGATTTAAATCACTTGCTTCTACAGATATGAAATTTCCTGCTGTTGAAACTTACGAAGAGCTATCTCACTTTCTGGCACCAGCCTTGTCAGGCACATTTCAAATGACTGAAAAAGTGGACTAACCAAAAACTGTTTTGAAACAAAAGCAGCCCAAGTTCAGAAGTTTATTAATGTATTTGGACTTAAATATTCAGTTAGGCCTCTAATCTTGAACAATAAGAGGTGACTACTGAAACAGGGGGGTGGGGCAATCAAGCAACAAATCTGTGGATAGATAATACATAAATACAATGCTTAAACACAAGGGTCATGTATTTAAGCCTTAAGAAATCTGAGTGAGGAAGTCAAGAAAACCTTTAACACATTATACCTTTTAAGAATTCTTAGCAGGGCTAATGTAATAAAACAAGATACAACCTTTCAACCTCTAAAGCTCTACTCAAATTGAATTTATCGATAGTTTCTACTGTTAATGGCATCATCATCCCAGTTTCACCTTACTTGACTATGAGATCAAGACTGCACATTGGACACTTTAGAAATTCTCTTGTGTCCCAGGTTTCTACTTCCTTAATAAACAGGCAATTCTGATAAGGCTTCTGTCCTTACCAAAAAACTTTACGATAGAGGAAGATGGTTTAACAGACTCCCGTCCACATCGTCTCTTACTCCCAAACTTCCAATATAAAAAAGGTATGTGGTTATACTTAATCTGTTATATTACTCTATTCCTACAGGATTAGACTCCATACACACATGGTTATTTGCTACATAGAGCAAATGGCTTGGGCTCTAAAGATTCCCTGCAGGAGACTCGCATTTTCTCTAGTGAAGCCTAAAATGGCAGCAACTGCTCCCTTTAAACTGTTTAGATAAAAGCAAAGCATTTTCAATGTTTAAAAGTGTTTAACAAATACGGCCAGCAGACGTTTACTCCAGTACTGAAACTGCTTTTGAAGGCTGTTTGTGTTACAGTTTTCCAAAAGGCAACTTAAGCGTGACCTACAAGTCCCGTGGAAAACCACACCTCTTGGATTTCCATACATGGGCCATTAGGAGACTGTAGATTAAAGGCTGTTTAATTTGACCACACCAAGTTTTGCAGAAGAGCAACTGCCATCCAGATTGACTTCAGGAGAGATGACACTGATACCTACGTACAGATGGTTTTATGCTCTATATTATCATCATCTGTGTTTTAAGGCAGTCTGCAGATGGATTGTTTAAACATTCATTTTAAATTTGCAGGCCATTGTACCAGGTCAGAGTAATCAGCTAAAGCAAAATGAAGTACTCAGTCCTCACAATCCTTCTCCCCCAGAAACACATTTCAAATGTCTCTGCTGCTGGAGCTATAGATCTCTCCTCAAGAGAGGTAGGATTGTACAGCTTGAATGATACAGTCCTGAAGGCTTAGAAACAATGTAAAGACAGCATTTGGCATGCCCCCTAGAAGCTTAAATACTTAAAATCGGATAGCATGCATATTTTACCTGTGACTGCCAGCCAANACAGCTTGAATGATACAGTCCTGAAGGCTTAGAAACAATGTAAAGACAGCATTTGGCATGCCCCCTAGAAGCTTAAATACTTAAAATCGGATAGCATGCATATTTTACCTGTGACTGCCAGCCAAGTAGCCTAGCAAGCCTCCTGCTCCTAATCCAGTCCAAAATCCTGGTCCCGAATTGGTTCCATGACTGGAATGAGTCCCAAAGCTGTTGCCTTCTTAAAGAAAATGAAAATGGGAAACGTGTCAGTTAGCAGCACCTAATCCTCAGGCCAGCTGTTGCAACACTGTTAAAGGTACTCTGTTAAAGGTAACAGAAAATTAGATCATGTCCTGATTTCAGTAGATTCAAGCTTAACTTGAAAGGCCTAACAGTTTGGAAAGCAGGAAACAAATATAGAAACATACACTAAATAATGCGAAGAGTTTTATGTTAAAAATTAGCTTCCACTCAATCTCATATCCCCAATGTTTGCAAAATATGGCTGAGAGTCCATGCCTCCATATTTATGGACAGACATGTCAGATTAAAAATAGAAAAGGAAATGAAGAAAAAGTAATCTGCTCAAGGACACACAGCAGGCCAGAATCAGATGCAGGAACAGAAATCAAGTACATAAGACGCAAAGGAATGAAGTTATCACTAGGACACACTGCTTCTCATCTCACTCAAAACAGCTGCACATTTTGAGTAACAGTGGCTCTGTCTAATGGCTAACACTACTTTGTATTATTTCTGGTAATACTAGTTGGGTATTTGTTATCAAAAGACATGCTAACTGCAATCACATTGCAATGGGTTTTTTTTATTACGCATGAGTCACCAAGCTTGACAAATACCTTGATGAAACTGCAAGCATATCAAGTGGGTTGTGGGGGAAGGAGTCAGATTTTTCATGTGACCTGTATAATGTGAGGTTCTGACTCAGAACCAAATGTCTTCCATTTAGAAATAAAAAAAGAAAATGTAAAACCAAAGAAGAATAATGATGTCATCTAGAGAAAAACAAGGGTGTGGGAATAAGCTCAACCACAGGTTTAACACACAAGGAAGCATAAAAGGCAAGGACTGAAGATTATGGTCTCCCTGGAATAGGGCCACCTAAACTACAGCACCAGAGATTTTGTGTGTAAAAGGGTCTGGTTTGTCTTCAAGCTGATGTGGATTGTTTGAATTCACAGAAAATGGGAAAAAACTTAAATAATCAGTTTAAGTCTACATTGGATTTGATAATAAATTTAATTTTGCATGCACCGGGAGAAAGACAAACTGTCATTGAGATGATGTACCCATTAAACTATGCTGATATAGAACAACAAAGTACTTCATTTACTGTAAAAATGATGTTAATCAGGGAGATGAACCAACACATTCGTTCAAAAGCACCATGACTGAACACTGACTCAGAAATCTGAGTCATTTTCTCTTGAAATATCTAGAGTAAACATTAAGGTTCATGTCAAACCACTAACAGAGAAAAAACAGAGTTTAAATAAGATAGGCTAGCTAAACAAGTTTTGCAGGATGTATTCTGCATGTTAAGGAGATTTAAAACGAGGCAAATTAAATATTAACAGCAATAAGTGAATGACATTGCTTTTCATTACCGTCCAGATTTTCAAAGACTAATACATTCCTGGAATGCACAGACATACATACTCAGAGATGTGGTTTTGCTCCGCTGTCAAAATTTAAGGCAGGTACTAAATGTATGAAGTAGCATAACACTTCATATTTTTAAGCTAGCCCCACATTCAAGAGGTTTTCGCCTTACACTGTCTGAAATCTAAGGAGAAATAGTTTACATTCATTACTAAAAATGCTGTAAGTTAAGCCTTGCATGGCTCCCAACACACATTTTAGGTGTCTTGATTTTCACTATTAATCAATAAAACATTTTCAAGGCTCTACCCTTGCTAGATTTCAGACTCCTGCAACGAAAAATGTATCAGTGCAATTAACAGACAAGGAACAGGGCAAAGAAAAGTAGAAAGTAACCTCTCACTCTATTTTGCCTGTGCCCAGTACAGCAGAGCCCTGTCTTATGACTTGGGCTCTTACTAACTACCACAATAATGCCAGTGGCAAGCACACACAAAGTCACTGATACATCTGCAGCATAGACTGTCTGAAGTCTGAAATAACTACACGGAAACCTGCTTGCAAAGCCACTAGTAATACAAAAACAGAACTGCTTTAATCTTCTGCTGCCAGCACATCTCAAAAGTTTCTGCTGCACATGCCCTGCACAAGGGTATGCAAAGGAGTTATACTGGCACCTCTGTCAGCTGAGCGGCTTGAGTAAACCTCGAAAAAATCATTAACAATTAGTACTAAAATAGAAGCTTTTGACTAAACTAACTTAATCCTTGCTATTTATTTACTTGATAGAACCCTTTCTCTATCTCACAAAAAAAGAAAAGATGGAGATCATGCAACTTGTCAGAACACAATTTGAGTTCCAGCACTGTGAGCATTTCACAGGGTTTAGTGAGTCGCTCACACAATGTTTATCTCCCTCAGACACTACTGCCATCTAAGGCAGTCCATTTAAGTGACAAAAGTCATCAATTTTCTGAGGAAAAAAGTGCATCTGCTCCTGGCCTTGTCACTGCTTATACAATTTTCAACTTCAGACAAAAGGCACCACACGATATTCTGGTGCTGCACCTCTAATGACAATTCATAAACACTGTTCTTCACTCTGGGAACCAGACCTTTCAACCACGGGGAATACACTGACAAACAGACAACTTGTATGTGACCATCAACTGTGAATGAAATCAGGGGTCAGCAGGCCAATGGCTGAAAGTAATGACCCTTCTGTAAAGTTTCAAAGCACTTACTTGGCATGAGTTTGTTTCTGCCTGCGTGAGAGACTATCCTCTCTTCCAGATTACTTATGAGAATTATTCTTCCTTGCCACAATCCTCATATTTCACAGAGTACGAAAAGAATGTTTGCCAAGCATAGGGAGATAGATGGATTTCCAAGGGTTCAAAGGGCAGCCTGCTGCACTGCCTGTCCTGAAGGACAGGGGGAAATCAAGTTCTTATTTCCACTTCTGAACAAGCACAGAATGCAAAGCTGGCTGCAGCCTCTGCAACCAATTCAGCAGAATCAACTGCCAATGTATTGGTTTTAAGTCTATCCCACCTGCACTTATTGCAGATAAAACAGTACAATCCTGCTTGCTCTTTTGAGTACTGTAAATGGCTCGGAGCCCTACCTGTGAAGCTGGACTTAAAACCAGGAGGAGGCGGTGCTTGCTGACTCTGCCAGGAAGGCCTAGTGAATACATTACTGTCACCAAAACTCTGCTGAGGCTGATGGTTACTGAGAAAGAGCTTGTATACTCCAAAAGCAAGAGCCAGAAGAACAATAACAACAATCGCTCCAGCACCAGAATCAGAAGAATCCTTCCGCAACTGATAATAGCCAGAGCCAAAGCTTCCAGAGTTCTTCACTTTCCTTTCACCCTCCTCAGTCAGCTCCAGCCTGAACAGCAAACTACAGGAGCCTCTTAAGATGTAAGGATCATCAGGGTAATCATAGCCTTCACAGCTCACTTCGATCTGTCCAAAACGGTAGGTATTTTCCAAGTCCGCTTTGCACTGCCACTGAGAAAATAAACACAATACAGAGTAAAACCTTCTGCTCCAGAGATGAAAATACCTGTCTTGCAACACTAAACAATCAGATTGCAATTCTGTTGTTAAATATATGCAGATTCCTCAGCCTTATGTTTCTTTGAAGTATCTGAACTTAGGCATCACCTCTAACTTCAAGTGACATGTATTTTGGGGGAAAAAAAAGTAGTTTCTAAATTAATAGTTCAGGACAGCAGGACCAACTGCCAATTCAAATTTGACTGTGCTTTTACAACACTGTATCAGTTTTAACAATTATCTTCAGTCTTGATTCCTGGTTAATCTATTTGCAGACGCTTAGGTAACGGCTAACAAAACAGAAATACATTACTATTTATGGACTAGTACTGACACACTAAAATGCAAGCGGAAGTGTGGAATTTAGTTTTTAAAAGGTAGAGCTGAAGTGATCCAAATATTGATATCCCTTTCTACTCTAAAAATTGGAAAGCCACGCGGCAATATCAAAGCAAGAGCATCCTCAAGGGTTCGCAAGAGTTTGATTTTGTAAACCCAAGCAACATTTTATTTAAAAACAACGAAGGTTTGCTACGCAGTGTTTTTACATTACAGCCTTCATGAATACTTCAAAGATACACCTACAGTAGTTCTAGAGGATCCAAACCCAGAAAGCATTTAGGTTAAGCTTTAGCTGTCAAAGGTCCTCTAGGAAAAAGCAAATTCAATGGACGCCCCAGCCTGTTACTCTTTTCTCCTTCAGAGAAATAAATTAAATCCGAGCTTTAAATCCGAACTGAGAACATTTAAACATGCTTTCAAAGAAGGTTTAAAGTTTTGGTTTTTTTAAGTTAAGCATTAATATTATCTTTCAAAATAACTTTTTTAATGTGGTGATTAAATTCTATACAAGCTGAACTGAGGTAAGAGATCGTGCACCACCGTCAATTACCAGATCAGTAGATGGCTGCTATATTTTAGCTGAGGCAAGGCGGGGCGGGGAGTACCAGTTGCAGATTTTTCTTCTGCCCATACCTCAAAACTGAGTGATGAATGTTGATAGCCTTCATTTCAGGAGAAGGCNAAATAGTGTGAAAACCAAGCCTAGGGGAAGATGATTTCACTGAACGTTTAACAAGTTTTAAAAGTTTTAAACGGTTACCTGCACGTCGTAGCCGTCCCAGCCTTTGTTGTAACACTGAACCACCTCAGGGGCGTGGGAACACCCAGCAGCGCCTCCCGCGCACTGCAGCTGGGGCACGGCAGCTGCCCGTCGGGACGCCGTGTACCGGCCGCGGCGCAGAGTGAGCGCCTGCACCTCCCGCAGCAGGACCCTCCCTGGAACGGCAGCGCAGGAGTCAGCGTTCGCCCGGGGACGTTCCGAGGCGGACCTTTCCGAAGCCCCGGTCGCGCAGCAGCGGGGGCGGCGGCGACCCCGCTTCCTCCGGGGTGGCCCCCGGGTGACTGCCCTCGGGGCGCGCCCCCGCCGCACAGCGGGGCCGGCACCGCCGCGCTTCAAGGGGGCCCAACCCCCCAGCCCCTGCTGGCGCAGGCCCCGGCGCGCCCCCGCCCCGCACCAGGCCGCCGCGAACCCGGCAGCGCCGCCGCGCAGCGCTCGGCCGTAAGGAGAAGCCGCCGCCACGCTCCCACCCCACGGTGACGGCAGAGGTGGAGGGGGGCGGCCGAGGCCCTCACGGCGGCGGACCCAGCCCCGCGGATCTCACCCGGCTGGTCCCAGCACCGCGCGGGGCCCGCGGCAGCGCAGAGCAGAAAGAGCAGGAAGAGCGGAGCCGCCATGACAGCCCCGAAGCGAGTCAACCCTCTTCTTCGGGTACAGCGCCTTTCATTGGCTGATGCCGCAGGAAGGGGCGGGACGTGGGCGGGAGCACGCGCACTGCGGCGCCGGCCTGAAGCCCCGCCCAACCAGCCACCGGGGCCAATGGACGGCGGCGGGGCGGAGCGCGGCGGGGTGCGGGGCGGGGCGCGGCGGGAGGGGCCGCTTCCTTCCCGCGCTTCGGCAGGGGGCGGAGCCGGCGCCACGGGTCCGTCACGCGCGCGCGTGTGTCACGTGGCCGGANTGAAGCCCCGCCCAACCAGCCACCGGGGCCAATGGACGGCGGCGGGGCGGAGCGCGGCGGGGTGCGGGGCGGGGCGCGGCGGGAGGGGCCGCTTCCTTCCCGCGCTTCGGCAGGGGGCGGAGCCGGCGCCACGGGTCCGTCACGCGCGCGCGTGTGTCACGTGGCCGGAGCGGGCGCCGGGAGCGGGCGGGGCGCGCTCGGCGCCTG
>VZSC01015546.1:0-34156 GCA_013398225.1 Steatornis caripensis
CCAATATCAAGCTCCACCCTCCCCAATGACAAATACATCCCCCAGACACTGCGGGGCACACCCCAGGAAAGTCCCAGACTGTACTCAGCAGCAGGCAGGAACTGGATTCAGCAATGCACAGATAAGGATTGAAGGCAGAATAATTGGACAGAGTCCTCCTCCAACGCTTGAGCAAGGAGCTGAGCAGAGCTGCAGAGCAGTATCCTGCAACACCACCAGGACCCCCACCAACAGCCCCATGCTGGGCTCCTGGGCCACAGGTGTGGGTGGAAGCACCAGGTGAGGCTGTTTAGGGTCGTTAAAGTCCATTAGTGCCCTCAGGACCCTGGCCATAAAAGGAGAGGGATTAACCCTTCCAATCCCTCAGCTTTATACTGAGCATGATGTGTATAGGACAAAATACTGCATTTGGTCAAACCGGGATACTGGGGTACAGAGGCAGTGTACAGGACATTACTGCATTACATCGTGGAAGACAGTAAGCAACTTTACAGTTCAGAACGAGTACATGTGCTCTTCTTCTCCGATAAAGAAGTAAACAGACTAGGTAAAACTCAGTCTTCAAGAGTAATTTGCCAGTGGTGGAATCATGTTGGCCAATATAACAATGCAATAACAAACTAGGCATTTTGTCTAGAAATATAAAGCTCAAGATACAACAGTGATAGACCTGTATAACTTCTGTTCTGAGAAGCTCTCACAAAAAAGGTTGAATATGACAAACATGACCACTTACCTGCAAAATCAAATTAAGAATGCCTGTAAATTTGAGGGTTAATTCAGGTAGCTATGATACCACTTTAAACATATTACCCAGCCCTTAATATAATAGCTGCATTTGGAGATTACTACAATCTTTAAAACTATAAAAGCAGCTTTTCTCTCTTCTAACTTTGCAAAGCACACTATGATGTAGCAATCCTGACCAGAGAAGAAAAAAAATTAAAAACCGAAGGTAAACCCTTTGAAATGATTACACACATATGAACTCCTTCCAAGGAGTGAAATCAGTTCTAGATATACCAGCATTCGTTGGTATTTATAGGACTGTAGTTCATACAAAGTTTCCTTACTGTAACCACCTCACTTAACTAACATTCTCAGTAAAACAAAACCCAACTCACACAACTCCCCCCCTGCCAAAAAGCCAGCCTTGCATACAAAAGCAAGTGGGGCAGCAGAATCACAGAAGGGTAGGGTTTGGAAGGGACCTCTGGAGATCATCTAGTCCAACCCCCCTGCTAAAGCAGGTGCCCCCAGAGCAGGATGCACAGGAACACATCCAGGCAGGTTTTGAGTATCTCCAGAGAAGGAGATTCCACAACCTCCCTGGGCAGCCTGTGCCAGTGCTCTGCCACCCTCACAGTAAACAAGTTCTTGCTCACCTTCAGGTGGAACTTCCTGTGTCCGAGTTTGCACCTGTTGCTGGGCACCACTGAAAAGAGTCTGGCCCCATCCTCTTGACACCCACCCTTTAGATATTTATAGGTATTGATCAGATCTCCTCTCAGTCTTCTCCAGGCTGAACAGACCCAGGTCTCTCAGCCTCTCCTCATAGGAGAGATGCTCTAGTGCCCTCAGCATCTTTGTTGCCCTTGCAACACTTTGCAACCTGTTAAGATGTACTCCTCCCAACTTGAAGAATTTCTTCTTGATTATGGGAAAGAATAAGAGCTCCCAAATCCTCTTTGGATATAGCTCTAGAAGATTAAGTGGCCCACAAGCACCTTTCATAAAGCTTAGAGACCACCTTATAAACAACAGACAGCTGCAAAGTGCAAACATAAATGAAAAGCAAAAAAAAAACAAAAAACAGAGTCTCAAAAATCGCCTAAAACAAGAACAAAAAAAGTACACCAACCACATGAAAACAGCAAACCAGCCTAAGCTACCCACACACAGGAACACATGGCGCCAAGCTAAGCACTGCCCTCAGCCCAAGATGGAGGCGGCACCCCTGCCATTGGGCCGTGCCGATTGGCCAAGCGCCGCCGCTACCCTCCCGCCAATCAACTTTAAGCCCCATTCTCCGTACGAGAGACCTTTAAGTCTCCGGTGGTGCTGCGGCGCGTGTGCTGTACCGGACACCGCGTGGGAGTCTGGCTTCGGGCCGCCATTTTGTTAGCGAGGGTGGCGCGGGGGGCCGCGTGCTGGCGCTGTTGGTGGAGTTCGGTGCCGAGGGGTGTGTGAGATGATGGCGGCCGCGGCTTTCGCGCATCACTTTCGCGGTTGTGACTGGTGAGGGAGCTGCTGCCGTAGGGTACCGGCCTTCGCTTTCGGGTCTCGCCTGGCAGCGGTAGCGTCTGCCCGGCGGTCGGCGCGTTGCCGAGCGGAGCCCGTCTCTGCGCTCCGCACCTCTCGGGCGGGCGGTGCCTGGGGCGTCGGGCAGCCCCGGGCGGAGCCGCTGCTTTCGAGGGCACCGCTGGTGCCTTAAGCTGTGGCTCGTGCCCTGTATTTGCTGGCATTTGAAAGCCCTTTTGTTATGCTGTAGGTTTGTGTGGGAGTAGGGAATAGAGATTTTGATGACTGAAGCGTTGCAAACAAATGTGTGACTGCTCTCGCTTAGAAACTACGCGGTTTATCTGCGTAGTGTGCTTCTGACTGGGGCGGGTTTTGAACTGTAGTTAAGAAGGAGTGGCCTCACCGTGGTTTTAGGAAGGTGGATTCAGTTTTGTTGACTTTGTTTTTTTGAAATCTTGACCGTGTAATTAAACTGGGTATGAGGAGCTCTTCCAGGGTGTGTTTCTTGGGCAGGAGGAGGATTTAGAGGAGTAGTACAGGAATCTACGTTTATTTTTCTAATGACTTTTTTATCATCTTTTCTTGTAGAGAGATGCAGAGTTGTTAATAAGAGGGCTGAGGTTTCTAAAGGTGTGTTCTGAACAAATAAGTCCTAACTGATATGTAGGTGAGTAAAAAGAAAAAGGTTGGCTTTGGTTTTGGTTTTTGTTTTGTTTTGTTTTTTTTTTTTTTAAGCGGTAGCAATCTGTGTTAGTGTGATGCTGTTATGTGGGCTGTGACAGGGGGCAAGCAAATACTAATGCACAAATTACTTTCATTTGTTATGTGTTTCTGCAACCAGGGGTTTGTTTCAATTAAAAAAAAAAGTGCCCAAAGCATCAGTGGTGCACCTTCAAAAGTTTCATTTTCTCTAGTGATCAGATGTTTCTTCCAGACAGACAGAACCCTTCCCTCAAGGCTGTTTTCTTTCATTAAAAAAAACCCTAGAGTTTAGCTTTCTGTTTTCATTACAGGGAAAAGTGAAAATCAGGGGGGGTTGTTTAACAAGGTATTCGTCAGATCTGGATTTGATACTGCTTTTTCTGGGGGGTTTTGTTTCGTAACTGGTGGTTTTGGGTTGTTTTTTGAGAAGTCATATATCTTTCTTCCTCCTGTGTGAGATGTTCTGGTAGGCTTTACAGTAGGAGTGCTCATTTATCTGTCTTTTTTTGTTTGTTTAGTTTTTGTTTTGTGGAGCTAGAATAATAGAGATTGATACTTACTCTGAAAATAGATTGATCACTAGCTACTTCATATATGCTTGGGATAAAAACTGTTGTGTGGTTCTGTTGAAGATTTCTTGCAGGCTGAGGAAGGTCTTGGTCTAATAACTTGAAACTGAAAATTTCACTTTCAGCTTTACATAAAAATTCATAAATCAAGCATATGCTTTGTCCAGTCTATCCTTGTGTGTTTATCCACTGTCTTTGCATTTGACAGATGTTGTCTACCCCTAATTGCTTTGTAAGAACAGCAGTTTGTGTCATAGAATTGCTTAGTTAGATTATGGGCATGCACAGCCTTTTTAAGCAATGTGAAATCACAAATCCATTGACAAATTTGAATGGAACTGGAAGCTGATCTTGGAGACAAGATTACAGTTGAAGGCCAAAGAAGTATCTGAAGGGTTTAAAGATACTTAAACTGTCAGAATTGGAGTGTTGAGACAGTACAAAACACACCTTGCACAATTGTTAGTTGATGGGCAGCGCAGAAATGTTGGACACTGACAACGTGTTCTGTATGTCCTTGCAATTATGAAAACTTAAAATATGCTACAGCTATACCTGATAGTGTGTAGACAGCCAGATTAAGTAAACAGTAAAGCACACAGGTATAAGTTGTTATTGATTTGAAGAAGTGATTTACACAGAAAAAGCAGAATGAGTGAGGGAGGTGTCCTTGGTGGCTCACATGTTAATGAGAGAGAGAGAAACAGACTGGAAATACTTTTGCACATAAAACCTCCTTGTAACTGCAAGTCCCGTGCAATGAAACATTGAATTGGATCTCCTTTAGAGAGATTTGCGGTTAAATTTACTGGATGTAGGTAGCATTCATGAGATGAGCAGAGAATACATAAATGACGTTAATTGCTTCCCATTCTTGTTTTCTTTGAGCAGAAATACTTCTATTTGAGAAGAAATACAGTTACCTTCCTCGTTTTCTGTCCTGTTCTGCATCCTTGCATGTCTGTGTCGTTGTGTACGTCTGCCTTCCCCCTGTTTTTCTGATACAATCTTTAATTCTGTGTGTTATTCTGGGAACAGCTTTCTGATTATGAATTATTCTCAAGTGATAAAATTAGTCTGTAGCCACAAGAGCAAGTCCACAAGTACTTTTTTTCAGATGTTATCTGAACGTGTTTTTACAAAGAGAATTGTGTCAAGCGTATTGCAGTTGCATAGAAAATGACAGCATTAAATGTTTAGTATACGTTTTAACCAGAAGTGTAATAATATGCTATTAAAGCATTTTGAAAACAAATATTCCTGTAAGGAATTAATTGACAAAGAAAAAATACGGAAAATTATCAGGCTGATCTTACTTCTTTTCTTTGCAGGCAGAACGGAATCTCTGACTCCCTCACCAAACGCAGATATGAATCTTAAGATAACTCGCGTAGAATGCTATCCCGAATGCTTTGTTATAGTGTTCCAGGGTCAATACAAGGCAGGATGTGAGCTTGACTATCACATACTACAAAATGAAATACAACGTGTATTGAAAGTAAAAGGTAATGCTTACGTTGGTGGATCTTGTTTGGTGGAAGACACAGAAGGAGAATGGCATAGAGGAAGAGTTCTGGAAAAGAGGGATAATATCTGTGAGGCTTTTCTTATAGACACTGGGCAAGTGCTAGTGGTTGAAGAAACGCATCTTGCTTCTGCTTCTGATGAATTGTTTCAGCTGCCCCCAAAGGTGGTTTGGGGCGTTTTTGCAAGCGTACTACCTCTTGGAGAAAAATGGAGTCCAAAAGCCATTAATTATTTTTCGTCTCTGGTAGGATTACAGATTACAGGTCATGTGAAAGCTGTTATACCATACCAAGTGTTTATTCTAGAAGTGCCAAAGATCATTAGTGATGTTCTTGAATTGCAGTTAGGAAAAATTATTGATGGAGATTCATTTTGTCTTATTGTAGAAATGTTAAGCGCCTTTCCCCAAGAAATGCTATGTAAGAAAGTGCCACAATTATTGCGACAGAAGTATCCAGTCAAGGAATTACTTACTTTCAGTAATTCTGATCAACCAGCAGATTGTTGGCCAGTTCCAGATGTTCTCTTCCCACATTTACCTGTTGGCAGTAATGAAAATGTAAAAATAACCATTGCAGCGAGCCCAACTAAGTTTTACTGTCAGATACAGAAATGGCAGAAAGAGCTGGAAGATTTGACAGGAGCTATGAATTTGTACTATGAAGCTATCAGTACAGAAAATAATGAATCTTGTGATAGTTTAGGGCTACTTTGTGCTGCCAAAAGCCAAAATGGACACTGGCGTAGGGGAGTTATAAAACAGCTTCTTTCTGACTCTGTGGAAGTCTGGTTTATGGATTTTGGCAATACTGAAGCTGTGCCATCTAGTTGCATTCAGAAACTTAAAGTAGAGTTTATGAAATTACCAATGATTTCATTCCCATGTGCGCTGTCTTGTTTTGATAGTGAGGATGAAACAGTAATAAAAATTCAGTTGAAAGAACTTATACAGGCCTTGATAGGACATACTTCTGTGTGTGTCCGTGTTGATCTATTCAATGACATTAAACACTTGTATTATATTACGATGCAAAAGCAAAATCTTGGAATTAGTGCTAAGCATCCAGAAAACCTGAACGAGGCAGCTGCGTCACGTGTCTCGCTTTTGGAAACAAAAATCAGAAATACTGCTATAAACTACAAACCATGCAATGAAAGATACAATTCATTTAAGAATTGTACTGGAAATAAACATACAAAACCCCCCTTACCTGAATGGGATATTGTTTTGTTAAGCCACTGCAATAGAGTAGAAATGCGAATGAATTCTTTCCATACTGCTTTTGTTGTATATGTCATAAATCCATCTAACTTCTGGATTCAAACATGCGAATATGAGAATGAATTTCAAGCCTTGATGAAAAATATTGCAGACACATATAACAAATGTGGAGCTGATGAAATGGTCCTTAAAAACCCAGAACCTGGATTGCTATGCTGTGCCCGGTATAGCAAAGACAGACATTATTATCGGGCTGTTGTCATTGAAGTGCTTCATGTAAACATTAGTGTTTGTTTTTTGGACTTTGGAAATACAGATACAGTACCCTGTTGTGATGTGAAAACATTGCTTCCTGAGTTTTCTGATTTACCAGCTTTAGCTATGTGTTGTGCACTTGCTTGCACATTTCCTGTTGACGGTGTGTGGATTAAAAAGGGAATTGATTACTTCAAACAGTTTGTGTTTAACAAACTACTCCTGGTTCATGTCACTGGAAAGCAAAACAACAAGTACATGGTTAACCTGCAGCATAAGAATGATTTGCAGCAAGAAAATGTTGCTGCATGTATGGTTCAAGCTGGGTATGCTGAATACAGGGAGAAGACACTAGATTCCGTTACACATTCGACAAAAAAAAGTCAAGCCTTGAATCCCCACAAATTCAAAAAAAAAAAAGTGAATTCACAGAGCAAATGCAATATTCATAAAAATAAGGTATCTGGAAATGGAGAGAGATTTCAGAAGGAAAAATCATTAAGTGTGCCTTCAGTGCTGAGAGAATCTGTTGTGCTGTCCTGTTTTGGAAAAGGTGCTATCTCTGAAAGGTCTAAATCAGTATGTGAGAAAAAAATATTTTATAAAGAGTTTGTGTTTAAACCAGGAGCTGTTTTTGAGGTGGTGTGTTCTTACGTTGTTTCACCAGCAGATTTTTCATGCCAGTTGCAAAGCAAATTGCCAGAACTAAATAAATTAATGGAACAAATTCAGGCTTACTATAAAGAGCATACCAGTCCTTACAAAGCTGGACAGGTTGCCTGTATTGTTAAATATCCTAAAGATGGAAAGTGGTACAGAGCAACTGTTGTGCAGCAAGTATCCACAAACGAAGTTGCTGTGGTTTTGGTAGACTATGGTTATCGGGAAAGAGTTTTACTTAAAGATCTTCAAGCTGTTCATCCAGATTTCCTGACTCTGGAAAGTCAAGCGTTTCGATGTGCACTTAAAAAAGTACCCTTACAGATTGACTCACTCACTTGGTCTGAAGAAGCGCGTAGACATTTTGAAGACTTCATTTCTGCTTCTAGAGGACCTCTGACTTGCATCATTTATGCTCTTATTCTTGTAAGCCCCAACTGTTTATGCAATATAGTTGACTTACAGACTCCATTTATCAGTGCAGAGGAATTCCTTGGAGAACGTGGTCTCACCCAGTGTGAATATATTGATCCGAAAAACCTTGCGTCTTTGGGTTCTCTGTACAGTTTTTGCTACTCGTCTTTTAATATAAAAATTGGGAGTGAGGAGGAGGTTTATATAACTCATATACATAGTCCTTCAAAATTCTATTGTCAGCTTAATCGAAACACTGAAACTATAGAGGCATTGATGAAGAAGATTAGTGTCATAAGTAAAATGTCAAATAATGCAAAACATGATACCAGCAATATGCGACTATATATAGCCAGATATTTTGAAGATGGTCTCTTTTATAGAGCTTTGGCTTTTCCTGTGGAATCGACATCCTACCTATGCGCTGCCTTTGTGGATTTTGGAAATAAGAATATGATAGAGAGAGACCAGTTGATACCTATTCCATACTCTGCCACTGACCTAATATTCACACCCATGCAAGCTATTAAATGCTGTCTCCCAGGTCTTAGGGAGACGAAAATTCCAGCACAAGTTACTAGATGGTTTGAAGAAACATTCCTTGGTAAACGGCTGAAGGCTGTAATTGTATCCAGAGAATCACATGGACAGATTGTTGTGGAGTTATATGATGGACAACTCAAAGTAAGTCAGAAAGTTAAAGAAAAAGTACTGAAAGCATTGGCACCCAAAAATTATGAGGAAGAATTTGTTGGAAGTAATGGAGGAATGATATGTCACAAGGAAGATGACAAAGGAATTAAGAAAGTAACTTAAAAATTCTGGAAGAGTTACATTGGAAACTGAACTGCCAAGTATATGATAAGTATTATCAGACAGAATGTTGAAGAGCAAACTATGTAGCACACAAGTTGTGTAGTGGGTCGTCAAAACTGCTAACTTTACAGGACAGTGAGGAACCAGATTTTAGAACTACTGTTAGTGCTGCTCTGGAGCACAGAGAGGAACTTCTGGTTGGTGAGCCTACTTCTCAATTACTCTGTCATCCTGCTTTAAATTCAAATGAAATAACTGTAAATGCTCTCTCCGAATCTCATAATGAAAGACTAAATTATACGGGTCAGCAGGAAAGGAGTAACAAAAATATACCTGAGTTAACCAGTCTTCCTCAATGTGATATTCGGGTGAATTTTGAAGTAGCAGGGTATATTTCTCACATGAACAGTCCATCAAGTTTCTATGTTCAGCTTGTGGAGGATGAGAACTTAATAATACAACTAACAGAAGAATTAAATGAAAGCATGGTGAATATGGATCATGAAAATTGCTTGGATGAGCTCATGGTAGGGGATCTTACTGTAGCAGAGCATGACACTGATTGTTTTTGCTATAGAGCAGTTATTAAAACTCCGAAATCCAGAAACTCCTTTGAGGTGGAGTTCATTGACTATGGTGATACAGCAGGTGTAAGTCCTTCAAAAATCTTTAGGATTCATAAAAAGTTCTTAACTTTGAAAAGACATAGTGTTCATTGTTTCTTAGCAGAGTAAAAAGCGTTCCTGATGAAAGCTGGGCTAGTAAAAGTGCTTCATATTTTGTAAGCAAAATAAGTAACCAGTTGCTTGCAGGTTCTTACTGCGACATGGAGAGTGATGGGAAATAGATGTAATTTGTGATGGAAAGTCTGTGTCTAACGACCTGCAGAAAAAAGGCAGGACAAGGTGTCAAAAGACACCAGTGCATAATCAGAAAAATAGACAAAACCAAATTCTGGTTGCAAATTATAATTCTTAAGAAAGTCTAGGAATGGTTTGGGTGGTCAAAGCAAAACTAAGGCTGTTAGGATGAAAAATACTTCCAAAGCACCCTTAAATGTTCTTCCTCAAGATATAAATTCTAGACTGGTAGAAGGAGCAGCAGTAATTAATATTTTAGAGAGTGGAGAATTTCATGTACAGTTGCTTAGAAATTTGCAAATATTACAGGAGTTAAATGCAGTGCTTATCAAAGAAGCACAGAGAATTGATTTGCTTAGAGTGGATGACACTGAAGAAGGATTGGAATGCATGACACAATCTGAAAGGAACTTGAAGTGGTATGGATCAAAAGTGCTGAAGAAATTTGTGAGGGAGAAGTTAATGCTAGTTTTTTTCATGGATTATGGCAAGTGTGAGATGGTGTCCTTAAATAATGCGAAGAAGCTCAGTGACCAGATTAAAAGTATTCCTAATCAAGCAGTGTTTTGTAAATGGGTTTGGTTTAAGAACTGAAGAAAATTCAATTTGTCCATGCAGTAAATGCCCTGCTGTATAGTGAAATAAGGATCTTGTTTTTGAGATATTTTAAATCCTTTCAAATCTGGGAAGTAGATATTTTAATAGGGGAAATTCTGCTTTAGGAGTATTTGAACGAGTCCTTAAGTCATTGTCAGACTATTGTTGGACCAGAAAAATCCAGTAATATGAACTGTAAGGAGTTTCATACATCATTCAAGATAAATTCAGTCACATGGGTGCTGGTGCAGAGTGGCAGAAGGTATCCTGGGTTTGCAACTGCAGTTACTGATCCTTCAAACTTCTGCATCCAGTTTAAAGTCTTATTTGATTGCATGAAAACCTTGTCTCTCCTGCTCTCTGACCTTCCTGATAACTTGCCGGTGTTGCCAGGAGAACTTGTGGCTCCTGGTGCTAGCTGCTTGATCAAGTTTGGGCCGGAAGTGCGGCAGAACAGGGCAGAAATTAGTGAAGTAACAGGTCAGTTTGTTGTTCTTATGTTTATTGATTATGGCTTTCTGAAGAGCATCCCTTACTCTGATATCCATAAACTTAAAGTTATTCCAGAAAGTCTGTCTTATTTACCATATTTGATGCACTCTTGTTCTTTACGTGGTACAGTTCCTGCCAAGGGAGAATACTGGAGTAATGAAGCTAAACTTCTGTTTCAGAAGCTTCTTGGTAAACCAGGTCTGATACTTCATTTTGAACACTATGGCTCTGAAATGAAAATAGAGGTGGATGTTCTGTATGAGGACAACAATCTAGCACATGACTTAATTGCTGATGGTCATGCAGTCTGCTCTAGCAGGAGATACTGCCTCCTTCCGGTTGGCAGAATTAAATCAGAAAACACACTTTTGCAGCTTAAATGTCCGAATTCTAGTTAATGTGCTTTCCTTTGTGAACCAGATTATAATTATGACAAAAACTCTTACTTTGCTGACAGAAATAAAGCAAAGAAGTGAAACAAAAAAACTATCAGAAGCATAGAGGACTATCTGTCATAAAGCTTCAAATAAGGAAGTCTGGTGAAGTGGGTGCTGAAATATCACTGACAAAGGATCTGAGTTCTTATAACACTGAAAGAAAAAAACTGTGAAAGATGGACAATACTGTGAAGAAGTTTTTCTCAGCATTGTGATGATAAGAAAAGTAAAATTGAATTAATACATAGTAAATCTGCTACCAGGAGCGATGGTTGAGACTTGTGGTTCTGATGTTCAACAGTCTAGAAAGATACTGTGAAGATATTATCAAATGAATTATTTGATTACTAAGTAGACTCCAGTTAGGAAAATACTTCTTCAATGCATTAAAAAAAAAAAGATATGGATATTGCTCTTGGTATATTTTTTTTCTCCGAAATGTTTTGTCCTCTTGTTGTCTTAATTTAGACAGTCATGTTTTTGGCAAACCTTTCTGTCAGAATGCTTTTACAATTTGTCTGTATACATAACGTATAAAACTTTATTTGCAGTAACATCTGTTTTACAGTAGTGTTGTCTCGTTTTGGATGCTCAGAAAACAAAGATGCCAAGGTATTCTTCTTTCTAATTCCAAAGTTCCCCTGTGAGTATCTTTTGTCTTCTTAGGAGAAAGTTTACTAACACTATACCAAAAACTTGGATCCCCATTTGTGGGAGCAAGACCCATTAAGTTGTTTTCAATTAGCTCTTCTTGTGAAGATGCAGTTGACCTGTCTCAAGGTTCCCTTTAGGCAGAGTGTGAGTTGCATCACAATTGGGGTCGTTCTCCCTGCTGAGTGTGCATGTTCAGCTGATCTCTCTTCCATCCTCCCCACACATCTATCAAAATGGAGAGGAAGTTTTCTCTGTGAACTGAGTCTATCTGCATCTTGAAGGGAAACATTGAGAGCCTTTTCCTTTTTTTCTTTGGAGGAGGAGGAAATTTCAGGAGAACTGAAAAGTGCTGATATGCTGTATATGTCTTAGAGCTTTTTTTTCCCCCAGTAACAATTCTGAAATTGAGAATGTCAGACATTTATCTGATTGTTATCTATTTGTTTATTTTAATTCCATGCCCCTCCCTCGTCCGTCAATTGTTTGGGCAAGACAAAGCTTAAGAGGCCTGAAGTGTGAGGGATTTATTTTTGTCTGTGCTGTGATTGGTTGAATTTAAATTAAAAAAGTATACATCCCCAATGACAGACAGTATGTCTAATGCATCTCTACATGCAACTAAGTCTAAGAATACTCTGCTGTGCCCTCCCTGCCCCAGCTGGGTATCATGATGTATTTAATTCCTGTGTAAACTTGAAAGCTTTATCTGGAAAACAGAGTTTCTAGATTTTTTTTTTTAAGAGAGAGACATGTCCAGCAAATTGGAGTAAATAAGAGAGAAGACAATGCAAGCTGATCTTTGCAAAGTTAACTCTGCTGGTGAATTATTCAAAAAGCATGCAAATGTTTTTGGTTTACAAGTGAAAGATGCCTGTTAGTAACAAATCAGAAAAGCATAACATAAAATTTAAGTAAATCAGCTAAAGTATCTGAAATACTATATTAATATATTGATTAAATAGAGGAGGGTTTTTGTAGCCATTTGTGATTGTTGTTTTCTTTGTATGTCACCATTTTATTATGTTATTGCAGAATTTGATTTTTTTCATAGTTAAAATTATAAGCTTACCTGACATGTTCCTTGTCAGTAGTTTGACATACTGCTTTCTCTTATGATAAAACGTAAAGGTTTTGTGCAACGTTACTCAAGTGATAACTTCACATTTACTTCACTGGGCTATGTTCATTGTAATGCCAAGTAATAGTGTCAGTGCCTCTACATGAAAATTCAGGGGTTAATTAACTGTGATTCTGACTTACGGCTATCATTCAGTTGGAACAGCAGGTGCTTGGTTGCCTTTTTAAAGGTGATTTGGATACCCTAAATGCCAGTCCTGTTGGTGTAATATTAATATACTACTCGCATATTTTATTTTTTGCTAATATAAAGGGTATTGCGCTTTAACTTCTGTGTACTGTTAGAAGACTGCTTACCTAATGTTACAAAATAGAGCCTAGAAATGGCATATGATTAAGAAAAAATAAACAGCTGTGTGCGCGCTGTTTTTGTGTTCTGCAAATTGCAAATGTTAGATTTATTTGCAAGAATGTGTGTTTTAATTTTAAATCATAATGAGTCTAGCTTGTGAGAATTTCTGTTCTGAAGGTCTGATACCCAAAGTGCTTAGGTAAAAACGAGGTAATTGAAAGTATTTTCAGAATTATGCTGCACCAGTAAATATAGAGAATGTCTTTTGTTGCCATTGTTGATACGAATTTTCAGAAGTGTGTTATAAGGTTATGTTATGATTGTTAGGTGAAGTTGCTGGAATGTGGGACTATGGATTTTATTCCCAGTCTTCTTTCTTTGGTGTGTACCTCCCCTGTCCCCAGCCTCAGCTGTAACAGCATTTTTCTTGTAAGTAGGAGAGGCTATACTTGTAATCTAGTTGAAAGAAATTGTCATTTGCTTAGGTGGTTTTTCCTATTTGTTTTGGGCAAGCACAATTCTGAGCAAAAGTGCTACTTTGATTTGGTAGAATTTAATTGGAAACTACTGTTTATTGTTTAATTGTGTTTCTTAAATGTATTTGTTTATACCATGCCATTGATTATTTTGATTTTTTTTTCTAATGCGTGAAACTGAGAGAACCAGTTGCATTTGTTTGGAATTAAAAATGTTCCCATACATACTGATGTATTCAGTATTCTGCCTGTTTGTCATGAATAATAAAATGCTTGTCTTCTGTGTGTAACTTGCCTTGCCCAAGTCATTCTGAATATTTTGAAGCTTTCTGTGACCTGTTTGGTTGGTGAATACATTGGAAACAATCTGAAGGTACATCAGTATGTTCTTTGTGGGATGGTGCCAAGGAACAGTCCTTGCCCTCTAGACCAGCAGCTGTGGAGTGGGTTATATCTGCTTGCACTGAATCAAGGCTTGCTTTTGAATGCTGTACTAACGGCACAGGTGTTCTGCCTGCTCACTTGTACAGCTTTCTAGATGAGATGTGTGCCGCGCTCAACCTTGGTCTGCTTTGTGCTGGTCAGATGCATTCTCAGTAGCACACGCTATAAAGGCAGCCAGGCCTTATATGCCAGATAGGCACACTTTTATAATACCATTACTTAAATCTTTTTTAGATTTGTATGCAGTTACTTTGAGAAGCATTTTCCATCACCTAAAGATGTGCATTTCTGAACTTTTAAACTGTATTAAAAAGATTATTTGGATGTTTTTATAATGTTCTTGAGTTTTATAATGTTCCATAAACCTTACCAGATATTGGAGTGGAGGGAAGGACGTGTAACTTTTTCTATTTTGTTTTCCCAAGGGAGCTTTAGTATAGTGTATCTGTACAATAAGATGCCTGAGTTTTAGTAACTTGCGATGCACCGTTACTCCCTAGAGGAAGAGTACCTCATGCTGATTTTGCTGATCCTTTCTGGCTGGTTTAGAAGTAACCCTGTACTGTCACCAGAGGGACAGTATGGACTGTCAGGGAAATAGTTCAGACGTCAGCCAGCAGAAATAGTGGGCCTGAAAGAAGGAGATTTGAGATCATTAAGGTTTCATGTAGGAAGAGAGGCAGGGAATGAGAATGTTTCACTGGAGATACGGAATGGGTGGCTCAGGAGTTTTGAAATGACTGGTTATTGAATGTTTGTATGGGCCAGGAAGCATGGAAGTTTTGGTTTTCAGGCAGAAGTTTAGGTTTCAGTGCTAACCTAGTATGTGAAGATTAAGTTTGCAGTAAAAAAATAGGAAATGAAATATGAGTGTAGAGCATGAAGAAGAGCTCTTAGAAGCTAACAAATGATCATCTATTCCATGGAAGCAAACTTGCGGGTGCAACAGAGCCACTGATGTTGCTTTTAATTACACTTAATGTCTGCAGAGGATTGTATATGTATTGATTGGGTGTGCCTTGTTAGCTGCAGACCCAAGTCTGGAGGTAAGCTTCACCGCTGTCCATAGACAGCTGCACTTCTACTGTGGGAGTGGTGCTTGAACAAGGTACAATAACCTTACTCCTTTCTTTTTTCCCCCCCCGAACCTGCTTTTTTGATGCTCCTGTGCCACCTTGTCTTTGCCCACGTGCCTCCCAAATAAACAACCCATCCCAAGTAACTTTTTCTTCTTCGGTCCTACCTAGGTCCTACCTGGATTTGGTATTTCTTACTGTTACCTCAGCAGTCTGGGCCCTATATGGTATTACTGTACAGTTACCTTGATGTCAGCAGCCTTGTACCCCAAGACTGCCTTCTAATTGTTTGTTTTGTCCTGCTTACATTTAATTTATTTCACATGCTCCCTAGAGAAAATTATCTTTGTCTTCACTTTTCTGCCTAACCCTAATTAAGCACAAGCAGTTTCTTATGTGCAGTTTCCAATATTAGAGCAACAGAATAATCTAGTTTGTGCTCACGTGATATCTTCACCCCTGAATAGTTTTCACCACCTTCCCAGTTCCCATCAAGGGCATTAGCTAATTAAGAGGCTTAGTGCTCTGGCAGGACCTTTTGCTAATACTCGGTGATCCGGGTGACATTCTTAGCCCTGATGGTGGAGAGAAGAGGCTGGAGTAGTAGCATATTAGTCCTGTGGATTTATGCAGCTGCTTATATCAACAGGAATTTTGTTTTTATGACAGCAGGACCCTCTGAGAATTATGGACTGCTGGGCAGAGACATGATCCACCTGAGAAAGTGAGGAAAGAACATCTATGTCAGCAGGCTGACCAATGTGGTAAGGAAAGTTTTAAACCTGGAACAATGTGGGTAGGGAAGTGAAGAAATGGTGCATGAGGTGAGGAAAAAAAAAAGGATACAGTCTCATGGGAGCAAGAGAGACCTCAGGAATACTAAAACAGTAGAAACGAGGCTACATCAAGTATGTGTATACAGATGCATGCAGCCTAGGATATAAGCAGGAGGAACTAGAAGCTGGAGTTTGGATTTGCAAGAGATGTAAAAGCCTACAAGAAGAGAACTCAACTTGTACAAGTCCATGCCACCTGCCACACTAAATCCAAAGGTGCTGAGATAACTGACTGATGTAATTTCTTAGATTTGGGGAGGTTCCCTATGTTTGGAAGGAAACAAATGTTGCACTCATCTTCAAAAGATGCCTGAAGGACAATCAGGAAACTACAGGGTCGGTCCATCCCACTTTGGTACTTGGGAAAAGCATGGAGCAAGCCTTGGAATGCATTTCTGGGCACATGTAAGAGAACTAGGTGATTGGTAATAGTTGGCACAGATTTACCAAGAGTAAATCAGGCTTGACCAACCTGAGGGGGGAACGGTGGACATGATGTACCTTGACTTGTGCAAGGCTTTCACCATTCTAGTATCCAGGGTAGAATGTTACTCTCGGGATGGGTCAGGAACCAGATGGATTAAAAGCTGTTGGGATAGTTGTCTTCAGAGTGTAGTGGTTAATGGGATATGCTCTATCTGGAGGTTGTTAACAAGTGCAGTACTGCAGGGGTGTGTCCTGCGTGCTGTCCTTTTGAACATCTTTATCAATGGCCTGAAGGAGGCAATGGCGTACTTGCTCATCAAGTTTGCACATTATACCAGGTTGGGAGGACCAGCTGATAAATCTTGAAGGCAACAGACTGCAATCCAGAGGGAGAGGCTGGAGGAATGGGTCAGCAGAAATGTGATGAAATGTAACAGGGACGAATGGCCATAAATTGAAAGGAGAGATTTAGACTGGGAAGTAAAACCTTTTCAGAATGAGGACAGTTAAGCATTGCAGAATGTTGCCTAGAGGGATTGTGCAGTGTCCATCCTTGGTAGTTTTCAGCACTCAACTAACTGGATGTAAGTTCTGGCAAACCTGGTCTGACCACATAGCTGACCCTGCTCTGAGCAGAAGGTTGACTAAGTGACCTCTCAAGGTCCCTTTTCACTTGAATTATCCTGTTAACTGCTGCAGCTCCTTTTCATACCTTAGTAGCTTCCAAAGCCTTGCTTCTGGAATGAAACTCCCTAAATCTTACTTCAGCACATTGTTAGCCAGTTTAATTCAAGCCATCTCCACCACCAGTTTAAGTGTGAGCTCCTGTGTGAGCTGCCTGACATCTGGTGGCTCTGTGCACACTGGCATGGCTCCTGGCAGCCCTTTGCAGGGTACTTGCCCCTTCCCTAAATTTCCTTTAAGCGATGATCTCTGCTTTTGTTCTGAGAAAAGGTGAAACGTTAGAATAAGCAGAGCGTGTGGGGGGAGGAGGGGTGGGGGAAAGGTTGGAGATGTTATTTTAGGAGAGGCCTGATATAAGAAAATGTTTGGTGGCAAATTTCTGATTGCTGTTGATACGTAGATACTATATTTGCAGACTGGGTATTCAAAAGCACTTAAAAATGCACATTCCCATTAATGCACAGTCAATTTCTATTTCTTAATTATTTAGACACACTTTAAAAACTCATTTTTTATTTCTTTCTCCAAGAATATTTTTTTTGCATAATAATAAACATTATGAAAACAAAATCATGAAAACATTCATATCTGAACTGACTTTAGGGACAGCTATCTTAATTCCTGCAGATTTAATAAAAAAGTTTTAGGACTACCATGTCTAGATCTGCATAATGAAGGAATTAAAACTGTGATTGCAATGTAATTTTTAGTGAGCAGTAAACATTAGGAATCCAACTGGGTGACCCTGAGATATAACTAGACCTCGTTCTGTGAAATTATTTTGCTGCATATAAAAAGAAATGGAGTAAAAGTGGGTTTAAATGGGTTTAATATTCTTTATTTTGTACTTTAAAGGAATACCAAGGTGTTAAGAGAGAAAACACTATTTGACAGACTTTGATTCTGATTAATTCTTTAGTGTTTAATCACGCTGATTTCATAGGAGTTTGAACTTAACACATAATATATGATCAAGCTCTTTAATTATGTTCATTTTCTTTTAAGTCATGAACCCATTGATCTCCTCTAATCTGACATTCCATATAATGTGGAATTTCACTTACTTTTGCATTAAGCCAGTATTCCCCCTTTTGCCTGCAAGGGTTCAAACCTTCATCTCTCATTTCCCACCTTCAAGCTATAAGCTTGCTACTCACCCCCTTGAAGCTGTTGTACTGTACAAAAAGTATTAAAGAGCTGTGATATGTGTCTCTTTCCCTAGCCACAGGAGTAAAGTCTGGAAGCTAGACAATTTCTTGGGCAAGGGGAAGCCTATGCTCCAGTTTCTCCTCAGAGGAATTCTTACGCATTTTTATATGAAACACTAGTTGATGAAACAACTCGGGAGGCGGACACTAGGACTTTCATAATCCAGTCATGTTCCCTGCATTTTGCACCATTTATTTTCCCTAATTAATCTTTGATCCTTTTCTGCAAAGCAGGACACCTTCAGCAAGAGAGATCAAATGACTGATAGCTCTGGGACGAAAGCTCACACCTGAAAACAATTAAAAACAAAAAATAAAAAGAAAAAACCTAACAGCTTTGGTGTGAAGTAAAGAATTAGCTTTGCATTTTCTTCACTTGGATTGAATGCACCAGCCTGCTTCATAATAGAGTGTATACTCCTTTTGTGTCTTAAAGGATAAAGCACATTAGAATATGAGACAAATTAGGCTTCTAATTTTATGAAGAGCTGCAGGGCTGTGAAGGAGTTGGATGGAAGAACCTACCTGCAGTGTAAGTTGGCTAAAGAAGGGTGGCATCTCAGGTGCCTGTACTCAGGGTTTCTGGTCGGCTGATTTAGGCATTTGTCCCTTCTGGTTAATGAGTCAGAGCATACCCTGAAACACCTGCCTTGAGCTGTGGTGTGGGCTGTGGAGTCTGCTCTGGTAGCCAGACTGAAAAGTTGACTGAAACTTAGTATGTCTTATTTGGTGATTAATGAGAAGTAATGCCTTACAAGAAGTTTACGGTACTAGTCCAGCAAAGGACTTGGGCAACATCTAATCTTTGGGTTTCTTGTCCCAGGCACAGAAAATTTTGGGGAATGCCAAGGCTTCCTGTAGACTGTATAGGGAAAAGTCTGACCTCTCAGTGTGGGATTTAAAACGATCTATGTTTTGGACACAAAAAACTGGGAGGATGAGAATGTATTCTAAATGTTACACCCTTCTAGAATGAAATGCTTTATGTGGAGTGTAAGTAGGGGCTTCAGTTCATGTTGAGTCTTTCCCTGAGCTGCATGTAGACAAATAGCTCATTCAACACAGTGGGCAGTCATCATAAAACACATCCCACCAGTTAAGAAGATAATGCTAAATTTTCATACAGTGTTTGCTGGTTACATCACTTGCTTAGCTGTTAGGAGTTCCAGGAACAAGTTCCTATTAAACCCATAGCCACACCCAGGGAAGGCACCTCAGACTGCATGGCATTTTGAGGAAGAGCAGTTTCCCTTCTTTCCAAAGCAGTGCAGCAAGGCACTTGGGATTCCTTGTGCAAAAGAGGAAAGGATGTGGTTTTGTAGCCTGGCTGCTAGGGTACAGCACTAGAGGGATTAAGATACATGCTCTAAAACCTTGCTTCTGTGACCTGTTCACTGCTTTGTCCACAGTAGAAGAGTTTCAAGAGGAGGGAATGAAAAGGTTCCTTATGCCATTATAGCTTGGTGATGGAAGGTATGTTTTTGGATGCTCTCAAGCTGAAAACATATCTCATTTTCTAGGTGAATGATTTAGCCATTAAGCTGTTCATTAATAAGTGTTTGCTACTGTCTTCTCTGGCAGCTCAAAAAAAAAAAGAAAAAGAAAAAAGGCAATGAGCACTGTTGCATGATTTATATGAAGTGGTCTCTCAAAGTAGCCTTTTCATTATTGGGGACCCCTAAGGGCTAGAAAGTAAGAACACCTGCTTTTTGGATGCTTTGCTCCTAAAGGATGTAGGTTGAAAAAAGCCCACGCTTGGATTCCAGCTGAGTGTATGTGGGAGATAAGCACTGAGGTGCTGAGACTGAAGTAGTTCAGGGCATGCTCGGGAGCACAGTTCCCGGTGCCTGCGGAATCAGGAAATCAGACAAGGAGGCAGCTAGTAATTGCAGGTGCCTGCAGGTACAGCAGCTGCTGAACACGGTGTTTTAAATAACAAGTTTGAACCTGGACTCTACAGTTCTGCTTAACGCTTGCTGTAAGATTTCATTAAATTTAGTCCATGCACTCAAATTCGTGCTGTTAGTTTTCTCCAGAAATATTTGAGTGTATTTTTAAAATGAAACTTACTGCCGATGTTTTGTCTTGTTTCCACCAAAAATTGACACTTTCTCGTCTTTGAGGATGGATTAGGAAGACTGAGCTAGGGACCGCTTTTGAGCAAACTGGACACACTCAAGTCCCAAGGGAGGGACACCTGGAGTGGAACAACCCTGTACAACAGCGCAAGCTGGCAACTGACTGGCTAGAAGGCAGCTCTGCAGAAAAAGGCGGCCGTATCCAATATCAGATGTTTGCGCTGCTGATGGGCAGCGGGATGAATATGGGTGAGCAGCGCGCATATGTGGTGAGGAAGTCTAACCACATACTGGGCTGCATGTAATCGTTGTCTTCAACTACCTAAACTGGAGGTACAGAGAAAACACAGCCAGACTCTTCTCAGGGCTGTGCAGTAGAAGGTGAGAGAGCGATGGACACAAGTTGCAGCAAGGGAAATTTCAGTCGCATACAAGAGAAATATTATTCCCAGTGAGACTAGTTAAGCAGTGGCACAGTTTGCCTGGGGAGGCTGTGGATTTTCCATTCCTTGGAGATACCAAGCCTTGGCTGAGCAAGGCCCTGGACAACCTGCCCTGGCTTTGATGGGCACAGGTTGCTCCTCGCAGGTTAACCCTGCACTTTGAGCAGGGGTCAGACCAAATGGTCTTGAGGGGTCTGTTCCAACCTTAGTTACTCTTTGATAACCATTATTTTCTTGGATTATACACAGTGTATTGTTAGATGTACCTGAACTAGTTTTAGATGATTTAATTTGGGAACGAATAGTTTCTCTGTGGTAACAAACAGCTTGGTCCCATCTGGGTGACTGGATTAGTGCTCAATATTAGACTTTATATTCAGGCTAGCTACTTTATAGCGCACATATACATACACCATCATTATGTGACTTAACCATGACAGACAGTATCCTACAGTACCAAAATGCCCTTTTCCTAGTTTATTTCTTTTGAATTCGCACATCTTCTGGTGTAATGGCTTTTTCCCCACAAAGTGCCTTATGTGGGTATATATGATCAGATGGGTAAATTTGGCTGAGCTGAAAGGGCTTATTAATAAGCAGGGAGCTTATTTTGTCAATGACTGTGCCATCCAGGCAGTAAGAAGCAACGGTGAGGAGTTGCCCCTTCCCTCTTATTCTTACACCCCAAATATTTTTCAACAAGGAAGTTTTAAATTTAAGGGAATGGATACTCACCTAATGTATCTTCTTGGTACTAGTAATCCTTATTTTGGAGTGGGCCACATATACCTGAGAAATATATATATATATATATATATACACACACACACAGAGAAAGTTTTACTCAGTCTTTACTTTGTAGCCTTTCAACAGAGTTAAATTAATTTGAAAAACAAAACCTTGTTGAAATGAGTAAGCTTATTAATGATGGTAAGGGTTACTTTGTTACAAAGAAAAATTGCTATTTACTGTATTTAAAAAAAAGTTCTACTGTATGAGGTATAATGTGATATATATATATATATATAACTACAAGTAATGGGAGGAAATTAAAAATAATTTAAACTTCCTGAAAATGAGTTCTATTAGGCTGTAGAGTAAGTTCCCAGGGGATGCTGTAGAAGCCTCATTATGTGGCTTATTTAAAACTAGATTAGATGCAGTGCCTGAAGGGAGCAAGCTTGGGCTGTTTCCTGAAAGGCTGAAGGAGATGACCTCAGAGGTATTTTTTTTGCTTCTGAATCATTTTATTCTGTGATGTGGTGCATCTGGGAAAGTCTTGTTCATTCTTATATGAGAATGCTTTGTAGGTGCCCCTCTTCCTACAATACGTCCGTGTAATTTTTGAAACGAATGTTTTTTCCCCATAGTAGGAGTTTATAAGTCTTTGTATTGATGCATATCACACTGAATGTGAGTAAAAATAATGGCTTTTTTTAATACAACATCAGGAATAACTTGACAAAGGTAGAAGTATCCCCGCAAATGGCTTAATTCTTCCTTTTGGTTTTAGAGTTTAAAATTTACAGTTAAGGTGAGTGTCTTTACAACCTTGACTCTACATATCAGTGGGTGGCCTGAAAGTTACTGTGTTCGTGATGCTCTCTTCTGTCCACAGGAATGGTGACCTCAGCGTACCTGTAGAGTGCAGACCTGTGTGTGCTGGAGGGTGATCTCAGGCCATACCTGGGACTGAGCCACAGTTTGGATGGGTATATGAGGGAGCCTGGAGGTTAGTCTTGAAGCTGCTCTGTAAAAGTCTGGGTATATTTGTTGTGACTTTATTATTCTCTGCCTCAGTGACTGTATAGCTATTTCATACAAAGTGAAATAGCCCCAAAAGAAAAGGATGTAGGAGAATGGTTACATTGGCATTAGTGATTGCGTATCTAAGACTGTTAGATTTTTCTCACCTGCTATTCTGGAAAGAGCAGCATTGTAAAATTTCAGAGAAATTCTTTGTCCCATTCACATAGAAACTCTTCAACATTTTTTTTTCTTTGATCCCTAGCTTAGTCTCCGTTATAAACTCGTAAGGCATATATGATCTGAGCTTTCCTTATTTGTAATGTTTACTTCCATGAGAGGAGACAGTTTCCTCTACAGAAAAGATTTTGTATTAAACAAAAAAATCTTGCTAGTCTTTATAGCATTGTTTGATTTTTTTTGCAAGTATTCAATTGGCATACAAACTTTCAAAGTGACTAAAGGACCAATAAATTTAAAAGGCCTATAAATTTTATAAATTTTAAAGGCCTATAAATTTACAGTTCTGTAATATGTATGCACAGTATTTGCTCCAAGTTGTGATTTGATAGCTGATGCCAAAGGGAGTGCAGACATTCATTTAATTTTGGATCATTAGATCCAAAGCTGTCCTGGTGATTATGGTATGCTATTATTTTTGTCCCTGTCAAAACCAATGAACAGTTGTACTAGTGATGGGCTCAGCTGACCAGAGATGCTCAAAACAGAAGATTAATGATGAAGAGCTGGACCATGCACAAGAATGTTTCGAGGAAAATTTAGAGAGAAGGGAAATAAAGTTGTTGTTTGAAATTTATTTATGTAGCATTTGCATTAACCTTACAATATAGTTGCAATGCTTTCATCAAGAAAAAAATCCTGTAGTTTATAGTACGTTTAAACTATTACTATAATTTAAAAAAATTTTACTTGGAATGGATTTTTTTTTGCCAATAATTGTGCAAGTTCAATCCTGTAATACAAAAATAGCTTCCTCAGCAGATGGTATATTGTCATCCAGTGCAGCGCTGCTAAGTGACCATTCAGCCATCATGCATGGCAAGTGCACAAACAGATTTCTTTAAAATTGTGATTAAATTTCACCACTTCCAGTGATACTGCTAGATGAATTTTCTGAGCTTTGTTCTGTGACCGTCTTCTTCCTCTAATTACTTTTTTTTTTGGTTTTATTTTCCTTTAGCTGAGGGTGTCCCATTCCTTATCTCCAAATCTGCTATGAGATATTCAGTTTCTGAGAGGAGATACTTATAGAGTTTTTCAGTTTGTATTGTGTCCTGCCCTGTGAAACCCTTCCCCGCATTTTCTCCACCTGCTTGGGCTCCTCGGAGATTGTGTGTATCAGAACTGAGTAACAAGACACTGACAAAAAAACTACAAACCTGGGAGGTACGTATGAATAGCGTTGTATGCTTGGTAAATTAGGAATGTTGTTTCTGCAGCTATTTTTTTCCTCTATTTAACCATAACAACCAATTTAAAGCAATGGTTTGACTAGGTAGGAGAGTGATTAAAATGTTACGTTGACCAGGTAGCAGTGTTTCGATTTCACCAAGATACCATTGGCCACCAGGTGGAGACTTTGCATTAACTTTTCCTTTCCCAAAGCTACAAAAGAGGGTATCAGCGTAAGACGACATTTGCACAAAAATAAAATAATCGCATTTATTTTTCAGGTCTTCTTTTAGATAATTCTTGCAATTAAAATTTTCCCAACCTGATCTGAGGAGCCTAAATCTTAATTCATTGAAAAAAGAGAAGCATACAGTATAAGATTTAGCAACACAATGCTGAATTGTTTCATGAAATGATGGGGAATTTGCTAAAGTTCAATATGTTCTGTCTGCCTGATTCTTCTTTTTAAGTGGCAAGGAATTGACCGATCTAGAATTATTGTCATTAAAAATGACCTAGTTATAAAAACTCTTTGGCCTTTGGAATTTGCAGCAGGTTTAAAGAACATTTATCTTTGTGTAGCATAGTTAATAGCAAAGACATAATTGCATCCTTTTCTGTAAGTGGAAGTCCCTAAATGTGAATACTAATAGGCAGTGTCATCTAGAACAATCTGCAAATTTATGGAGGAAATTGGTTTTCCAGGCTAGCTATTTATTAATATGGAGGAGAAAATATTAAATTTGAGCTCCACCGTATTTTTTTCTGGTTTTATGCAATGAAGAGGGTGCAGAAAGAGGTGACGACCAATTGCCCTGTAGCTAGTCTGGCTGCAGAATTTCAGTAATGGGGCAGGAACATGAAACTGTTTGGTTCCTCTCTGATCAGCAATAACACCATTTTTCAGCTACAGACTTGCTAGTTGGAAAGGGATGATAGGTGAGTAAATGTGGGTGCTGAGTTGTAAGTGAATGAAGGGAATGAAAAGCTGAAACTGTGAATCAGATGCCTTAGTTTGTGCAGAAACTTAGCCAAAAAAAATGAGGATGAGGTGATCTTGGATAGGTAAAGAAATCCATATAGGTGTGGTTTAAAAGGGTACATGTGAGAGTATTGGGTGAGAGAGCAATGAAAGCTCCAGGCAGGTGAGGAATGAGGCTGTAGTGGGCATGGGGAGCAGTGGGGTCCCACGGGGATTACAGCAGTATTCTGCACTTTAGTGGGCTTAGTTTATTCCCTGATTTTCATCCTGGAGGGCTTTGGGCAAAGGAAGGGGTGCCAACCGTATTGCTGCTTCTGGCATATCCCGTCAGCGGATACATTTAAATACTGTTCATTTGTCAGGCCAGGGCCAGCGACATCCTCTTTGGGCCTGGGGACAAACACAATATTTGTCTGTAGCAGTGAGATGGAGTTGTGGAATGGAAGGAGACACTCTGGCAGAAAAATGGTAGCTGGCAGCGTTTCAAAAGAAGGAAAATGAAAGTTAAATACTAGAAAATCAGTTTTAAACATCTCAAAGGAATTTTATGATCAAGTAGTTAGATTTCTAGTGCGTGATAGCTGGGCGGTTAAGGAATTTGGTACAGATTTTTATTTGCTCTAGGTTTGGTATGAAACTTGCAGTTACTCATAAAGCTGTGAATAGGTACCCAGTGAGTTCTGCTGGGGTTACTGCTGCATCTAAATAAGGTGCTAGATCACATTCATCCCTTGCGTGCTGTTGAAAAGAGCTGGAGTGCCTTAGGCCAGCTAAGTCTGGATGGGCTTTCAGTTTTCAGTACGGGACTAAAAATGTTTCTCTCTGTTATCCATATCAACCTTCTTATTTTTGTTTGAGATATAGAACAAGTTTTGGAAAGGTATTCCATCTTAATTTGAAGTTATCACATGACATAATTCGGTATGGCTAATTGACCATTTGTCATTAGAAATGTGCATCTTTAGTTTTATTATGAATTTGCCTTTTTTAACTTCCAGCCATTGGTGGTCTTTGGTGCTTGGCAGTTTGGCTTTCTGAGGAGTTAGTTATAAATCATTAGAAAAATAACCAGAGTCTTTTGAAAGATAAACAGAGCGATGCAGTTAAATTTAATCAGTTAAAGCTACGTGGTGTGCTTTAGTGCTGTTTGTACAAGAAACACTAAGGGCAGCTTCTCCAGCTTTTATTATTCTTTGTCAGTGTCTTGGAGCGGACCACTTGTGCAGTGAAACATAGTTCAATATGCTTAGGAGGAGGAGAATCTAGCCCTTAAAATAAGATCTGAAAATTGCCTGATGTCCCTCATACTGTCGTATGCGAAAAGTAGTTTGCTTGGTGCCAGTGTTAGTGTGAAATACCAAGTGGGGGTAAGCTCATGCTCACATCTGTAGGGTTCATCCTCTTCTCTACATTAGACCTTCTATGATCAATCCACAGTTCTTCAAGGTGAGGTTTCGACTGTAATACTGATATTTGATTTATAAAAGGGAAGTGTTACAAAATCTGCAGGTTTAAATGAGTAGCTTACTCCCTTTCTTTTTAAATTTACACAATTTTCTTCTGTGTATTTCAGAGTAAAAGACTTTCAGCAGATCCTTTAAGGGGCAGTGAGGTTGGTAGAGCTTATTTAATGATTGCACAGTATGCTTGAGCCAAGGATGAGCATGAATTGCTGCAAAAATATTAAACCTCTTATTGAGATTATTTTTTTGAAAGACAGCTTTTGAGATTTGTTGAAATAAATCAGAATAACATAGACTGTTGTGGACATTATTTGCATTTGATCAATGCATGTGCTGGCCTAAGCTGCTGAACTATTCACGCTGAAGGTTTCCACCATTGTCCTTGTTCCTGTAGATATCACAGAGGAGAAGATTAAGAGCATTATAACTTAAACATAAAACTCAGAAATAATTTAATAGGAAAAGATAGTCTACGTGCAACAAAAGGCAAATTTGCATAGACTTGCTTTTATCCAAACATTTGACCTCCATCTTAGATGGCTTAAAAAGGAGGAAGAAAAACCTGCACTCATTTGTCTTGGTGCAGTAATCTGAAAGTTAACACATTGGGAAACATTTTTCACTAGCTCTGAACTGGATATACCAATTATTATTATTTTTTTAAATTAAAATCTGCATTTCTCATACCATTCCTGTGATGGTCAACTGACCATTCTGTTGGAGAGTAATAATGTTTTGCACTTATTCAGCATTCTTAATCCAAAGATCTAGAAATTGCTTTTCTGATATATCAGTCGTTTCATCATTCAGATCTTCCACTGGCTCTTTCTTTAAGCAACACTGAGTCTGAACTGTCTTCAGAGCTCTTGACAGCTCTGTCTCTGGTTGTATCTTGCATTCTGTGTTCTCTCAAGTCCCCTTGACCTGGCTCTTTAAACTTTCCAGAAGTTCAAACACTAGTTTTGCTTGTAGCTTCCTCACGGTAGTTTATGATTTTATCACGCCATTCTCCAGGAGAAGAACATTTCTCTTTTCTTCATTCACTGGATCCCTCATGTCTCTTTACTCAAAGACTTAGAATTTCAGTTTTTGACATATATACTAGAACTGGGTCTATAGCACTATAAAGTAAATGAAAGGAAAAGGAATTCTTAAATCTGAATCCCCCTAAAAGACTCAAAATATAGACATTTGCCGTTTCAAGTTGATAGAATTTACCTTTCTCTTGTTGCGGTGAAATGCCCAGCACTGACGACGGAAGTGGTGGCTGTGGAAATCGCTTTCAGCTGCGCGGGTTTTGCCACTGGCAGGTTAGAGGCACCTAAGGAGAAAAGGGAGTTGAAGGCATCATTTTTTGTGCATTTAGTGTCTTCAGTATTATTAATTTATAGAAAAGTTTCCATTGCAAAATTATGGCTCATGTTTTAATTTAAATTTTTATATTCCAATAATGGTACTGTTTGATTCAAGAAGAATTGTATTAAGTAAAGGAGGTTCTGCAGGAGTCTAGCTAAAAGTACTCAGGCAACAACTTCCCTGTCATCCTCCCTACCCACAAAATTGGATCTGCAGGGATTTGAATGTGCTCACTGCATTTCAATCTCTCTTTATTTGAATCCATTATGTATTTTGTATTTCTTATTCTGACAAAACAATCAAACAGAATAGAAGTGACATATTTAAGGCTGTTTATAGTAGCATTTAAGTCTGTATAAAAAAGTGAGATGGTCTGGTTACTAAATCATTCTAATAAAGGACATCATTGCTAAGTTTTATTTTACAGTCTCCTGAACAATAACAACAGTAGCTTCTCCACTGTTGTCATTTTTAGTGAAAGCAACTGTTCTGGAGAATAAGGTGGAGAAAACATCAGAAGCATTGAAATAATTATGCTAATACTTGAAACAATGATTTGCAAGTCACTGTTACATAAGAAATGCTTCCTTTTTCTGATTTTTTTTTAATATGAAACATCTATCAAGTAAACAGGAAAGGAAAACTGTCTTTTTCTGAGTGGTTTCATTTCCAGTGTTTCTTCGCTGTCCCCTCAAGGGTCAGACTCAATAAACAGCTGTGCACTATGTGTGAATAAAATCAATGTTGCAGAACTGCATAGCACACCAACAAAAAAAAAGGGGGGGTTTAATTCTCTTCTCTTTGAGTGTAACTGGGACACTTACGAGTTTAACTTTTCCCATTCCAGTATTAACTCTTGGTGCTTACACCAGGGAAGAGTTCAAAACAATAAACAGGTGGAGCCTTTTCTTTACACTTCACCTGCTATTCACATCAATAACCCTTTAAAACACAAATGTGCTGGCAACTCACACACAATTTTCACTGCATCTATTTTTGTGTGGAGAACAAACATAACTTCGTCATCTCACTTGGGATAATAAATATTAGAAATCTGCATGACACCATTTTCTGGAAAGACTCTTGTTTCCTATATTGCATGACAAAAAGTTGACTCGCATGTGAAGGGTATTCTGATCTGTATTTACGAAGATACATGTATATGCTTCACTTGTGTGCATATTTTTTCTTCTTGGATCATAAAGAACAAGATAGACCTGTTATTAGGCATGAACAACAGCATCTATACAGGCAGAGGGTGTTTTGTAGATGAGTTTATTCTTCCTCAACGGATGTGTGACACTTCTTGACCACCCCAAAGAGCTTGGCTGGAGAGAGATGCTTGGCTGCATCATGCTTGGCTGAGCAGGCAGCTCCTGTGTGGTGAGAATTGTCCATCTGCATTAATTTGTTGATAGAAGTGCCTTTGGGTTAAAGTTTGCAAAGAGGGGTACAATGGTAGATGCTTACATTGTGAATGTGTCAGTGTCAGGGGTAGCTACGGCATGCTACAAAGCTTTTGGTTGTTCTGTCTTGTAGCTGCAAGATGGCCAGGAGTTCTTGCAAGCACCTAGGAGATCTTCAGCTGCCTGTTTGAGTGTCCTGCGTAACTGCAAATGTATACTGTTTGTAAAGACACTGTGAACATTTTGGGATAGATCTCAGGGGCCTCCAGATTTCATACAGCTTGTAATAGCGTTCAGTGTAAGTGCATCCCACATGGTTTGCAGTGAGCAGTCATGGAAGAATGTGAGGGCAGGTGAAGTGTTTGGGTCTGTGTAAATTTTTGTTAGCAGAGGTAATAAATACTGGCTGTATAACCAGTTTATATAGTCTTTACATCGCTTTCAAGGTAGTTGCCTGAGGAGGCCTTACAGATAGGGGAAGGACACAGAGATGGATGGGCAATGGAGGGTCGCAAATCCTCCCGGATTTATTCTGGGAGATTTCAGCGTCGTAGAGCAGATTCTGTATTTCATTCTATGCCAGGCTAGCCTGCAAACATGGACTGAATGAGTCTTCCTTGATCATCAAATTAATCTTCTGGCTATTTCAAGTCATCCAAAGAAAGGGGAACATTTGTACACTGATCTTGCTGGTGTCCTCGTAATTGCAC
Source organism: Steatornis caripensis (assembly GCA_013398225.1). Classification (NCBI taxonomy): domain Eukaryota; kingdom Metazoa; phylum Chordata; class Aves; order Caprimulgiformes; family Steatornithidae; genus Steatornis; species Steatornis caripensis. The sequence continues at coordinate 29,623 of VZSC01015546.1, forward strand.
AAGCAAATTCTCATTTTCTTCCTGTTCTAAGGTAACTAGAAGCAAGACTTTTTTAAGGTCCTTGGAAGCTTTTCAGGGGTTTTCTGCAAATAAACAATGGTATTTCGTTTACACAGGTCTAAGCAGTTCACATGGAATAAGGTTTTCTCTTTTACCTGTCTCAAATGAAAACTGGGATAATGGTGATTTCACTTTTCACAGTTAAGATTTGTAAATAGAACGTGCTCATGTTTTCACATGTGTAATGACATAATATTACTTGTCATACACATAAATTGTAAAATAGGAAGGGTGAGTCATTCTGTGAGTTAAGATTGTTTTAAAAACTAAGCTGTAAGACAGTATTCTGACTTCCAGTAGAGATCTTGATTTAGGTGAGGTGAAGGGCAAGAAGGGAACAGAGCCACAACATAGCTATTCAAGTGTTGACTTAAACTTGCCATTGGGATAAAGTCTTATGTTTCATAAAGTGTTATGCTTCATATAAGCAAATACTTACTTTCAGCGTGCTCAAGTTAGAAATCTCTCATGAGTTGTGATTTCAGGAATGTCAGGATTTCTTACAGGGTGACATACTTTGAGAAGTACAGAAGAACTTCACTGACAACTGAGCAAACCACAGGTTGTTTCTTTTGGTTCACGTTAAAAGGAATTAAAATAATCAGACACAGATAAATAAATAGACAAATAGGGAACACTAGTAATACCCATAATGGTCCAGTCAGTGCAAATAAGTGACATCATTCTCATAGTACTATGTGTATATGTGCACTTACGTAACTTGATGGGAAATGGATTAAGCCAGCTACGATGACTTGTCTCTCTGAAACGCGCACATTCAGAAGTTATCTGGGTAAGCCTAAGTTGGCAGAGACAAATAGGCACATCTAGGGAAATACTTAATCTCATGGAATGGGTCTCCTGGAAGGTGATTTAACCATCCTGCTTTTCTGTGTGGACTACAGAGGTAGCCTAGAGACAGAAACCTGACTTTTAGATACTCTATCAGTGAAAAAATGATGTCAAATGTGGTTCATTTATCTATTTAATTCAAAGTGGTAATTAGTTTCCTTGTAACTTGAGCTTTGGAGGAGGCGAGCACCTTAGTGTGAATTGTCAGTGGATCATGATAAAGTAGCAGGACTCTCACTGTTACATCTGTCTGCTCACTAACAGCGTACACTGAGGGACAGTTTCTTCTGCACATGACAGTTTGACAGACATGATTTTTTTTCCTGATCCTTAGAAGAAATGAAACGATTTCTCAAACTTGCTAAATATGCTGATTCCCGAAGCTCTGTGTTGCGAGTTATTTATTAAAGCGTTCCAGCATCACAGCATCCAGAATTATGCCCTCTCAGTTGATAGTCAAGGGGGATATTTGCAGGACTGACTGCACAGCGACCTCAGGCTTCCAGCAGCAGCAGAGATGCCTCAGGGAAACTCAAGAGATTTATTGTAATGCTCCTGTTTACAGGAACTTTTAGGTACAACAGAGACTGACAGGTACTGTACCACAAAGGTTAAACAGCAAAGAGCTTAGCAATAACAACATAGAAAGACAGGCAGTCCAATATTTACATTGTATACAAAATTTCTCTCTGCTGGATGATGTTTAGAGTTCCCTAGAGCTTTTTTCCTTGATAAGCTGATGTTGCTAGGCCTACAGTTCAACACGCTGTATTGGGTTGCAATTTACGGGGCTTTATTTCTCTCTCTGTTATTCCTTAAGGCTGGTCAAACTTTGCAGAAAGTTAAATGTTTCAAGGAGGATCTGACTTAGTAGATCCATGCTATTTTTCAGAGGCACTGCTGTGATTGTGTGATACAGAGATAGAATAAGGTCATGCAAATTTGCTAGCTGCAATTTGACTTTTCTGTTTAGCTTGTGTGCGGGAGGGGTAAAGTCTGCACTGGTGAGCTGAAGAGCTGGTTAGCGGGAAGGCAGGTTCCAAGTAAGAATCTCAATTTTCTTTTGACATAAAGTATCTCTTTTAGGTATGTACGTGGCCCATTGCTGCAAAAATCTGAATAACTGACAGAAATATATTTCTCCTCCTAAACTTGCCGTGTGAAAGAAAGGGACATATCGGTATCCTCGCTGGACAGACAGGGCTCTAAGACTAATATCCTAGTCCGCAGACCTTTGTGCAAAAGTTGAATTTTAGAAGATTGAAATGAAACACTGAATTTGAAGCGCACAGTCATTAAAATCTTTATATAATAAACCACGTATACAGATTTTTGCCAGTGAAGTTTCCTTAAATGCTTTTTCATGTCTTAGGGTGGGATGAATCACTCTCTGCATATTCTCCACTGGCTACAAAGGGAGCATCAACTTCCAAAGTAGACTAGGCATCTGCCTTGCATACCTCTAAAGAAGCATAAGATAAGTTTAGGTCTAAACACCTAGGCCCCCAGAAGTGTCTTTTCAGGCACAATTCCCATCTTGGTATTTGCTATTGGTTATGCAAGTAGCTCTTTGCTCAGCTTGCTGGCTGCTGTGAATACTGAGACCCCCTTCTCAGAGCTACTGATGCTTTCTGGGATGTAGGCCCCTAAAAGTTAGGCAAGTAAGTTCATCTGTGAATGTAGATCACATACCGTGAGACTCCTGAATCCAGGATGGGAAATTATTGGAATAGTTTTCCTAACAGTAATTACCATAAATGTTTATGGAGCTTATTTCAAAATACTTTGCAATCATTGGGTAATTTTTGGCACTTTTAACAGTCAAGGCATCTCAAATTTCAGTTCGGATTAATACAGTTCACTTTCACAAACATCTCCCACAGGTTCAGGTACTTTTTAAAAATTTTGCTTTATTTACTGCTTTTACCTGTTGAAACAGTTGCTATGCTTGTACCTGGAAGTGATACCACTTTTTCTTTTTTTTTTTAATTCTGTGGGTTGAATAATGTTATGCCTGTACAAGTTATTACTGCTCATGGAAAATAAAATACAACTGTACATGAACTGCAACACTTCAGAGTTTCTGCTCTCCCAAAGAAGGAAAATAATTTCATTTGCAAGGTTGTCCTGGTTTCTCTTTCCCCCCACTTTTTGGGCAGGGAGGGGGTTAACAAAGAGCATCTGTGGTCCGTTTAATAGCCAGCCCAGCTTTAAACTGTGACAAAGGTGGATGATAGGAGTAGAGAGAAAAAAAAAAAACACCAACCTTGTAATGCAAAAGTCAATGTTTTCAGGAATTTTTATTTTTGTATATATATGCGCATATGTGCGTATGAAAAACTAATCCAGTCTTCTGATCAACCACCCTTGAAATAAACCATGAGCCAAAAGGACACATATATGACACTTACGACACCTATGTAATAGTCTCCAAAGGCAAAAAACCACCAATTGTTAGTCTTACAAATTGGTGATTGCTGAAAGTCTAGACTGCAAACCACATTGGATTGTGCAGCTCTCAAACCACACAAGAATGGAGAGTATTATAGCAGCTGTTACCATGGACGTTGACAGAAATCTGAAAAGTGCAAAGGATAAACATAACAAAAAAAATAAAACCTTTCCAGATGGCTGTACAGCTTCCTAAAAATATACACTGCTGCTGAAGGCTGGCTGGATTAAAAAGAAAAGATACATTGTCTAAAATAAAAAAGCTGCAGAAGCTGCTGTATGTTAAAAAAAAGGTAAATTAGACGACGTTGGTAAGTGAAATTTTTTTCTCCAGTCTCTGTAGAACTTAACTGTGCAATATAAAGTTGCAGATGGGAGGTATAACTAAGGTTGGTGCATAGATAATAATGTGAGCAGCATTCTAAAAAGCATGGATGGATGTTAAATGATAAATGCCATTTGGTTGCATTTTGATAAAACAAACAATGTTGCTAGAGTAAGACAAACAACTCAAACCCAAATGTTGACTGGCAAATCTGCCTGCTTCTTTTCTGTACAAGTCTCACCACGCATGCCCATGCCTGTGCCACCTCAAGATTAGACTAACGTAACTGATTTATAGGGGTCTGGTTTTGGTATGTGGTCCCCAGCAAGCAAAAGAAATTAAGCTGGAACTCATGCATGAGAGCTTGTCGGTGTCTGNGTCTCACCACGCATGCCCATGCCTGTGCCACCTCAAGATTAGACTAACGTAACTGATTTATAGGGGTCTGGTTTTGGTATGTGGTCCCCAGCAAGCAAAAGAAATTAAGCTGGAACTCATGCATGAGAGCTTGTCGGTGTCTGCAAATTGTAGTTTCCTTGAATAACTACCTGCTGTTCAAGATGAATGGCAATTCCATATATCATGACACATAGTGAACACCATTAGCAGATATATTTCTGGATGTCAGAGGGCTCCTGATATTACCTTCTACTTTCAGAAACTTTCACCAGTTTGCCTGAAAGTTTCCTGACCCGTTTGTCTGCAGGTAAATTAAAAAAAAAAAGGAGAGAATAATCACTTTTCCCATATCGAGACTTAAAGGACATAGGGCTGCATTTCACATGATCTAAAATGAGAAGCCAGTCAGCATTTTCATAGAATCATAGAATGGCAGGGGTTGGAAGG
>VZSC01015575.1:0-24797 GCA_013398225.1 Steatornis caripensis
TCTCTGGGCAACCTGTTCCAGTGTCTCACCACCCAGATAATCAAGAATATCTTCCTAATAGCTAATCTAAATCTACCTTCTTACGGTTTAAAACCATTACCACTCATCCCATCACTGCAAGCCCTTGTAGAAAGGGGCAATGGGCACAAACTGGAGCACAGGAAATTCCGTGTGAACGTGAGGAAGAACTTCTTTACTGTAAGGGTAACAGAGCACTGGAACAGGCTGCCCAGGGAGGTTGTGGAGTCTTCTTCTCTGGAGATATTCAAAAACTGCCTGGACGTGTTCCTGTGCAACCTGCTCTAGGCTGTATACCTTGACTTCAGCAAGGCTTTTGACACTGTCTCCCACAATATCCTCATAGGTAAGCTTAGGAAGTGGGGGCTAGATGAGCGGACAGTAAGGTGGATTGTGAACTGGCTGAATGGCAGAGCCCTGCAGGGTGGTTGGACTGGATGATCTTCAGAGGTCCCTTCCAACCCCTACCATTCTGTGATTCTGTGATTCTGTGATTCTGTGATTCTGTGAAAGGGGTGCAGGCACAGGACAGCGTAGGACAGCCTGCAGGAGAGATGGCTAAGGGCTCTAGCAAGGCTGAAAGGTTCAGCAGGATGGAGGGCTTTGTCCTCTTGGCTAGAGCAGTTGCCTCTGCCACCAAGGCTGATGAGACAAGGCTCTCGGGATTTTTCTAACTTTCATAGAATCATAGAATCATGGAATGGTAGGGGTTCGAAGGGACCTCTAGAGATCATCTAGTCCAACACCCCTGCTAAAGCAGGTTAGCCTAGAGCAGGTTGCACAGGAATGCGTCCAGGCGGGTTTTGAATATCTCCAGAGAAGGAGACTCCACAACCCCCCTGGGCAGCCTGTTCCAGTGCTCCGTTACCCTCACAGTAAAGAAGTTCCTCCTCGTGTTCAGGTGGAACTTCCTGTGTTCCAGTTTGTGCCCGTTGTCTCTTGTCCTGTCGCTGGGCACCACTGAAAAGAGTCTGGCCCCGTCCTCCACACAGCTACCCGTTAGATATCTATANAGTCAGCCGCTTTCACGGTCTCAGGATCCGCCTTCCCAGGGCCTGATGTAAATCCTCCCTTTACACTCCAGACCCTCATTTTGGTGGGCCAAAGGCTCTGTTTCACTTCGAAAAGTCTCCTTTTTAGAGTACAAAGTTGCATTTTGAGTTTCCAAAGCCTCATTTTTAGGGTCCAGTGCATCACTTTCAGGATCCAGCCAGTAATTTTGAGGGTCCAATCCTCATCTTGAGCATCCAAATCCTCTATTTTAAGGTCCAAACTGCTCCTTTAGTGTCTAGTGCCTCATTTTGAGGTCCAAAACCCTGCTGCTTGGAGTACAACTCCCATTGAGAAGGTCCAAATCCCCCTTTTAATGTCCTTCAGGCTCATTGTGAAGGCCCAGAGCCCTATTTCTGGGACCCTCAAGTCTGATTTTGAAGGTCCAATGCCTCATTTTTAGAGTGCAGAGCCTTATTGATAGTATTCAGAGGCTCATTTTTGGGTCCAAACCCTCAGTTTCATCTCCCAAAGTCTGCTTTTCACAGACCAAAGCCAGCCTTTCAGGATCCGCAGCCTCTTTTTTAGGAGTCAGTCTCCAGTTTGGGGGTTCCAAAGCCTCACTTTGAGGGTCGAATATGTATTTTGAGAGACCAAAGCCTCATTTTGGGGTGCAAAGTCCTCACTGAGGGAAAAAAGCCTCATTCGTTTAATGTCCAAAGCCTCTCAAACCCCCTTTTTCACATGCAAAGCCTTACTTTCTGGTTCCAAAGCATCCTTTGAGGGCACAAAACCTGATTTCAGGGTTCAAAACCTCAAATTCATTTCTGAAGCCCTATTTTGAAGGCCTAAAGCCTCCTTTTGTGTGTGCAGAATCTCATTCGTAGGGACCAAAACTCTGTTGCACAAATCTTAGCCTGAATTGTGGTGCTCAAAGCCCTATATCCGGCACCTGTTTCTTTGTGCCGTAGAGGAACCAGTAGGTTTCCTTTCTTTGCAGGATCCGAAGGGTCATTTGTAGCAGCTCACCCACCATTTTTAGCGCCCAAAGCCTCTATTTTGAAGGCCAAAAGCATCATCGTTTGGCTCGAGACTCAGATTTGATTACCTACATCCATTTTTTGGGTGAGCCCACAGCTTATTTCAGGGTCTAAATTCTCACTTTTAAGGCAGAAAGTGTCTCTTCAGGGAGATTTATGGTGCCCACAACCTTATTTTTGTTTTTCAGATTCTTAGTTTCGGCATCCAAATTCTCATTTTGGGATCAAAAGCCTCACTTCTATGGTTCAAAGGTTCTGTTTCAGTTAGCAAACTCTCCCTTGTAGAGTCCAAAGATGCATTTTGAATTTCCAGAATTTCAATCTCAGTGTCCAATGTGATATTTTAGGACCCAGCCAGTGTCTTTGAGCATCCAATGTGCATCCTGAGCATCCAAACCCTTGTTCTTAAGGTCCAAACATCTCCTTTAGGGTCCAAATCCTCATGTTTATGGTAGAAACCCTATGGCTTTGTGACTGCCTGGGGAGCATCCCAGGGCCAGGGGGGACCGGGCTCTGCCTGTTGAAAGCTGCACTCTGCCCCACGTAAGGGTGGCTGTGCCTGTGCACTGGGGCAGTCTGGGGCTACCTGGGTCCAGGCAGACATGGGCACCATTCAGCGAGGCCAGCCAAGGCCCCGGCTGTTTGGGAGCTGGAGCACCGGAGGCACGGGCAGAGCATGAGGGCACGGGCTCTGCTATACCTGGGGAAGAGGGAACACAGGGGCTCTCCAGCTCTGCTTGCCAGCATGGGCCTTGCCTGCACGCTGCTCTCTACCGAGATGGACCAGGCACAGACGAGCACAGGGGGAAACTTGTCGTCTTTTATTGGCCTCAGAAAGCATCCCCAGTCAAGTGGAGGCTGGCAGCATGATGTCCTCAGGGCAGCTGAATATCTGGTGCATTGTCCATGCACACATCCCTCACGTGACTAACCTGTTCTGCTCCTTCTTGACACTGGACAGGCTGAGGGCCAGCCACCATGTCTGGATAACCTCCTGGTGCTGGTGGCCTGGTGCTGCTGCTCTTGCTGTCCCGATATGCTGCGAAACCTGAAAGCCCTGCGCAGAGCCCTGAGGGCTCTCCTAAGAGAAAGTATCCACAGCAAAGTGGAGGCTGGCAGCTTAATGTCCTCAGGTAAGCTGAATGCCTGGGGCACTGTCTGTGCACCCTACCATCTGCGATGTGCATCCCTGTGCCTGCCGCTCCCTCTGGGCGCTGGACAGACTCAGGGCCTGCCACCATCCCTGGAGACCCTCCTGGCTCTGGCAGTGGGGCGCTGTTGTTCTTGATGTCCTGACATGTAGTTAAAGCTGAAAGCCCTGCGCACAGCACTGAGGGCCCTCCTGAAGAGGGAAGGCTGTCGCCAGTGAAGAGGGGTGCGCGGGCTCATGACGATGGCTGCACGGGAAGCAGACCTGTAGGTGAGGGGCTGGGCAGGTGATGGGCAAGCTCCTGCCTGTCCCCTGCCACCGAGGCCTTTCGCAGGGAGGAGTGGCTGGGGCAGAGCCAGCCCCCCCATGCATGCTGTGCTGCTGGAATCGCCTGGGTATGGGTACAGCTCGTGAGAACAGCCAGGTCAGGCCTGCTTTTACCGGGATAACATTCAACTCAGGGACGTACCTGGGTCATCCTTGGTCATGTTCCTGTAGCTGGAAGAGGGCTGTGCGTCTCCTCTGTGCTCAGAGGCCACCTGCACGGATAGAGCAAAAGGAAAGACAAGGGACTGAGCGGACATCAGTGGGATGACACGGAGAGTACCAGGCATCTCCCTGCCACTCACAGCCCGGGCGCTGCGCATGCCTACGGCGCCTTGGGATGCCCAGTGATGGCCACGTGTGCCTGGCTTACCTGGTGCCGAGGGTTCTGATGCAAGGCAGAAGCCACTGTGTCCCCTTCATCGTCTGCTGCTGGGGCTGGGTGGGGTGTGCCAGCGTCTGCCGGTGGATTTTGAGGCAAGGAAGAAATCACCGGACCCTCATGTGCTGCTGGGGAGTCAAAGGCTGTGCTAGCCTCTCCTGGATGGTCTCCAGACAAGGGAGAAGCCAATTTTTCTCCATTCTTGCATGGCACAGGGAGGAGAGGGGCTGTGCTGACCTCTCGCTGAGGCTCTTCAGCTAGGGGAGACTTGGTGTCTTGAGGTTCTGCAGGTGTTCTTGCAGTTGTTGCCTCATCCGTGCTTTGTGCTAGGTCCCGTTGCTCTGCTGTCTGCTGCTCAATGCTTTCCTGGGTAACAACAACTATGGCCTTGCCCGTGACCTCCCCTGCAATGTACTGGGCTGTTTCTAGCAGAGCCGCAAGATCTTCGGTGGGTGTGTGCAGGGCCTGTGCCTGGCTCTCTGTCTGTTCTGCTGTGGCCTGCTCCCCAAGTCCCTGGGTCACAAGCACAGCATTGTCCACGACCTCCCTCATTATGTACTGGCCTGCATCCAGCAGAGCTGGGGCATCATCTGTGGGGTTCCTTGGGCTCGGTGCCTGGCTCTCTGCCTCTGTTGCCGTGAGCTGCTTGCCAAAGACAGCTGAAACTGATTCTTTTGCCTCATCTTGTGCTGCAGGAGGGAGAGGTGTGCACTGCCCCTCTTCCTCAGGAGCTCTGTCCAGGTTGGAAGCTGCCAGCTCAGCATCCATGAACCCCATCAAGGCAGGAGATGTGCTCTGCAGGTTGACAGCTGCCTCACCTGCTATCTCTGTTCCCATGCTGCTGGGCCAGCAGGGCCCGTCCTGAGGATCAGCATTCGGGTCCTGGAAGAGATGCTGGAACAAGGGGTTGACCCAGGAGTTTATAATGTCTTCCCCTTTGGAGAGCTCTTTGTCACTGTCTTGTTCGCACTCGTCATCTTCAGCCAAGGCCCATGCCTTGTCCTCTGGCTTTTCCAGGACTAACTGTGCTGCTGCCCCTGGCTGCTGCTGCCTGGGACCATGGGCTTCCAGCCTCTCCAGCAGATCCAGCTCGCTCATGGTGACCTTCAGTTTCACTGGTCTCAGCTTTGGATGATTATATAATTTCTTGGAAAATAATTTCACCTTGCAGATCTGGAAGGAGAGAGGGGGATTTGTAAAGGCAGCCTGGCTCCCCACCAGCATATGCCTGCCAGGGTTCTGGCAGCAGTGGCTGCTGGGGCAGGGATGCAGGAGATGATTGGGCCATAGCAGTGCAGTGCAGGAGCTGGCCCCAGGCAGATGGAGGCTAGGTGCCCTGTCCCATTCCGTCCCATGCAGTCCCATCCCATCCTTGGCTCTCACCTGCCTAAGTCTGAAATTGTGCCACAAAGACCACTTTGGGGAGAAAAGCTGTTCCTCGCCCTCCTGCTGTTGAATCTCCCTCTCCTCTGTGCTGTTCTGCTGCCGTTGCAGGGTGTCTTTCCTGGCCTGGGCTTGGCTGCATTGTGGCACTGCGTCCTTGCATGACAACACTGGCACATTTGTCCTCCTGGCAGCACCGGTGCCCCTACTTGCAAGGGGATCATGTGTGGGCTGATCTGTGTGGGCCTTGCCACCTTTGGCTGCCCGGAGCTTGTCTGTTTTCAGTCTTGTCACCACAGGAGCTGCTGCTACCAGAGGAGGTAGCTTGCGGGGGGTGTGTGTGGTAGGCCGCCAGCTCTCCATCCCCGTGGCGGTTGCGCAGTCACCATGGGTGCCCCGAGTAGATGAGACAAGTAGTCGGTGGCCAGTGGCAGTTGTGCTGATGGCTGCCTTGCTGCCCCTGGCAGAAGATGGAGCTGGTGGTGGCACCAAAGAAGGAAGCTTGCAACCCTTGCTGGCAGCTCCTGATGGCTGAGCTGTTGGTGCTTGCTTGGGTGCTGTTGCCCGCCTGGGGAGAGGTGGCAAGGGTGCCAGATAGGCTGTGTCCTCCTGCATCTCCCTGCTGTGGGGCACTGCCAATTTGTCTGCCAGGCAACGGCCAGGCGACATCTGCAAGAGAAGAAGGCAAGGAGAGAGGCTGTGTAGGCTGTGGCCCTCACCCCTGCATTCAGGCTTCAAGAGCTCCTGCGGGCTCCCCTGCCAGCCACAGAGCAGCGCTGAGCCCTGAAGGCATCTGTTACCCAGCTCCCAGAGACAACAGGGCAGAGGGACGGTACCGACACGGCCCATGGTGCCTCCCAGAGCAACCCCAGAATGCCTGGGCAGCCTGCCAGGCAGAGCACGGGGTGCTGAGCTTGCTGCAGGCCCCGGGCCCGCCTGTCCCCTCCTTCACCTCCCACCTGCCCCATCGCAGTCTGGAAGATGTTCAGCCCCATCTCCGTCCAGCTCCCTACCTTTGCGTGGTGTCTGCCCGTGGCCTGCGAGCTCTCTGTGCAGGGCTGTCGTGGCAGCCTGTCCCCACGGGTGGACGAGGCCTGGCTCTGGCTGCCCTGCCGTGCTGCCTGTGGCTGCCTCTGGGGATGAGTTGCCGGCTGAGCTGCGTAGGTCTTGTCAACTCTGACTGCCTGGGGCTTGTCTGTTTTCGCTCTTGTCAACACAGAAGGTGCTGCTGCCAAAGAAGGCGGCTTGCAGCACTTGCTGGAAGCTCCTGATGGCCTAGCTGCGTGTGTGTGCCTGGATTCACCTGCCTGCCTGGGGAGAGGTCGCGATGCTGGCAGACGGGCTGTGTCCTCCCGAATCTTCGTGCTGCGGGGCACTGCCACCTTGCATGCCTGTCTATCCAGCTGCAAGAGATGCCGAGGAGAGAGGCGGCATGAATGTGGCTCTCGCCCTGTCTCAAGGTTGGAAGAGCTCCTGTGGGCTCCCCTGCCAGCCCTAGGGCAATGTTCAGCCTTGCAGGTGCCTGTCACCCAGCTCCCACAGACAACAGGGGAGATGCTGCTGGTCCACACACGGCTGATGGTGACTCCGGGGAGCACCCCGGCATGTCTCGGCATCCTGCAGGGCATGACACAGGGTACCGGGCTTGCTGCAGGGTCTAGGCCCGCCTGTCCCCTGCTTCACCTCCCACCTGCCCCATCGCAGTCTGGAAGATGTTCAGCCCCATCTCCGTCCAGCTCCCTACCTTTGCGTGGTGTCTGCCCGTGGCCTGCGAGCTCTCTGTGCAGGGCTGTCGTGGCAGCCTGTCCCCACGGGTGGACGAGGCCTGGCTCTGGCTGCCCTGCTGTGCTGCCTGTGGCTGCCTCTGGGGATGAGTTGCCGGCTGAGCCGCGTAGGTCTTGTCAACTTTGACTGCCTGGGGCTTGTCTGTTTTCGCTCTTGTCAACACAGAAGGTGCTGCTGCCAAAGAAGGCGGCTTGCAGCACTTGCTGGAAGCTCCTGATGGCCTAGCTGCGTGTGTGTGCCTGGATTCACCTGCCTGCCTGGGGAGAGGTCGCGATGCTGGCAGACGGGCTGTGTCCTCCCGAATCTTCGTGCTGCGGGGCACTGCCACCTTGCATGCCTGTCTATCCAGCTGCAAGAGATGCCGAGGAGAGAGGCGGCATGAATGTGGCTCTCGCCCTGTCTCAAGGTTGGAAGAGCTCCTGTGGGCTCCCCTGCCAGCCCTAGGGCAATGTTCAGCCTTGCAGGTGCCTGTCACCCAGCTCCCACAGACAACAGGGGAGATGCTGCTGGTCCACACACGGCTGATGGTGACTCCGGGGAGCACCCCGGCATGTCTCGGCATCCTGCAGGGCATGACACAGGGTACCGGGCTTGCTGCAGGGTCTAGGCCCGCCTGTCCCCTGCTTCACCTCCCACCTGCCCCATCGCAGTCTGGAAGATGTTCAGCCCCATCTCCGTCCAGCTCCCTACCTTTGCGTGGTGTCTGCCCGTGGCCTGCGAGCTCTCTGTGCAGGGCTGTCGTGGCAGCCTGTCCCCACGGGTGGACGAGGCCTGGCTCTGGCTGCCCTGCTGTGCTGCCTGTGGCTGCCTCTGGCCCACCTGCAGGCAGGAGGAGGAATACGCGGCATGAGATGGAGGCTGCTGCCTTGGCACAGCGGCCCCCACAGTGCTGGCAATGCCAGCCCCAGCCACGAGACAGCTCCGTGCAACCCCATCCCACCACCAGCCTCTCCCTCTTGCCCTGTCCTTCACCTGGTACCTCTTCTGCAGGCTCGGCAGCCCGTTATTTGGCTGTGAGCAGGCAGTCGCCTTCTTATCCATGGACATCTTCGTTGTCCTCTGCCGCAGACTTGCCATGGGCACCCAGGGTAGATGCTGCCTCCTGAGGGAGGTGCTCTCCTGGGAGTGGGCACCCAGGGGCTCTTGTACCTTAAATACCCCCATGGTCACCGCAGTAAGCCCCATCACAATGGCCTCTGAGTATGGTAAGACCCCCCCATCACAATGCCCTGGTGGTTGCTGTGGAGACGCCCACAACTGTGCCCAGATGGGACCAGATGGAACTAGCTCTGCCCAGCACGGACCATCTGGGACTGGCTGTGCCCTGCACAGGGCAGGCCCTGCTCTCCCCTCGGGGAGGCCCGAGCCAACACTTCCCACATGGCCCCGGTGCCAGCGGACTCCACAGAGATCAGCCCTGTGTGCATTCAGCAGGTCTGGGTGCCACCACCCGTGGCCTTGTCCCCAGGCATTGCTCCCACACAGGGCTCCAGGCCTTCGGATGCTCTGGTGCCCACATAGAGATAACGCAGTGGAGGACCGCTGGTCTGGTCATGGGCGTGGACATCTCTCCAGCGACCACCAGGGCTTTGTGATGGGGGAAGACACCTTTCCCAGAGGCTATTAGTCGTGTGTGGGTGCTCCTAGGTGCCTCCATGGTCCAAGTGGGGGACCAGCACTCTCCTAGCCGGCTTAGAGAGGTCGTTCACGGGTGGCACTTCTTCATTGCCTTTTTTCCGGAGATGCAACACACGAAGCATCACATTCAGAACCTGGACAATGGCACAAATTCGCCTCCTTGGTGCCGACACAACCAAGAAGGTGGCAGGAAATGTTTGGTACAGCCTTGGGGCCAGAGATCTGTTGTTTGGGCTCCTTGCCAGGGTTCCTGTGGGACGAAGGTGTCCCTGCTCCAGTGGCTGCTCTGTAGGCCAGTGTGGCTCTCTCCCTGCCCTTCTCCAGTGGTTCTCCTCAAAGAGCCCAAAGGGAAGGGCTTCACCACAGCAACTGCTGCCACCTCTTCTCACACCCGTCTTCCTTCACTCCAGCTAACCTGTGCATGGTGATTGGCATTGCAACCTTGGGCTGTTTTTTTGGGGTCATCCACCCACTCCTGGGTTCATGATACGAGGTGGCTTCTCCTCCCTTGCTGCAGTGTAAAAATCCAAGGGCCTCCCTGCCTCATGGAAAGCGCATGTGCCTGACCATTTCTGAAGGGAGAGACAAGAGACTAGTGGCAGACAGAGCAGCGGGTGAACTCCAGCTGGTGGGGACAGTGGTCACAAAGTGTCTTGTGGTATCTCCTGTGTTATTTCGGAGAAGACATGAGGAGATTGGATGGAAAACCTACTGACACCCTACAGGTACGAGTACGTGAGTTGCAAAGTGAAACAAATACACAAGGGAGTTCTTCCAGGAGGGTGGCTGCTCCAGTTTCCAGTGGCCAGTTCTACAGTCAGAGTACATGGGCTTCAGATCCCTACGCACCAAATGTAAGTAGGGGAATGAAAGAGTAACCCACGCAAGCACGAACCCATTCCTTGATGGGTACTACGTGCAAAATTAGAGTGCCCCTGCCTTCAGCCAGGTGGAGGAGAGGGACAACCAAGTTTATTGGACTGTGTGGATTCAATGGCCTGGCACATTGCAATCACGAAGGTATGAAGCTTTGATAGACACTGGAGCACAGCGCACCCTAATGCCATTGAATCATAAAGGGACAGAATCCTTCACTATGTCTGGAGTGACGGGGGGATCGCAAGAACTTACTGTAGTGGAGGCTGAAGTAAGCCTCACTGGGCAAAAAATGGAAAAGTACCCCATTGTGACTAGCCCAGATGTTCCGTGCATCCTTGGCATGGACTACCTCAAGAGAGGGTATTTTAAGAGCCCAGAAGAGTACCAGTGGGCTTTTGGTATAGGAGCTGTAGAGACTGAGGACGTTGAACAGTTGTCTACTTTGCCCAGTCTTTCAGAGAACATTTCTATTGTGGGATTGCTGCGGGTTGAAGAACAGCAGGTGCCAATTGCCACTACAATGGTGCATTGATGACAGTATCACACCAACTGAGACTCTTGTGATCCCCATTCATAACCTGATCCCGCAACTAGAGTGCCAACGAGTGATCAGCAAGACTCGCTAACCCTTTCACAGTGCCATATGGCCAGTGCGAAAGGCTAATGGAGAATGGAGATTAACAGTAGACTATCATGGCCTGAATGAGGTCACACCACCGCTGAGTGCTGCCGTGCCAGACATGCTGGAACTGCAATATGAACTGGAGTCAAAGGCAGCCAGGTGGTATGCCACAATGGAAGTTGCTAATGCGTTTTTCTTTATTCCCTTAGAAGCAGAGTGCAGGCCACTCTTTGCTTTCACCTGCAGGGGTGTCCAGTACACCTGGAATCGACTGCCCCAGCGTTGGAAACACAGCCCTACCANCACCCTACAGGTACGAGTACGTGAGTTGCAAAGTGAAACAAATACACAAGGGAGTTCTTCCAGGAGGGTGGCTGCTCCAGTTTCCAGTGGCCAGTTCTACAGTCAGAGTACATGGGCTTCAGATCCCTACGCACCAAATGTAAGTAGGGGAATGAAAGAGTAACCCACGCAAGCACGAACCCATTCCTTGATGGGTACTACGTGCAAAATTAGAGTGCCCCTGCCTTCAGCCAGGTGGAGGAGAGGGACAACCAAGTTTATTGGACTGTGTGGATTCAATGGCCTGGCACATTGCAATCACGAAGGTATGAAGCTTTGATAGACACTGGAGCACAGCGCACCCTAATGCCATTGAATCATAAAGGGACAGAATCCTTCACTATGTCTGGAGTGACGGGGGGATCGCAAGAACTTACTGTAGTGGAGGCTGAAGTAAGCCTCACTGGGCAAAAAATGGAAAAGTACCCCATTGTGACTAGCCCAGATGTTCCGTGCATCCTTGGCATGGACTACCTCAAGAGAGGGTATTTTAAGAGCCCAGAAGAGTACCAGTGGGCTTTTGGTATAGGAGCTGTAGAGACTGAGGACGTTGAACAGTTGTCTACTTTGCCCAGTCTTTCAGAGAACATTTCTATTGTGGGATTGCTGCGGGTTGAAGAACAGCAGGTGCCAATTGCCACTACAATGGTGCATTGATGACAGTATCACACCAACTGAGACTCTTGTGATCCCCATTCATAACCTGATCCCGCAACTAGAGTGCCAACGAGTGATCAGCAAGACTCGCTAACCCTTTCACAGTGCCATATGGCCAGTGCGAAAGGCTAATGGAGAATGGAGATTAACAGTAGACTATCATGGCCTGAATGAGGTCACACCACCGCTGAGTGCTGCCGTGCCAGACATGCTGGAACTGCAATATGAACTGGAGTCAAAGGCAGCCAGGTGGTATGCCACAATGGAAGTTGCTAATGCGTTTTTCTTTATTCCCTTAGAAGCAGAGTGCAGGCCACTCTTTGCTTTCACCTGCAGGGGTGTCCAGTACACCTGGAATCGACTGCCCCAGCGTTGGAAACACAGCCCTACCATCTGCCATGGACAGATCCANCTGTGGAAAGGTGTTGCTGCCTGGCTAGAGAAACCAGTCGTAAAGGTAAATCGTGTAGATGCCCACGTACCTAAGAGTCGGTCCACTGAGGAACACCGAAACAACCAACAAGCAGACTAGGCTGCTAAAGTGTTCCAGATAGATTTGGACTGGGAACATAAAGGGGAACTGTTTTTAGCTCGGTGGGCCCATGACACTTCAGGTCATCAAGGAAGGGATGCAACATATAAATGGGCTCAGGACCAAGGGGTGGACTTAACCATGAACACCATTGTGCAGGTTATCTGTGACTGTGAAACATGCGCCGCAATCAAGCAAGCTAAACGGTTAAAACCTTTGTGGTTTGTGGAGCAGTGGCTGAATTATAAGTATGGGGAAGCCTGGCAAACTGACTATATCACATTTCCTCAAACCCGCCAGGGTAAGCAAGTGCTACGTACTTACAATTGTGGAAGCAAGCACCGGATGGCTGGAAACATATCCTGTACCACATGCCACTGCCCGGAACACCATCCTGGGCCTCGAAAAGCAAGTCTTGTGGCAAAATGGTATCCCAGAAAGAATTGAGTGGGACAATGGGACTCATTTCAAAAACAATCTCACAGCAAACTGGGCTAAAGAACTTGGTATTGAGTGGGTGTACAATATCCCCTATCAGGCACCAGCCTCTGGGAAAATTGAGCGATACAATGGGCTGTTAAAAATTACCCTGAAAGCAATGGGTGGTCGTACCTTTAAAAATTGGGATAAGCATTTGGCACAAGCCACCTGGTTAGTTAACACCAGGGGATCCATCAATCGAGCTGGCCCTGCTCAGTCAGACCGTGGAATACAGTGGAAGGGGAATACCGTGGAATACCGTGGAATACAGTGGAAGGGGATAACGTCCCGGTGGTGCATGAAAGGAATTTGTTAGGGAAAACTGGTTTATTCCTGCTTCAGGCAAAGGCTAACCCATTCATGGGATTGCTTTCGCTCAAGGACCTGGATATACCTGGTGGGTGATGCTGAAGGATGGTGAAGTCCAATGTGTACCTCAAGGGAATCTAATGCTGGGTGAGAATGCTCAATATTGAGCTGTATGATGTTAGTTGCTATGCAATACTAACAGTGTTCAATAAGTGTTTTTCAGGATAACATTGCGAATGAAACTGTAGTTAGCTTCATCAAGTGGCATTTAATAATCTCACTGAGGGTGACGTCTTTAACCTGTAACCCGGGGGCACAAACCATGACAGTCTTCCTACGATCTCTTATGTCCTGAGAGACTTTTACAGCAGATGGAACCTGCAGTCACAAACTAAATAAACTCATGTATATATGTATATATTTAAAGGACAAGAAGCAGTAGGGACATGAGCATGACACAAATGGTATGGAATAAGGGGTGGAATGTCCTGGTTTGGGCTAGGACAGAACCAATTTTCTTCTAGTAAATCTGCTTTTTAGTTAATTCTCTTCTGAGAAGCTGCACTCTGAAAGTATCTGCATGTTTTTCCAGACAGTGTCTGCTTCTAGCAGTGACAAGGCTCAGTGTTTATACTTAGGGCTGGAACGTCAGTGGGAATGGTATGCAGAAATGCTCTTGCTTATAGTTATTCCTATGGAGACCAAGGTCGATGCTTGTCCAAGCTGTGTCACTTGCCTTGGCAGTTTCTCCATGGATGTCAAAAAGCACAGGCTCTACCTTGTCCTCATTGTGCCCCTGGCTGAGAGCATCACAGCACATCCTGGCTGTGGCACCTCAGGTGTGGCTCCAGGCCAAGCTCTGACTTGTCCTAGGGAAACCTGGTAGCAAGCGTCCAAGACCCTCTTTGTGCAAAGGCTTTGCTTCAGATCAGAGACATGCCAGAGTGGTCGGCAGATGGAAACATAAAGCTGAAATGTGTGATGTGCCTTGCATTCCAGGACTGCCCTACATCTACCACATAGAGAAGGGACAGACCTTTCACATGGCCTTGGTGGCAATCAGCTGTTCCCACAAAGGCACTGAACCTGTGTGCACTGCTGCCCGGGGTGTCTGTCACACACTCACTCTGAATGGAGATCGCTTACTTGTGTAGGACCAGTGCTGTCCCTGACAACCACACGTAGCTCTCTGCGTGAAAACCTTGGCACCTCACCTAACGCTGCAGGCCTGTGTTTGGCATGAAATAAAGGAACTGCCCTAAATTGGATTAGGCAGTGTGGAGTTGTTCATGAGATCACAGTCATGGAGAATTAATCAACACACCTGATTAGTTTTAATGGCACACCTTATGGTCTCTGAAAATACAGAGTAATGGGTTGCAATGGGTTGTACTGACACACCTGATGACCACCTGATGGTCTCTGTAATGACAGAGAGGAACTTAGCTCTCCCAGTGGTGTATGACTCCACTTGATCAGCTGAATACCTCCATAGGCTGCCAAGGGCACGACAAATATCTACAGGTTCGGTTGTCCTACTGTCACGGTCCACTCTGTGGACATGTGATGGTTCGTTTACTGTGGTCTCGAAGTGCAAAAAATCAAGGCAACCACGCCAAGGGGTTATGCTTCAATCAAGTACTGCAGCGTTATTGTTTTGCCCATAAAGCAGCGTACGATAGACAGAAAGAGTGACAGGAAGGGAAGAAAAGAAAAGAGAGGAAAGAGAACTATATCTACTGCCGTGAGTCCAAGGTGGCCCTACGGTTCCAGGTCCAGGCAGCGTCCCGCAGGTCCTTCCAATCATCGTGATCCTTGGTGGGGAAGATCTCCAAAAACTCTGTTGCTAAAGAGCCATCTTTTATTTTAAGCTGTAAACCTTGCTCCTCCTCTGTCTCAAGGAGGAGTGTCCGAGGCGTGGTTTGCCTTAGAGGCGGCTAGCTTTGGACCAGGAGATGTGTTTTCGTATTATAATGATATAATAATGAAGAAAGCTGACCCAAAGTTTTTTTCTTGCTCATTGCTGAGACAGCAATTGTGATCCATCTTCTTGGCGGCAGCAATGCGGCCATATCTCGGTCCGTTACTTAGTGTCCCAGATAACGGAGAGCAGCATAGTGCTCCTTGTACCATGCAGTTCTCTCTCTCAGGATGTCTATGCCTCGGTATCAATAGAGATCGCATTCCATCTCCAAGTTTCTGATGACGATGTTGAGACAATACCGTCCTCCAGACTGCCTCTTACACCTACCTGTGTGCATCTGCTGTCATTTCATTTGGCCAATTTAATTCCCCTCCAGTCTTTAAAGAAGTTGCCCTCAGGTGCTGCCCTGTCTCCCCGCATTCCTCCATTAGAGTTTGCCATCACCTGCACATACCTGGGACTACCTCCTGACGCTCACATGTCACCAGGTGTCTGTGTCTGAACATCTCACTGCTGCCCTCCATCTCCATTATCACCATGGGAGCTGAGACCTCTCATATGCAGGGGTCAATTTTGTGCCCACCTGAACTGAGGCAAGAGGAATCTCAGCTCCTCTGGGTTTGTGGTGTGCATGGAGGGGAACCGAGAAGCCTTCTAGGCCCAGGAGTTCAGACCCAGGATGAGATGCCTTGACTGAATGCGCTAAATCCCTTCCCTCAGCAGGGGTACAGGAGATCCCTCCTCGTCACTCTCTGGCAGTCCTGCCTANTAGACAGAGCTTAAAGGCTGTGGGAGGACAGAACAGAGCTCAGTGGGGTAGAATTCTTCACAGCCTTTTGACATGGTGGGTTTCTGGCTGCATGGCAGCACAGCTGTGGTTCCTGGAGATTTTCTTCTCCAGCTGGCACACGCCACATCTTGCAGGAACCTTCAGGAGGATTTTCATACGTAGGAGGAAAATGTGTTCCAGAGCAGGGCTTCCCTGCTGCACCATCCTAAGGACAGGGCATGATGGCTGCCTTCTCCTGGGGATGGCTACAGGGGTGTGAAAATGGGTGTACAGCCAGGGATGCCCAGGGCTGTCTTTCAGAGCAGGGTCCCTGCACCACAGGGACTGTGTGCTGGGGCAGGCACTGTCCTGCCTCTCCTGTCACGATGCCACATCCTTAGGATATTGGGCTGTTTCCGTGGAGGGCCCTGCTGGGTGGCACGCTGCCCTCCAGGATGGCACAGCTCTCCTGTGGCACCTCTGTGTTTTCTGTGAGCCCCATGGAGAAGACATGTCAGTGCCAAGGCCCTGTAAATCCTGCAGGAGGGCTGAATGTGGTCAGCTGCAATGAGCCCTCTGCATCCCTGGCTGGGAGGGCAGCGGTGAGATCCTCCTCAGGTACAATGAGACGGGGTGAGGGGCTGGGAGAGCTGCACTCGAAAATTTGACTGCTCTGCTCTCAGCAGTGTCCAGTTTCTTCTCAGTTTCTTCTCAGGGGAACACCTGAGTGCGATCGTCCTCCAGCTCAAATTGGTGCCAGCATGGGGCAGCTGAGGGCAACACTGGTGGACAGACCAGCGGTCCTCACTCTGCACTAAAGGACAGTCCCTTTGCCTCTCAGGACCCACAAGGTTTCACTTGGAGTGCAGCAGAATTGCCAAGGGATTGATTGTGCCTTAAAAGCACATCTCAGGTGTGGTGGGGAAACTAGAACAGAACATAGAAAAAAAGTCCCCTCAGCTCTGCTCTGCAGCCAAGTGACTTAGGAGGGACAATGCTGAAAAGCTCTTTGAGAAGCAATTGGATTTCATCTGAGACACCTGGTTCTCTTATTTGCCTATTTCTGTAGGGCAGGACTGAGTCCTGCAGAGCTCAAAGCTCTCACCAGCACCAACCAGAGTGTACAAAAAGGACCAGCAGAAGGCCTTCTCAAAGGGGGAGAGGCATTTTTGTCGGTCTCTAAGAGCAACTGAATAGATTTTTTTTTTTTTTCCAAAGAAGTCTGTGCTAACTTCTTACTGTCTTTTCTTCCATGAGCAGATCACCATGCCCAGGGAAAGAAAATGTCCAGTGCCAACTCCATGACCCAGTTCCTCCTCCTGGCATTCACAGACACGTGGGAGCTGCAGCTCTTCTTGCACTTCTGTCTCTTCCTGGGCATCTACCTGTCTGCCCTTCTGGCTAACGGCCTCATGATCACTGTCGTAGCCTGCAACCACCGCCTCCACACCCCCATGTACTTCTTCCTCCTCAAGCTCTCCCTCCTCAACCTGTGTTCCATCTCCAACACTGTCCCCAAAGCCATGGCCAATTCCCTTTGGGACACCAGGGCCATCTCCTATGCAGGATGTGCTGCACAGGTTTTTCTCTTTGTCTTTTTCATTTCAGCAGAATATTTTCTTCTCACTGTCATGGCCTGTGACCACTGTGTTGCCATCTGCAAACCCCTGCACTACGGGACCCTCCTGGGTAGCAGAGCTTGTGTCCACATGGCAGCAGCTGTCTGGGGCAGTGGTTTCCTCTACACTGTGCTGCACACTGCCAATACATTTTTGCTACCACTCAGCAAGGGTAATGCCCTGGACAAGTTCTTCTGTGAAATCCCCCAGATCCTCAAGGTCTCCTGCTCAGACTCCCACCTCAGGGAGTTTGGGCTTCTTGTTCTTAGTGCCTGCTTCGTGTTTGTGCGTTTTGTTTTCATATTTTTATCCTACGTGCAGACCTTCAGGGCCGCTTTGAGGATCCCCTCTGAGCTGGGAAGTCACAAAGCCTTTTCCACGTGCCTCCCTCACCTGGCCGTGGTCTCCCTGTTTGTCAGCACTGCCATGTTTGCCTACCTGAAGCCCCCCTCCATCTCCTCCCCAACTGTAAATCTGGTGGTGGTAGTGCTGTACTTAGTGCCTCCAGCAGTGAATCCCCTCATTTACAGCACGAGGAACCAAGAGCTCGAGGGTGCCATTAGGAAACCGTTTTCATGGACATTTATCAAGAGGGAGAATTTTACCACCTCTGTCCACAAGTGACTCCCACAGCACCTGACTCCGTCTTGTGTTTGTTTGCTTGTTTTGCATTTTTGATCATTATATTTGTCGTTACTGCTGTTGTTATTGTCATCCATGATTATTATGTTCCTACACAAAGGTTTGCATTTGCCTCACTACACCGGAGACATGTACCTACTTTGTGTCACCTGGTTCCCTTACAGAAGTGTGTCCAACAGTGACTCAGAGCTGTCCTTGTTCATAGCATTTCTGTAATAAAAAGGAAGCTTCCTGCTGCAGGGCTTTAATGTTGGTCTCCCTCTCTCCAAAGAGGATCAAGGAACTGCACCACTGGATTTCCTGTTCCTCCGTGTGTGTTAGAACTAAAAAGCTTAGTTCCTTTTTGTGACTTTTTAGAGACATAGGACTGGATTTGGGAGTCACTTGTTGATGTCTGGTGACATGTAAGATGTTGAGTGTAATTGTGGGATGGTCACAGGGCTTTCACACAGCTGACGCTGCTGACATCTGTCCTCTGGGAGGGGAATCTGGAGCTGCCTGGAGATCATGGTTGTTCTTCCGGGACAGCATGTTCCCAGGGTTGTGTAGGGGTAGAAGAAGGAGTCAGGATCAGTGCCTCTCTGGTCCTCCTCTGGGCACTCTCCAGTTCTCCCCATGTGTCTAGAGCAGGAATTCCCACAGAGGGACACACTAGTCCATGTGTGGCCACACCACGACTCACTGGAGGGGGATGAAAACTCAAGATGTCTGCGTGGCCATGCTTCTCTTAACACATCCTCCTGTACAGCTGGCCTTGTTCATGGTGAGCTTGTACTACTGGCACTACTAGTGGCCAGGCCCTTCTCCTCAGGGTCACTGCTCAGTCAGTCAAGTTCCCTGATATATGGGGCTACTCTTGCTCTCTGATAGCAAACCGGCCACTTCTCCTTATACAACTTAAGAGGTTTCTGTTGGCTGAATCCCAGAATTTCTCTAAGTCCCCCTGAACTGAAGCTCCATTTTGTCAGCTCTTAATGTTTGCATGCAGACATCTCACTGTGGTTCTGGTGAGCCAACATCACAACATAACGGCATGAGAAGTTGCAGGGGGCATTGTAGCTAATACAAGGAGTTACTAGTTTTGTACTGACCAATGTAGGCATCAGAACAACAACCCTCTTAGAAACACTGTACTAGGGCACAAGGAAGAAAAGAAAGGGCCAGTGGGGAAAGAGCAGATTTGGGCTGTTTCTAGATGTATGTACAAGGACAATTAAAGAGAAGAACTTGGGAGGGAGAAAGAGGGAAATGGAAAATCAAAAATTCATCTCAAGATATGATGATGCCAGTTTGGGATTACGTGCCTAGCAGCCTTGAGTCAATGAGTTGAGTGGGACAAGCAAGCCACAGCTGAGTGGACCAAACTTATGTCTGCTTACTTCTATGGTCCTGGGGAACCTGAGCACTCTCCCTGTCATCATCAAGGGATGACCTGTGGTGGAAGGAAATGCCCAGTCACTCATCCCGGAAGGGACCTTGCGGGGTCTGTAGGCCAAGCCAAACCAGTCTGTGGAGAAAGGGAAAGGAAGGTTGGGCTGTTTGCGTGCTAGGCTGTGTTAGTGCAACATGTATACCTATACAGACACACAGGCTGTATGGATCCCCCCAGGAGCTTAGATCCTCCATCCATCTAGGAGCTGGCCCTGGGGTCCCCTCATCCCCCAGTTCTCCTATGCACAGACAAGCACAAACACACACACGTCCCTCTCCAGCGCAGCAGCACAGAACCATTGAGGCTGGAATGCAGCCAGCTTCCCCCTTCTCCGTGCTTTCTCTGAGTGCTTGATGATCATGAGGAGCTCTTTTCTCATCCATGCCATCTTCCTGGCACCTTGACATGACATCTTGCATATTGAGGTGGACCATTCTGGATTGTGAACGGATGATCCTTGACCACCAAACAGCTCTCTACAGAATCCACCTGGCCACACACATCTCCTGGTCTAGGTTATGAAAACTGATCTCCCTAATTCTTATGACAAACAGGCTTTGGAGTATGAAAATGTATCAATTTTCTTAATATATATATATATAGTTTGCATTGTTTACTGATTTATCATGCTTGAATACGCAAACTAAAGGACGTCAGCTCATCACAAGGAGCAGAACAGCCCTGCCCTGGAAAAAAGGATTTTGCTTCTGGGAATCTTCGAGCTGTCCATGAAGGATAAATGATGCTGTGCTGATATTAGGTGGGATAGAGTTAATTTTCTTCACAGTAGCTAATGTGAGGCTATGTTTTGAATTTCTGCTGAGAATAATGCTGATAACATGCTGATGTTTTTAGCTGTTGCCAAGCAATGCTTACATTAATCCAAGGACTTTTTCCATTTCTCATTCTGCCAATGTCATCCCAGCTTTGTCTCTCCAAGAAGTTCGGAGGAGACACAGCCTGGACAGCTGACCCAAAATGGCCCAAGGAATATTCCATATCATAGGATATCATGCTCACTATATCATCTGGGGGGGATTGGCCAGGAGGGGTGATCACTGCTTCTGGATTGCCTGGGCATCAGTCAGCAGATGGTGAGAAATTGTATTGTACCTCAATTGTCTGCTTTGAGTTTTATTTCTCTCCTTTTGTTATCTCCCTTTTCATACAATTATCTTTATTTTAGTCATTAGTATTAGTAATATTTTAATTTACTGCAATTATTAAACTTTTCCTATCTCAACCTGCAAGTTTTACCTTCTTTCCAATACTCCTTCTCATCCCACTGGAGGAGGTGAGGGGGAAGGAGTGAGTACGCAGCTCTGTGGTGCCCAGTTACCAGCTAGGATTAAACCACAAATGTCCTTTTTTCACCCAACATGATGCTTGAAGGGTTGAGATAACAACAGATCTGTTCGGAGTATATTTAAACAAATTTATTATAAATATTCGTTGCTGCTGGTCAGAATGTTGATTGATTTGCTCTCAGAGTTGTTATTAGAGCTGTCTGATGTAACACATCGCTTGCTCCTTCTTATACTGGTTATGAGCTGCGGAACCGGGTTAAAGGGTGTGGTTCAGCTGTACTGTGTAACACTGACTGGGAGACAAATCAGGTATCTGTGTTCAGCGTTGTCATCATGTCTGTACTTCGTGTGCCATCTCCTGGAGACTATCGATAACTGCACATCTCACCTTTTCTATGCAAGAGAGCCAAGCTATGGAGGAGACCTCTCTGTACTTCTTGTTCCATCTCCTGGAGACTATTCATAACTACACCTTTGACTTTTTCTCCTGGGAGAGCCGATTTAGGAAGGAGACATCATCCCACGTCTCCCCCTTCTCTGCCAGATTCATTGCAATAGTGCAATAGAGAATTTTGAAAATGTTGAATATCCTTGGGGTGTTGAAACCAGCACGGTCCTGTTGCTAGGAGCCAGCCCATTCCTGAATGTGGTTCAGGTCTTGTTTAGGGTTAAACAACTCTCTAAGAACACCACCCAGAGACGAACCTCTGCAACAGGTAATGCGGCTACTCAGACCTTGGTGACAGACACTGCAGCTACTCACACCTTGGCGACAGGCACTGTGGTTACTCTAACCCTGGTGACAGGCATTGTGGTTATTTCAATCCCTCCAACACGAACTGTGGCTACTCAAACCCTGATGACAGGCATTGCAGCTACTCAGATCTCAGCAAACGGTGATGTAGCTGAACCAGAGAATCAACCAGTGTAGGTATCTGTCGCCTGTGCACACAAGAAAAAATGGACACGAAAATCAACTTGGTTAGTAAAAGAGGACAAAGCAGGGTCATCACAAGAACAAGAGGAAGAGGCAGAACCAGAGGTAACCACTCGATCCCTATCCTTGAGTGAGCTGTGGGATATGTGAAAAGATTTCAGCCACCATCTAGGTGAGCATACTATCACCTGACTGCTCCAATGCCGGCATAACGGGGTCAGTAACCTGGAATTAGAGGGTAGGGAAGCCAAGCAGCTGGGATCACTTTCTAACAAATGGGACATTGACAAGACGATTAGAAAAGGAACACAAGTCCTCAGCCTCTGACAGTGACTCCTGTCAAGCGTGACGTTTTGTCTTCAAGGAAGATGTTATATCTCACCCAGGAAAGTGCACCACCATGGAGACAGGTATCTAGTACCTGAGGGAATGAGCCATACTGGAGATGCTCTTTGATGACCTGAACAATGGTCAGTTACCCACAGATCTAGATGAAGCCTAGTGCACACAAGCCACGTGGCAGAAGATTGTGTGGAGTGCACCATTGTGCAGCACATGTCAGCACATGCTGACTCATTGTCAGTACCGACCTTGAAAGATGGAGAAAGACAAACAATGAATGAATTGTCTGGCCAGCTCTGGCAATACAAAGGAAGATTCTCTTCCACCCTATGGGCCTGCATCTCAGTTGTGGAAAAACTGCCCAAAAACCTGTTCAAAAAACTTTACCAAGCATTCCATCCACTCAAAAAGGATACATGCACCTCCCGACATGTACAGACTAGTATCTCAGCTATTAGGAGTAAGCATTATTCTGCTCAAGAGAAAGCATATAGAGGGTACACACCATGGAGCACCCCGTGATTTTATCTGCAGGACCGTGGAGAGGACATGAAAAACTGGGATGGAAAATGTACCTTGAACCTAGAGGCATGGGTATGTGAGTTGCAAGGAGAAACGATCACAAAAGAGAGTTCTTCCAGGAAAACTGCTTCTCCAGTTTCCAGTGAGCCAGTTCTCAGGCAGAGTAGAAGAGTTGATCTTACTCCTTCTCCTATGGAAAGGACTTCTAATTTTTTTTAACAAGGAGTGTCCATCTAAAAGCCCCATATGAGGCCAGTGTGAAAGTCGAATGGAGAATGGAGGTTAGCAGTACACTATCATGGCCTGAATGACGTCAAGTCGCCACTGAGTACTACAGTGCTGGACGTGCTACTACTTCAATATGAACTGGAGTCAATAGCAGCCAAGTGGTGTGCCACAACTGATATCATTAATGTCTTTTACAGAGCCATACATTTTTCACCCTTATGTAGCCAATCCAGATCCTCCTCAGCCACTTTAATCTTAGCAGACTGATACAGCTGTTGGTTTTGGGTTTTTTTGGTTTTCTTCAGTGGCGCAACTCTTGGGCTCACGAGCATCTACGTGACGTACTTTCACAACCAGGTTCTCTACCCAAGCAGCAATATCTTGCCATAATTCAGCAGCCCAAATGGGTTTACCTCTGTGCTGCCAGTTGCTCTGCTGTTTACCTCTGCACTGCCATTGAGGTAACCACCACCATGGGGCATTTGACACCACCCATGAGTCAATAGTGAGATAGAGCACTGGCCACTTTTGTCGCTCAGCAATGTTTACAACTAGCTGGGTGTCTTTCACTTCCGTAAAGTAGCTTGATTTGCCTTTTCCTTCAGGAGCTTCTGTGACTTGTTGTGTGGGACGCCACACAGCAGCCTTCCACGTTTGTGCTTTCCTACAAGGTGACAAGACCCGTCAGCGAAGAAGGCTTATTGCTTCTCATTCTCTAGGAGTTCATTATATGGTGGGGCCTCCTCAGCACACGTCACATCCTCCTTGGGTGACACTCCAAACTCTTTGCCTTCTGGACAGTTTGTGCTTACTTCCAAAATTCCTGTGCAGCTAGGGTTCCATATTCAAGACCGCTGTGTGATCAGTGCAGCCGATTTACTCCACATGGCATCAGTTTGAACATCCACATCAGCAGTCTTGGTGCCAGAAGGAGCTCTGCTTAGTACCAATCACCTCTAAAGCAGCTCAAACTCCCTCAAGATGCTGCCAGTATATCTTTTTCAGTTGGAGTGTAGTGGGCTTCGGATCCCCTGTATCCTCGACTCCAAAACCCTAGGGGTCAACCTCGAGTCTCCCCCGTTGCTTTCTGCCTCAGACACCATGTAGGGTCATTCTCGCCGGCTGCAGTGTAGAGCACAATTTTAACGTCTTGCCCTGCCCAGACAGGTCCAAGGGCTAATGCATGAACTACCTCCTATTCAACGGCTTGTCTTACTCTTTCTGAGTAGCTGCAGTGCCTGTTGCCATGGTTTGAGTAGCCGCAGTGCTAGTCTTGAGGGCTGGCATAGCTGCAGTGTCTGTCACCAGGGTCTGAGTAGCTGCGGCACCTGTCGCTGGGGTTGATCTCTGCGTGATATTCTTAGATAAGAATGTGGATAATTCCAAGGCAGAGCAGGGGTAAGGGAAGGAGTTCACTGAAGTGTTAAACCCTGTGATGTGGTCCAAAGGGATCAGGGGTGGAGAGTGGAATGGAAATACCTTTAAATTGTTGTGACCCATGATTTGAGTTGAATCTTATTGGAATTAGTGTAGCAGGACCTACCTGAACCAGTGGAGGACAAGCCTTACAAGAAGTAGTACAAGTGCAGCAGTGAACTGACCTGAGCTGGCTTTGGTGCCAGGAACTCCATGCAACACACCACCTCTCCTGTCTTGAGTGACCACCATAACAGATGGAGCCCAAAGTCATGGACTAAATTACCTCAGTGGCCATTTCACAGAATCACAGAATGGTAGGGGTTGGAAGGGAACTCTGGGTATCATTTCTGGAGTTTTTGCAGACATTTACAGGAGTGGTCCATAGACTAGGGGAATGACAACTCTATATGAGATGAAAGGATGGGAAGGCAGATGATGGCTAATGAGGACTATTGGACACTGTGGGACCTGAGCATGACATAAATGGTATGAAATAAAGGTGGAGAATGTGCTGGGTTTTGGTGGGATAGAGCAAATTTTCTTCTTAGTATCTAGAATAGTGTGCTTTTGATGAAGCGTGGGATATGGTATGAGAATAATGTTGATAATATGCTGAAGTTTTGAGTTGCTGATAAGAAATCAAGGACTTTTCAACTTACCAGGCTTTGCTGTTGTGCAGGTGCACACGAAACTGAGAGAGACCATAGCCAGGACAGCTGACCCCAACTGACCAAAGGGATACTCCGTACCATATGTTGTCATGCTCAGCATAAAAAGCCAGAGGAAGAAGAAGGAATCATAGAATCATAGAATGGTAGGGGTTGGAAGGGACCTCTAGAGATCATCTAGTCCAACACCCCTGCTAAAGGAGGTTAGCCTAGAGCAGGTTGCACAGGAATGCGTCCAGGCGGGTTTTGAATATCTCCAGAGAAGGAGACTCCACAACCCCCCTGGGCAGCCTGTTCCAGTGCTCCGTTACCCTCACAGTAAAGAAGTTCCCCCTCGTGTTCAGGTGGAACTTCCTGTGTTCCAGTTTGTGCCCATTGCCCCTTGTCCTGTCGCTGGGCACCTCTGAGAAGAGTCTGACCCCGTCCTCTTGACATCCACCCTTTAGATATTTGTGAG
>VZSC01015623.1:6286-17393 GCA_013398225.1 Steatornis caripensis
GGGGGGGGGGGGAAGTGGTCATCAGCTCAGCATCATAACGTCGGGAAGGTTGTGATCAAGTTACCTCTGAATAATTAAGCTTAATGCTGTTTCTGGAGAAGCCATTATCTGCAGTGAACTTAATGCTAATGAAAAAACTGAAAAGTCTGATAACCTGAACTATGCTAATATTTTATACAGGGTGGATACAGAGGAGACATCACCAAAACTAGGCTTCTACATTCAACGTGCCATAGCTTGACCTAGATGCATTATCCAGGCAAGGAGCTTGGATTTGCTGATAAGGAGTTTTCTATAGTAGCTCAGGTGTTGCTTAGAAACATCCCATGTACATAAGGCAACTTTTGCACACCATGGTAACCTGTTACTGCCTTTGGACTTTTTTTTTTCCTGAGGAATTGATGCAATAAAGAGCACGATAAACCCATCAGCAGTTGGGAAAGCAGACTTCCAAAATCCAATCCTTTTCACATTGCTCCGGCAAGAAGGCAGTCTAGAAAAAACACTGCTCCATGCACTCGGTCTCTCCTTTCTTTACATTGGACTAGTGCCTTTTTTAATTTAAAGAAACCAGCATTTGTTTAACTCAAAAAGAGGCCAGCGCTTGTGAGCATGACTTGACTCAGCTGCCCACCTTCAGTCTTCCCTGATCTGGTACGGTCTGATTGCCGTTAACCCTCTGCTCTCCCTCTGTGCAGCAGAACTTTTCTTGGCTTTTATTACGTGGGAGAGAATACTTTAGCCCAAAACCAGGATGTTTTACTTTTCTTCAGAGTCTCTTCAAGCCAGCCACCACCACCAGTTACTCTCTTCTTACGGGCAGAACCTGCAACTGTCCAGGGAGGCTCAGGGCTTGGTCATGGGGCATACTGCTCTGCAGGAAAGCAGGTCATCGTGGCGAGAAGGCTGGAGCTAGAGTCTTGAAGGACGATCTGTGCGTAGCACTGTGGGCAAAGGCTTGAGTTGTGCTGCTGGATTCAGTTCCCGTTCCAGACCACACTGTTGGGATTAATGGTGGACGCAGACTTTCTGCTTTAGGTTCGTGTCCGCACGTGGTGGGGTTTAGCAAGTACCGTGAAACTTCCTAAAAACAGCTGGTCGCCTAAACCTTTGTAGTATTTAGATTTCATCAGTGCAAACATCCTCTGGAATACTTGGCTCGAGTATTTTGAGATCCACGTGGTTTAGCTGATAGGCCATCCTTTGATAAGAGCAGCCCCCTGACTCTGTGGCTGTTTCGTTCATACAGGATCAGTGCTGCAAGGATAGCTTAAGCTAATTGTCATTCTTTAGCAAGAGCAGACGTGTTACTTTAAAGCCTAGCAAAAAACCCAGCAGGATGAAGAAATGCTAGCTCAATCCATATCACTGTGCCCAAAGGATCCGTGTTTTTTAAAACCGAGGTGGAAGACGCTAATTTAATCTTTCTTCTATATTCCTGCCCACTGAGGGCTTGTTCTGTGATGGGCTGCAGTCAATACATTATGTGCCAGTTGTGGTTATTTGAATCATATTTCCACATTTCAGTGTCTAGACTTTATGTTTGTATGAGTTTTGTTGTACCTTTCCAGCTCCGGCGCTGATTCCAGTTGTTTTTGGCTCCTGGTTTCTATGAGAAAATCAAATGGGCTGTGTTTCTGTCTCTCCCAGTCCCCAAAAAGAAGGGAACAAGGGAATTGGCAGAATTTATTTTTCTAAGCTCACTTGCAACCATTTCTCTCTCTTCTGAGAGGATCTGTGTGTGAATGAGCTGGGTTCTGCCGTTTGGTGACTAGAAGATGAAAGCAAAGGCAAACCACTGATGGCTAGAGATAAATCTCTCCCTGGTTCTTGCACTGAGAAAAATGTGCTGTGAAAAAAGGTATGATCTTGATAGAGGCAATCAAAGCTATAAAAAAGTGAATACGCACGTGTTTTTAGAAGTATAAAAACCTTGATAATCCACAAAGTAAGAGCGATGGTTGAGAGTGAAGCAACCTTTGAATTGACTGCATCTACTGTGCTTCATTTTTAGCCAGTGGCTTTCTTGCGCTTGCAGATGTTTGGGGCTATGGACACGACTGTTTTTACGTTCGGTGAGCGGGAGGGTTGCTCTGTGTTCGGTAAGTCTGAGAGTTTCTCTGCGAGAAGCTCACAATGACACGGCCCTAGATTACATTAACCTTGCTGTGACCAAGAGGTAGAGGACAGGCTTCGGTAACATTAACAGTAACCACAGGAAGTAGCA
This sequence comes from Steatornis caripensis, assembly GCA_013398225.1. Classification (NCBI taxonomy): domain Eukaryota; kingdom Metazoa; phylum Chordata; class Aves; order Caprimulgiformes; family Steatornithidae; genus Steatornis; species Steatornis caripensis. The sequence goes on from VZSC01015623.1 coordinate 8,514, forward strand.
GAGAAGAGTGTGTAAACCTGAGCTGAGACTCTATTTGTTTGATTCGGAAAACAAAACTCCTGGTAGAAAGTGTTTTATGGATAAATTGGTGAAAGGAAATATTGTTCCCAGCTCGTAATTAACTTGTAAAGCTTGTTGCCGTGAAATTTGAAAGGCTTGAGCGCATCTGAATAGCGAGAAAAATTGGTCGTATGGTATGCAAAGAATAAAGGCTGTGGTTACAACTTCTCTATGCATCTCTGCGTGCGTGCTCCCGTTTCTCCCCTGGTTTTTGAGGTGATCCAGCTTGTTGCCAAAGCCGTGGCTTTACCTCTTCCAGGGAGCTGAGCTCCACGCGAACGTCAGTGTAAATTCTTCCATTCCTTTCAGATCCAGGATTCAGTGGATGCTTTTCAGAGCCCGGGATGGGCGGAGTAGCAAGGAAGCAAATTTTTCCGCCCTGCTTGAGCTTGGGCAAGCGGAAATTGTGCCTTGGAAGCCATATAAGGCAAGTCAGTCGGCTCTTGCTGGGCTCACCTTTCCACTGGGAGGCTGGAGAAGGGAGCAGCCCTTGCTCACAGGGAGAGCGTAAGGTCTGCTGGTCCTTTGAAGTTGTTCCTGTGCGTCTGACACTTGCCGGAGGTATGGTGTGGCAGGCCTGATTAGGTCTCAGCGACTCATTAACTCCCTGGCTTGTGGGGCTTTAGCACGCTGTCCCAAAATGAAGGCGTAAACTCGTGATTCAGAATGAAACTGCTATAAAATGACTGGAGCCGGGAAGAGGTTGAGGCAGGTCAGAGAGTGGAGCAGCCTTCTGTCACAGGGTTCCTTCAGCAGTGTCTGATGCGAGTGCTGCTGATGACAGACTGGGCCAAGAAGAACTTTGCTCTGAAACGATAGTTCCTGTGTCATTAAAATAGATTTTTGAAAATACTGATGGCACCTGTTCCCGCTTGCAGGAGGGTTCAGCCGTCAGAGCCAGTGAAGCCCAAATCGTGACCTCTGCTGCTGCTTCTTGCAGAATTAAGAACAACCTCTGTTCCTATAAATAGTCTCCTAAGAATCGTGTAGGGGAGCGCTGCTGGCCGGTTTCTTTTGAAAAGTGCTTTCAGTGACACCTGCGACAGTGACCTCGCTCGCTGTTTCCCCTCTGCGTGCTTGCCAGGGCAGCCATGTTTTGATGGGAGCGTGATGGTCCTGCGCGCAAGCTCTGCTTCCTTCTCTCCCAAGGGATATTCAATATAAAAAGAACCTTTAGTTATCTGTGTGCTTACATGCTGTCAATGGTCAGGGTATTGTGGTGGGCAAGTTGCTGGTACTTGTCCTGTTTGCTCTTCCTGCTCTCAGATCTGAAAGGCTTCCTGCCTTAGTGGGCTCCACGTTCCCTAATACCATTGAAGGGGTGAGGACGGCTACCGTGCATTTCCTGAAAGCTCCTGTGCACCTCACAATGGTCTGACACACATAATAGATGGCTACCAATCCATGTCTTTATTCCAGAAATAAAGTGTGGTTTTCTAAAGGAGAACGATGCAGCTACGCAAGTGTTACTGTAATAAACCAGTTCTCCTAGCCTGGAGTTGAGGAGCAGAACTGTGCTGACAGAGAGTCCCGAAACACGCAGCTTTGCTAAGGAAGCGGCTCTTTGTTTAATCTTTAGAAATGTGGAAATGGAAAGGGGGAGGTAGTAATGGATAAAGGACAAAGTAAAACATACTTAACCTTTATGAACGTAAATGGAATATCTTAGATCTGTTTGAAATAGGCACTGTCGTTGATGTGGAACATAGTGGTGATTAAAAGCAATGGCAAACACTTTTCTAGAGGCGTGCTTCTGAAACAGTTTATGAACTGTTTAAGGACTTTGTTCTAAATGCATTAAAATGGTACAGTGGTGATGACTGCGTTAAAATCTAGAACGTTTTCTTTTTGGATTCCTCAACACGAAGGGAAACAAATGGATTTATTACCTAGAAGCTTAGCTATTATAGTGTCAGGCGTGTTTCCATGACCTTCCTGCTGAATCTCTGCAGTCATTTGCACTGGAGATGTGTCTAATGTAGGTGCCGCCTGCATCTTGCTGCAAGTTTTAGTGCTCTCGTACAATTAAGGCCATTTAACTCGATGTAAAGGCCTCTTACTTGTCATTAAGACTAAATTTACGGACGCTGACAGCAGGAAGAAACACACTTTTATTCTAACCTCAGATGGGCTCAGTTTAGAAAGCAAAACGTTTCAGCTAGCTCGAACTTGGGCGGATTGTTATATTTAGACCAAAAATTCTGGTCAGACAATTAAGTGCCGGCTCAGTGGCCCTACCACTTCTTTTGCATGTATGAATTAGATTAACTGCCTCGACTCACTCTGTCAGGCGAGAGAGATTCTCTGTGTTAATATATGAAATCTCTCGGGGCTTTGGGGCTTGGACCCGGGGAGTCTTTTTGCAGGTCTGTGGTCAATCATTATTTAGTCAGCGGAGGTGGCATGTTTTTACTGTTCTTATCTGAAATTTTTTCATGTTCATTTTTGGAATTCGTTGTAACCTGAACTTTCACAGGTGTCTTTGCGGGGAGCAAAAAAACATCAGAGTCTCTTTTTTTTTTGTTTGGTTTCTTTTTGGAGGTAGATTTTTGCCAGTTCAGAAGAGTATGTTCTTTCTTTTACTGTTTGTCGCTTTATTTTTGGAGCAGGTTTGTTACCAACCAGCCCGGCAGTGCAAATAAAGACATAGCTGAAACAGTGCAGGTTCTGTGCTTCTTGCTGAGGGAAAGGGAGTACCTCGTTTAACTCGGTAGTGGCTTCTCCAGGCAGCTGCCTTCACTTTTCTGTCGGAGAGAGCAAGCACCCCTGGAAGATGGTGTTTGAGAGGAGGCAGTTGGCAGCGCTGTGTTAGCGAAGGGTATGTAACGCAATGAGGTTATAATGTGGTAGAAAATCTAGTGGGGTTGTCTCCTTCAATGCTTTCAGCTGGATTTTTTTTGTGAGCAGCTTCCCATGGTGATGGAAAAAAAAAACCCTGGCGTTTGGGATTGCTTTATCGTGAACTCCCCGTGAAGATGGTAGGAAACTTCAGCGATATCCCATTGAATACTGAGTTTCTCTTGGGTTGTGTACAGAGAGTCCTGGTCAGCGTTGGAGCACCTCTGTCTGCAAGCCTGAAGAAGCCGTGTCTGAGCATCTTGCTTTAGCTTTTGAGGTCGATCTGGCTCATGGGGTGTTGGTGATTAGGTTTCTCTGGGATTCCTTTAGGATCCCAGCTCTGCTCACTTTGGTTTATCGTAGTCTCTTCCAGCAGAGCTGGCTCTGACTCTGTGAGGAACATCTGAAGATCGTCTTAAGTAGAACTTTGGCAGACTAGTAATTACACTTCCCTGTAAGTGTCAATAGGATACAGTTGGGCACAAGGAGAAAACTGGTCCAGGCTTGTTTTCCTAGGCTCAGCAGTGTGTACGTTAGGTGAGATTTGTTCTGGGATGGTTGAACGAGTTCGTCAATCTGATCTCTAAATTGCCTTTCTATATTTTTCTCTCGCAAGAAAAGTAGTAAAGCTGTGTGGAAGATAAGGATCGTACTGATGTTTCAGCAGCTCGTTTAAGCCATCTTATGAGCACACAGGCAAGTGAATCAGCCCTGGTGTCTTAATATGTCCTGAAATAAATTAGACTTTCGTAAGCAAATTCGGTGAGTTAGAACTGCTGTATTTTCATTAAAAGATTGCAGTGGAGAAAACACTCTTTAAAATTCAGCCTTAGGCTTGTGTTGTTCATTAACTGATAGTCACTCCTGTTTACCTTGTGTGATAAGTACAACGTTAAGAATGGCTAACAGTGCTGATGCCGTCACAGCTGCCCTTCAGAGAGAATTGCTCTCTTTTTTTTTTTTTATGGCTTGGTTTACCGACAGGTGGGTCTTTTGAACTAAAATAAATACAAACAGCCAGAACGTACCTCTCCTAATCATGGAAACAGCCGGGTTTTTTTTCTGTTCTTAGCAGCTTGGTAACGCTGTTCTCGGTACAAAGGTCATTTAAAAATCTGACATGTCAGGCCAGCAACATACTGCTTCTTAATGAGGCTTAAAACCAGCATGTAGCTGCCTGGTGGAAATATATTTGACTCTGGAACAGCAGAATAGAGGGAGACATGTGAACAGCTTACTGGGACTTTTCTTGCAGCAGCCCCCCTGTATCTCTAGGTAGCCCAGTCCCCAAGTTCTTGCAGTACACTTGAGGAATGGGGTTTTAATTCTTCTTCTTGTTATGCAAATGAGCACAGGTGTTTGACAGCACATACATGTTCTGAGAAGAAAATCAACTAAAATAATCTTCCAAAATACCCACGGGCTGTCTTAAAATGTGTTTCAGAATTTGAGATTCTCTCCTCCTAGCCTTGGCTTCCGCTGCGCTGTAGCCACCACTCAGCAAGACAGTGAGGAGGTCCTGCAACGCCTCTGTTACTTCATCGCCGTCTTGCTTAAACCCTCCCGTCCCTCCTCCCCAGGATATCGCTTGACACTGAACTAAATGAACCTTGAGTTCCTTGTTCTCTCTGAAGCTTCGTCGGTAGTTTGAATGTCTGAGGGCTTCTGCTCTAATCCTGTTCCCCAGCACTTCAAGCTCCGGTACTGGAATTTCAGCACCTTCAACCTCGCCTCAGTCTTTTCGGCGCTTTGACTGTTCTCCAGTTAAAACTAGGTCAGAAACCGCTGTCAGCTTCTGATATTTCACTATTCCTGTTTTATAAGTTGTAACCCAGTGTTGGTGTGTTTAATCGTTTGCTTTCATTCTGCTGTATTAAATGTCTCATCTTGCTCTGCACGAGCAGCCTGACATAGGAGAGCTGGAAAAACTGCCCGAAATAACGTCTTGGCTGTAAAACCATGTTACCTCGATTGGGTCTGAAAAGGTGAATTATCTGTTTGTTGTGTATCACATCGAAGATGCCAAACTGACAGATTTTCTCCACAAGCTCGCTCTAACCGTACATTTGCTGGTGGTTTGTTCAGCCCGTTTTCTAGGTGTGCTTAACCACCTTCTCTGAGTGGCTTTTTAACCTGATGGGTGAAAGAAAAACAGCTTTAAAAAAAAAAGTAATTGGAAAGCTGCAGATTGGTGAGGAACACAGTAAAGTGAGTGTGTTGGAAGTCATTTAAATATTTATTTTTAACTGAGAGTTCTAACTAACTGTACGCATTCAGCGTTTTTATAAGACTATTATTGGAATGGTGCTTGAAGTCTGAGCCAGAGTACCTTGGTATTCAGTGAAATCTGCCTGGTGTAATTTAAGAGTATCCTTACTCCTTTCTTTTAGACAGACTTTGAGCTAGCTAGCAATATCGGAGTTCTTAGGCATTCTTGCATAGGTGGTATTTAAACAAATTCTTACTTTTCAGTATAGCTTAAAGGTTGCGGGTTTTAAGTTTTACCTGAGCTGTCGTCTCTAAAAAGTTGTCCAGAATGGCAAGTTGTTTTATTAGGCTGTTCTTGATACACGAAAGAAGAAAACTGAGTGTATTTCCTGCTGCTCTGTGACCCTCTTCTAGGGTCTGAGGATCCCTGGGTTGGAAACCCTTGGTGTGCAGGTACCAGTGCAATCCAGTTCTTGCTTTCAGACCTGAATGGTCTCCAGTAAATACTGCATGAAGTGGCGATGTCCCCGTACACCGCCTGGGAGATATTAGCTCTGTTTCACAGATGGGGAGGTTTCAAACGCAGAGGTGAAATGCTTGATAGAAGGTCACAGAAGGAAAGCTGCTGATGGAGGGCAAATGGAACAAGTCTCGACTCTAAAGCTGGTTCTGGAGTCACTTTACATCACTTCCGCTGCATGGCCTTCTGCCTCAGATGGAAGAGTGTTTTAATCAGTTATGTAAACTTTATTTAAGATGAGCATGAGGGGGAGTTGTTTAAGATGTGCTCTCGTGACACGCTTTTCTATATTAATTTGGGAAACATTTTCTTCTGATAGTTGAGGATTTTTGTACAGTGCGAAAGCAGAAACCAAAATATTTGGTGTACATATACCTAATTCAGCCAGTTATGGAAAAGCTTCCTTTTAACTATTTAACTTCTCAGTTCTAAGCGAGGAGGTGACCCTTTCATCTGTGTCTTAGGTGCGGCCAACGCAGTGGGAATGTGTGTCCTTTGTACTCATTAAAGGTAAAGACCAGCCAGATACAGAATTTTCTGTAAGCAGCTTTTGTAGGGTAGCACTTCAGAAAAAAAAAAACCCTCTTGTTTTGGGCTAAGAATGATGATTTTATGGCCCGCTTGGCTGGAAAACCTTTGTATTGTATTTATGTAGCAATATGAGACCCAAAGGGGAGTTGCTTCAGTTACCTTTGCGGTGCTACAAGCCCTCTCCAACTTCATTTGCTGACCCACAGAGCAGTTCAGGAGAGGAATTTGGCAGAATAACGTGTGACGTTTGAAATAAGAGGAGCATTTAAATAGAATGTAGCTGGCCGGAAAAGTAGGTGAGAATCCACGGTGGATGTGCTCTGAGCAGCAGAAATACGGAGGTCTCGTCCCACGGACATCTCGGCCCAACGAACTGGGTCCCTCGTTGTGTCTCTCTTCGTTACGTGGTTGTGTGGATGCATCCGTGCTGAATGGGCAGCTTGCCACCGCTGCCAGGCCAGTGTGCGTCAGCCGACTTCTGCTTCCCGTTGCCCAGTCAGGGGAAACAAATCTTGGTCTTCCCTATATTTAACAGCTAATTCTGAATCTTTTCGGTGAAGCTTCTTGAAGTCATTGTTTTTCAGTTGTGTCCATGTTTCAAATGTGAACCCATTGAGGGTGGGAAGGGCCAAGAATAGGAACGCTGCATAGTTCTGTGATCCTCTTTGGGCAGTCAGACCAAAAATGCTTCCATCTTCGCATTTCAGACCTGATTCTGTTGTGAAAACAGACCGGAAGCAGCATTGCTTGTATTGCTTCAGAAAGCCTAATTGGCGAAAAGGACCATTTCTAAGATACACGGTGGCGAGCCAAGCGATTTCCGTGATTGAAATTGTTTTCCTCAGTGTTTTCACAAGCTTTTTGGTTTCCTTTGAGAGGCGGCCCCATCTCCAGCATCTAGTAAACAGTTTAGCAAACCTTCCTCTTCTTTCAGAGGAAGCACAGAAGCCTTCATTGAAGCTATCTTGTACTAGAGGAACAGCTTTTAAAATATTAAATCGGAGAAAATCTAAAACCCCTTAATGATTCTTGGCTCATAAAACTGTTTTAAGTAAAGCCTTTAGGGAAAACCAGAACTGCTGTTCACCCTTAGCAGAGTTGGGAATTTTGGATGATTCAGTTTCCTTCTACCAGTTTGTTGGGTTGGNGCTTTTAAAATATTAAATCAGAGAAAATCTAAAACCCCTTAATGATTCTTGGCTCATAAAACTGTTTTAAGTAAAGCCTTTAGGGAAAACCAGAACTGCTGTTCACCCTTAGCAGAGTTGGGAATTTTGGATGATTCAGTTTCCTTCTACCAGTTTGTTGGGTTGGTTTTTTTTCAGCCCTTTCCCAATTACACAAGATCATCTGATAGCTACAATAAAATTCTGCTGCAAAAACAAGCAGTGTTGCACACAAAAGATGATTACCCAGGGAATTTGGAGCATGGCTGTCTTAATGGGATTCTTGCCAGGCTAAGGTCTTTCTAAATTGTCTTGTAATGCGAATGTGTACAGATGCTGGAGCCATATTGCTGAACTTTCCTTAAGAGAATATTTAATAATTATTACACAGATTAGTATTTCTGATATATGGAGGCAGAACAGGAAATTTCTTTGTGGAACGGTGTTTCTTGTTGAAAACAGTGTTTCAAAGCAAATCCACATGTTCAAAAAACAAATCTAAGAGGGTTTGCTTTCCTTTGCCTGAACTTTAGAAATACTAATATTTACCTTCCTTTTTTCCTACCCTATCTTTAACTTACAGTATCTGCTAGCAGATTTAGCCATGCTGAAAGATACACAGTACTGCTCTGTAAGAAAGGGGTAGATTCAGGCCATATGGGCAGGCTTAAATTGTGACTTCATTATTTTATTTAAAACATTTTTTTTCTCCTGTATAAGCAAGTGACTATAGGGTTGCTATTTTTTTAAAAAGGGTTAGGCTTTGGGACGTGTTAATTTAACTTTTCCCCAAACTCCATACAACTGCTTGCAAGTAACAAAACAATGGTACTTAGTTCCAGGTTTGTGCTTAAATTTTTTGCAATGAATTTGCCAGCACAGCATTATCTTTGTACGAGTGCTTTGGGAAATGTTGTTTCAACTTGTTTTATGCTTTCCTGGTTTTACCTTCTATTGCTTTTAGTCTGAGTTACAGAAGAAAAATCCCTTCAGGGCGAATGGGAATAAAAATAACTGTTTGTGCAGGATTTTGCTGTTTTCAAGTGTGCTTGTGGAAAAGGGGAAGGGGTTCTTGAACCTCTGTCTTGGGGATTGGGTTGGGGAGAACAGGATGAGACCCTGAAAGAAAAGTAAGGGCATTTAAATGGATGGGTTTGATTCAAGAATGCAACGCTGACTGCTAAAATTAAAGCAACTTTGAGGGCTACTGGCTCTCGGTTTCAGTGAGGGTCTGGAATACCCTTTTGTAATGAGCAATGAGTGCAGAATCACAGAATGGCAGGGGCTGGCAGGGCCCTCTGGGGATCCCCCAGTCCAACCCCCCCACTAAAGCAGGTGCCCGGAGCGCAGGGGGCACAGGGATGTGTCCAGGCGGGGTTGAATCTCTCTGCAGAAGGAGACTCCACAGCCTCTCTGGGCAGCCTGGGCCGGGGCTCGGGCACCCTCACGGCAAAGAAGTTCTTCCTCACGCTCAGAGGGAGCTGCCCGGGCTCCAGTTTGTGCCTGGTGGCCCTCGTCCTGGTGCTGGGCACTGCTGAAAAGAGCCTGGCCCTGTCC
>VZSC01015623.1:17796-65118 GCA_013398225.1 Steatornis caripensis
CCAGCCTGCCCAGGTCACTGAACAGCAGCACGGCCTCTGGGGAGTCACCCGCTCCCCCAGCTTTGTATCGTCACAAACTGCCGAGGGTGCGCTCTGTCCCTTCATCCAGGTAACGCAAAAAAATGGAACTTCCTTTTCAGAGAGGTGCAGTAATAGTATAGAAGCTGCTAGGGTTTTTACTTGGAGTGAAGGAGACCCCTGGGTTATTGCGCTAAAAAATGGGCATGGTGATTTGTGTTTTGATAATTCTTTCATTATAGAGATTTTTTTAATTGATTGCCAAACTGCTTTGAACAGTTGTACAAAGCGCTAAGGGCTGCACAGGGCTGCAAAGTTCTTTTTTCCCCCAGAAGCCTTTCCTTTGCAAGCCTTTGGAAATTGTGGGAGTTGGCGGTTTGTCTTCTGACAGTAAAACCTCGCTAAGTAGCCCCATCTTGTTAATAGTGAAATTGGTGGGAGTTTGTAAGGATTAAGCTGCAGATAATCATCCTTTTAAGCCCTTGTGATGTCAGGCATAAAGAGTCGAGACTTTATGGTTATTGCTTCTCTTGCTAGTTAAGGTCTCCCGTAACTCCCCAGAAAAGCAAAGATGGAAAAACACAAAATGATAAAAGGAGTGCTGTGCCATTGGGAAACGTTCCCAGAGTCTCCGAACATGGATTCCCACCTGAGGGCTGACTTACCTATCGGTGCTGAAGATACCTAACTGCGTCTGAGTTAATTGGGAGCTAGGGGCCCTCGATGCCACCAAACCACCTTTGATCTTTTCCCGTTCCTTCCAATAACGTTCCCTTTGACCTGAGACAACAAGTCACCTCCCGTTTTGGTGTGGAATTGCACGGCTTTCCGGCGTTGGCCATGTGGAGAGCTACAGCTGCTCGATACTGATCGCATCGAGCAGCGAAGTTGGGTCTCTTTGAAGATCTGCTGACCAGCTGGCCGTTTGAATAGAAGGCGGTGTTTGGAACAGAAATGTGGTGGCTCTTGAAATGAACTACACTGTGCCTGTATCTGTCCCTGGGACTTACTCTCCTCTTGCAGTGTTCCCTCAGCAGTAACCTGGCCCCTACCAGGTGAGCCCTTCTCTGGAGGCCGGTGGGTTTAACTCTCCAGTTTCCTCTAGAGGTCCGAGGTCCATCGCCCGCAAAAACAAAGCTTGCATTGTCTTTGGCGGCACTGTTGCATCTCTTGCAGCCATCTCAGATGGTGTGTTTGCTCGTATTGATTCTACAACAGTTCTATATCCATCTCTGTGCTCTTGCGTTGCTGTAGAAGTTTAGGGATTGCAAGAAGTCATTTGGTGGTTCCTGCTCTTGGGAAGGAATGGGTCTGATAGATACGCTGTTCTGTTTGCCGTAGCTGAGTTCAACGGCCAAAACAAGGTCGCCTGCTCTACAGTGATTGGAGTAAACCTGATACCGAGTGACAATAGCTTAATTATTTCTCTAAGGAATTGAGCCTCCTTTAATTTTCTTCCTGAAAGGCATTGCCTAAATTGCATATATGCCTAGCTTTCCTTTCTAGTGGAAAACTACTGTACCTTGTGCTAGCCAAACATCTTGGCTTAATGATTGCGAGCGATGTGTGGTTTGTCCCAGGATTTTTCAGAGTACGCAGCGAGTTGGAGCTTCCTTACCAAAGCTACCTTTCACAAGATTTGTGGTCTGGTGCTAAAGACGATCAGAGTATCGGATTTCGTGTCAGAGGCATCTGTTCTTTTGGAGTTTAAAGGTTTATTTTTGCAAATACAGGATCAGAAAAAACCACAGTTTGGTTACGCACTAAGAAGCAAGGACGCTTTTGAAGCACGTCTGGAAAGATTTACTTGAAGTTACTGAGTTGAAGCACAAAAACTTCACTGGGCTTGAGCGTAGGACTTAAACCGCTCTGTATATAAAACATCACTGGAGTGAGTTTTGTTTGAATTGTTTACTCGTGCTGTGGAGGGTTTCAAAGATGAGACCCACCAAGGAGCTTTATATTTGGAACAAAGAAACAAGGATGGGTTTGAAAAGCTGGGTGAATGCTCTCATCATGGCATGGTAAAAAATACCGTCGAAGCGCCGTGTGCTGCAGCCCATTGCTGTGAGGCTGGCGAGGATCAGCTGCCGTCTGCTCCCCTGAGTTTTGGGGGTGCCGGTGGGTGTCTGGGTAGCCAGTCTGACTCCCTATGTGCTATTTCTCAGTCCGTCTCTCCCTAGTTCCTCTTTAAAGAAAGCTTTCTGGCACCTGCTATAAAGGTGCCGTGCAGCGGGGAGGTGTACGAAGGGTTCTTGCCTTGCCCATTCATTGCCGCCTTGGGGAAGTGGCGCTCAAGTTGTTTCGGTTTAAGTTTCCAAATGGATTCTGCCGCTGAGAATTGTATCACCAAATGCATTGCATTTTATTCAGGAAGATCTTTTTAACCTGGATTAGATGAGATCAGAAGATCCAGGCATGCGTGAGAACTGGCTCCATGGCTAGCTCAGCTCTCGTGCCTGTGGGGTGACATCTTGATGACAGTGGAGTTTAATTGCTTTCTGGTTTGCTGATACAAGCTATTGTCCATTTAGGGACCGAGTTTCTGCTTTACGTTGCAGGCACAAAGCATTTCAATTAGGCTATGCTTTTTTATTTTTAAACTTAATCATGTGTCTTACTCTCTAAACTTACTCGAAGGTAGTGGTTTTCTGTATTTCAAGTGGGCTGGTAGCTTTGATGCTCACATTGTGTAGTTATGTAAAATACTGTATGCTTGCGCTGTTTCCTTAATAAGGAGCTGTGAATGCTGAAATTCTGTAACTCAGCCACAGTNTTAGGCTACGCTTTTTTATTTTTAAACTTAATCATGTGTCTTACTCTCTAAACTTACTCGAAGGTAGTGGTTTTCTGTATTTCAAGTGGGCTGGTAGCTTTGATGCTCACATTGTGTAGTTATGTAAAATACTGTATGCTTGCGCTGTTTCCTTAATAAGGAGCTGTGAATGCTGAAATTCTGTAACTCAGCCACAGTTTCACTAATGTGAAGGGGTTTTGAGCTGACATTTTTAATAAAACTTGTCTTCTATGTTATAGGGGCACTCTTGGGTTTTGACCCTGGAAAGTTAAAACTACTGAGGAAATGATGTTTGTGCTGTAATAGCCCGCTTAAAATGGTGCAATTACAAATGAGGAAGCCAGTATGCATTTTGCAGTTCAGCAATTAAAAACTTCAAAATGTACAGCTTAGCATTTTGGCTGACATAAAAGCTGTTTATCATTGTATTGCTGCTCGCGCTGGGTTATGACTAGGATTTATAGGTGCTTTAATGTTACAGTGATAATATGCATCCATGAATGCGTTTAGGAACATGATAGTTTCTAATAAACACATAATATAGTTCAGAGTAATTGGTGAGTTTCCAGCTCCTAAACCTTCATGAAAAGCACCTTTTAAAACATTTTTTTGTATTAAAAGCTTGAGTACTAGCTTCTGCCCCAAACGAGTATTGCTTTTAAATGTTAGGGAAGGCAAAATGGGATACAGGAGTGGGAAACTGGGCCCGGCAGACAGGTGCAGTTTCATCGTTTGACGACGCTTCGCTTATCAAAGTAAGAAACAGGGTAATCTCGTCGAGGAGGAGCGAGGAAACGCGCGCATGGGTTAATTTGGGGGTTGCAGTGCCACACTGCTCCTGCACGGAGGCTGCTTGTGCACGGTGGGGTTTGCAGGTGCCCATCTCCGCGTCTCTGGAAGGACGCAGGGAGACCCGAGCCCTCCAGAAGCACCCCCACGGCTGTGTGTCTCACCTTGGCCGCTGACTGTTGTCGCTGTGGCTGCTGGCACCTCCGTTGAGTAGAAGGTTCAACTTCTGCTTCCATAGTTGTGGATTTACATAGAATTTCCAAGACTCTTTCCCTGAGAATGTTGTATTTGAATAGCAAAACCAGTCGCTTGTCTCCGAGTCGTGTGCAGCATAAAAAGGTCTGGAAGGCTTTGTAGTTTAGGTCAACAAAAATTATATAGGATCTATAATTTTCAAGTCTCAGCAGACTCGATCCCATCTGCAGTCTGTTAGTGTCCTCAACTTCAAATGAGATCGTTGGGAGGCCTTAAATTGCAGATGGAAACTGTGTTGCAGGGAGACGGTATTTTAATTCCATAAGTAATAGATGTGACATGAAAAAAAAATATTCAGGAGGCTTTTTACTGCTGCGTTTCTGGTAGGAGGTAAATAGAAGCCTTGAAAAAGTGGAATGTCTTGGGAGAACTCTTTTGTCTCTATCTAAAATGCGGTGGGTCTCTCCTGGGCCGGCTTTGGCTAATTGACTGCCAGTAAACTTCACACAGAGTCACTTGAAGTTGTTGTGGGTATATTCAAAGGTATTTATTTCCCCTGGGATTTATATATCTTGCTACTAATGAACTTTGGGACTCCGAGGTGTCTCTTGTGAGTCTGTCACAACGAGATGCTGGATCTATTTGCTTTGGGTTTGGTCTCTGTTTTACTTTGCGAAGTCTGTGTGGCATGTTTAAAACGAAAATGTAAGTGGAAATCTAAAGCACTACGTTCTGTTCAGGTCTGCAGGACACCTTTTCTCAAGCACCCAGGTCTGCTCCGACAAAGTATCCTCCCGGATTGGGATCTGACCCTTTTTTTTGTTTGTTTGTTTTTCCTCCTTCCTTTGCCCGGTTGTGCTGAGAAGCCGGAGGAAGTAGGGGAGGGAGGGTGCCTGTATTTGGATCACGCTGCGTGGGCAAAAGAAACATAAACTAGTCATAACCAAAGAATTAAAGGGGAACTTTGCGTTTGGGGTATTAGTGAGGCTGAACTTCATAAATTTTAAGCAATTTCTGTTTCTCCTTGGTTTTGTAACTGTATTCCGAGGTGCTTTACCTGGCTGGAACTGCATGTGACGGTTCAAAATGTCCCGTTAATGCCCACCTTGGGGTTAGCATGATTTTAGAGTTTCTCTGTATATTTATTGGAATTCTTGCTACTAATTTTAAATGTTTGCAAACAGCTTTAAATTCTGAAAATAATTCCCTTGTTCCAACATAAATAAGGGTAAGCTTTCATTTGCTCTGTTTGCTCGGCATTTGTGACTCTTTAACATTCAAAAGAACAGACAAATCCACCGATACTAAGTATAGGCAAATATTTTCCGTGTAACGCTACCTCCAGTATAAATTCCAGTAAATGCATAACAGAACTTCTCGAAACAACATATTCTTTAATTATCTGTATTTCCCTGAAGAAACCGGGAGGTTTCCAACTGGTTACTTGACCCGAGGGTTTCACATGTCCTTTCTGGTCCCATGTAGGAATATCCCATCAAGCTTTTCCAGTAAACTTTTTTAAAACCTCATGCCAGCTTTGCTCATACCTGATAAAGTATTTTGTTAGTTTTACATTCAATTTTTGTGTGTTTTATTGACATTTTCTTGTTCCTCCTTCCCTTTACTCAAGCTTCCATGTGCCAGATCTGGAGGATTTAAATGCAAGGAACTGTTATGCATTGCTGCTGCCTCTGTGAGCTGTCAGAGTATGTATTAAGGGGTTACTAGCTCTCCTCTAGCCCGGGGAAGCCAGAGGATGAAGATGAGCATAATACCATGCTAATAAAAGACAAATGTTTTGTGGGAGCTTTGGGGATGAGTTTTTTTTTTTGGTTTAATCTCATGACTTCTGAAATAATCTTATGGTATCTGGAGGACTGTCTGACAAAAAGCACTTGGGTCTGTGGGGTTTGATTCATGTCTGCATCCCAGAGCAGAGCTTTGGGGTTTGAAAGCATGCTGCTTCATTTCTCCCCGTGCCCAAAGAACAGCAGGAGCTGTGGAAGGCAGTGAACTGGGCACAGAAGCCTGCAAATGCTCTTTCCAGATAGCAAATAAGTGAATTGTTATGGAGTAGAGTGCTGGTTTGTCACCCGCCATGACTGTGGCCTGTTCAGGTTGTTTGCAAGTCAGGTAGATGCGGTGACGCTGGCAATTAAAGTTTGGATAGATCTCGGAGAAGTACAGCCACGCATTTGCGCTTTGGATGTTCCTTTGGAAGTTATTCCTATAGAGCTTTGGGGCCTTGGTGAGCTCCACTGACTCTCTGGTTTGTTAGAACGATTCGTTTTCTCTTGGTAAGACGGGAGGGAGCTTGACGCGTTTTCTTGAAGACCCATTGTAGGAGCTAGCAAACAGTGAAGCCATGGTAATGATTTGCTAACCTTTCAGTCCTGCGTCAGGAAGCCTTTTGTTGAAACAGCGGCGAGCACGGAGCAAACATGCAATTCATGCGTCTTGGGTGTGTTTGAAGGGGTTTTGCTTGCTCTTTGTGTATGTGTAGTTTAGAAATCCATCATTCTTGCATGGCAGTCACTTGTTCTCTGGTCCCACGTGTCCCAGCAGCCATGCTCATTCACACTTGGACCTCTTCATCAGCGCTGTCACCATTACGGATGAGCCCGTTAACTGCAGAGCTGGGTGTCTGGTACCTGGCAGCAACAGCAAGCAAACCCATTGAACTGACAGTGGCTGGTTTGAAATACTTGAACTGTTGTTTTCTTGCTAGGCTTTTGTCTTTATCCCCATCGGCTTCTAGTAGCTATTCCTAAATACATTGAGCCTCATGGAGGAAAAAAGCTAGAATTTGTTAGCTGGAAGATGCTTAGGCTGCGCAGGTGACCCCGTTGCTCGGAGAGATCTGTCTTGTTTTGCCTCTTAATTGAACACAAAGGTGAGGTTTCATCAGCATCCTCGACTTACCAAAGATTTACTGAGCCCTGTAAGTCGATGTACCCTGGAGAAGGCAGGCTTGCACCCGCAGCAGTACCGTGGTCTGGTCCTAGGGCTGAGGAGAACTTGTTTTCATTAGAAGGAAAGACAGAAAGAGGGAAGGACCTTGCTCCCTCTGAGGTGGATGGGATGGCATTTCTAGGAAACTGTAGTGGAGGAAGCTCGCTGCCTTGGCATCACCAAGGAAGAAGAATTAGGTGACACTTTAGAAGATGACGGAGGGATTTTGGAAATGGTAGCAAGGACTCTTAAAATTGGGGTTTGTCCATACGAGAACATTCAGGACAGTTAATCCAAATGAACTGAAGATATAAACTGAAATACGGTTTTAATTTGGTTTAGCTTAATTCATCTGTTTGTTTCTATTCTGAATGAAGGTGTCTGTGCAGGAATTTAATTTGTTCTAATAAAAGTACTTAAATTCATAGCCTTAATTAGGTTAGGGTGTGCATGTGTTTTCTTCTTCCATGAGCGTTCTCAAACGACCGGTAGCCAAGGAGTTGGGCGTCGGTGGAAGGGAAGCGATACTCCTTCTCCCCCTAAAAGGGGAACCCGGACAGTGAAATAACTCTCCAATATCCAGCTCTTCCCTGCGATGCCTTCTGTGGAGCATGGCAGGGAGCGACAACACTGATACTGCTACGTGGCAGATCACGAAACCCAGCAGCCCCTAGGCACAGACAGCTCAGGAGCCCAGGAGTACTGTGTTTCAGGGGTGCAAGGAAATGAAGCTGAAGTTTGCCATTTAACTCGCATGAACACTCAGTTTTCAGGTTGAGATTACACGTTTAACTTCAGATATTTTGTATGTAGATTAGGGAATTTATAAGTTCTGTAATTAAAGCTTGTCCTGATTTGTGTAACAGTACTTCGCTATTGTTGCTGCCTCATTATTCTACTGACATGCTTCATACTACCTTTTTATTCCACTTCAGTAATTTTCCAGAATTAATTGCAGAACTTCACAAATCCATAATCAGCTGTGCAAGGTCCGCGTTCAGATTTATTTTTTTAATCCAGATTTTTTTAATGTTTCAAATGCTTGTTTGCTCAAGTATGTTCATACGAATTTCTGGACACACTGCACAGTACATGCTGACACCGTGAACAAAAAGCTGGCCAGTGTGTCTATGAACAGCGTGCTGTGGTATGCAGTGTCGTGGCACTCAAGGAATTTAGTGATCTCTGTACGAAGAGCAAGATGTTGTTTATTGTTTCTTTATAAAGGTTGTTTCGGGTCTGTAAAACTCGCTATACAACACCGAGTGAGTGCTGTCGGCTTCAAGCGTGTTCTTGCTTTACTCACAGTCATGAATGTCTCGTAACAATTTAGGGTGTGATGCAGATCTGTTAAATCATATCGGATGGGCTTTTAAAAGGCTCCAAAGGCTGTGTCTTGGTCATCGGTGCTAGAAGGATATTTTCTTGCTAGTGAATTTTTTTGTTAATGTCAGCGTATTGTGGCTTAGAGCCTTCACTCCTGGGCTGAAACCATTAAGGAAAGGTTTTATGAGAGATGATAAACTTAATGAGCTTTCAAGCTGTTAACTCTTTTGCTGCTAAATGCAAATGTCCGCTTCTGTGATCCTGTGGAAACAGCCATGGTTCTTTACGATGCCGGGAGACGCGGGCACCGTGGCACAAAGAGGACAATACAAATGCACCGTTTGGACTTTGTCTCCTAAACTCTTTGTGCGTTTTTCCCATTGAAATGTGTCTCCTGTGTACATGTGGCAACGTGTTCGCTCCTAAATGACGTTTCGGCCTGTTTGTAAATTCTGCCGTCCCTTTGGGAAGGCTTCGCAATGGGATCTCACGCGCAGTGTGGTTTTCCACCCCGTGCAGCATGACTGTTGTGCCGCAGGAGGGTGCCTTAGCGTGTCTTGGAATGTTTTCCGTGACTTAGGAAATAAAACCAGTGGAGCCACGATTCTCCTGAAATTTAAGAAATAAAAAATCAGTGTGGCTTGGGTTGCATATGTTATTTCTTTCCTTATAGCTGAAACCTCAGGTAAGAGTTTGAATTCCAAAGCTTTCGTGATCTTTGTGAAGTCACAGGAGAGCGGAAAGCACCATCCCAGCGTAAAAAGGCTGAAATTCAGCGGTGGTTCTGTCTTGAGCGGGCTTGAGGGGTTTTTGAGCTAGCAGGAGTACGACTTCTTGAAATGTAAGCATGTTAGTGTGGAGGAAGAGGCCGATTGTTGAAATGGGCACTGTAACAACAGTATTTTGCAATGAAGTCGCCGTTTGCTTTTCCAATGAATTGCCAGCTTTCTATTGGAAAAAATTTGCTTAGCGTGTTCTCAGACCTAGAACTGTAATAAATTTTCCCCTCAAATATCCACTGTTTAACTCAAAACTTACATAAGCACCGAAGATACACAGCTAAGCTATTCTTTGTCTGAAATGTGGTTTAGGGGTCAGGAGGGAGCTAATTGTAGCCCATCTGGGTATCATCTTGGAGATTTTCTTTTTGTGTAGTAAGAGTGAGGTTGTTTAACCACTGGTGATGTTACAGTTTTAGCCCTTTTCTAGGTAAAAAAAAAATCACTGTTTTAGGAGGCTTTGTATTTTCTCACTTGGAATTCTGTATATTTCCCTGAACTTCTTGCCTTAAAAAGTATAGGTGAAAAATCAAGCTGAGTATTTTTTGGCAGTGAATGT
Source organism: Steatornis caripensis (assembly GCA_013398225.1). Lineage (NCBI taxonomy): Eukaryota > Metazoa > Chordata > Aves > Caprimulgiformes > Steatornithidae > Steatornis > Steatornis caripensis. Next base: position 27,212 of record VZSC01015623.1, read on the forward strand.
TGGAGCTATGAATTTCTCTAAGGTAATCTCTTTTTTTCCCCACTTGTTTTTGTAGGATGCTGTGACATCAAAACCAGTAATCCAATTTCAAGGAAGCCAAGGGGTAAGTTTCTATGTGGGTTGCCTTGGAAAGTTCTTTACTGGCTTATACAATTAATCCGAGTAAGGTATTTGCTCTGTATGTCTGTCCCGTTCCAGTTTAAAGAATGACACTCTGCTTTCTGAAAGTGAGATGCGAAGTTCAGATGTGATCCAGGAAAGAGCGTTTGCTCAATGATTGCATGGATTCTCTCTCTCTCTCTCTCAAAACTTCCCCCCACCTTTATTTTCTAACCTTGCTAAATCCTTCGCGACACAAAGTGCTACCAGTGTTGCTGGTGGTGAAATTGAGTTTTCTAAGGCCGTGCTGTTGGGTAGAACAAGGAAACAGAAGGCTCACGGATGGTCGTGCTGTGGTGGGTGCAGCAATCCATGGAAACCTCGTCTGTGTTCCGAGGAAACGCCATGCCAAGCCGGGTAAACTTGGTGCAAGACTTTATGGGTACCGGTTATTTACGGTAGCAGTGCTTGGAGGCTGCTACGAAGGTACTGAAGCTTTTTTTAATATGCGTGTCTGAACAACTGCGCAGTTTCTGTGAGTACCAAAAGTGGGGTTTTTATATTTAGGAGTTTTATTTCTCTTACTTCTGTTCCAGTGACTGAACTCCAGGATATTTATAGATGCTTGAAACTGTCTGTCATGCCAGTTACTGACAATGTTGAGATTTAATTGGTAGTGTTTCTGGTGAAGTAATGCAACTCTTCAGTGAACGTCAAAAATGACGTTTATATACCTTTTAGATACAAAAAGGTGTGTATTTAACTTTGCTGCTCTGCATAAGGAAGGGGAATTTAATTTCTTTTTGCAAGAATCCGAACTCAGCTGTAAATAACTTCTTAATATTTTTTTGTGGTGGCACAATGCAACTTTCAAATAAACCCTTGAATTAAGTAGGCATTAAAGTCTAGCACGTTTCTCCTCGCTCATATTTTACCTTGAGCTATTAGTCTCACTAGGTCCATAGTACTCTAACAAAACGTGGCAGGAAAGACATGATTGTTATCGTAAGTTAAGAAGAAAAATACAAACGTTTTTGTCCTGGGAAATAAAGAAAGGAGCAAGTTCCAGGGGTGTTTTTTTCTGCTTTGTTTACAATTAAACTTCCCAGAAAGCTCAGCATGAAAGCTTAGATAAAAATCTGCAACTGAAGTTTGCAGCGAGTGACAAGGAAAACTTTTAAGGGTGCATGATTTGTTGCTATTAGATGAGCAAACGGCTTTGTGTGTAATAAAGAAGCTAGAAAGACTGCAAACGCTTGCCTTTCGCTTTGTAGAGCACCTTGAGAGCATCTACACCTTCCTGTAAAGCGGCTTAAGTTGTAGAAATGCCTCTTCTCTCAGTTAATCTTCCTCCTCCTCGAAGGAATTGTAGCAAAATGAATCGGAACAACTTAAAGCTCTCCACTGCCCTCAGCGGCTGTGCTCTCCTTGTAGTGGGTTTGCCATGGATGTGATGAGACCCAGGCATTTTCAGGTTAACTGAAATAAAACCTGTTTTAAAAATCCCTATTTTCAAATGGTGCCGTTCCTTAGAAAAATGAAGAATAAATATATAATGCCCTTAATTATATTTGAGCTCTTAAGTTCCAGAGAAGAGTTTTTGGTGAAAGAGCTGCCAGTCACCTGTAATTACAGTCCGGGTTGAATGGAGGAGGAGTGAAGCGGGGCGATGGCATCTGATGTTGCCATTTAAAGAGCGAAGCGTTGAGGCCCGCGCAGCGTGAGCAGCGCCGGGGAGCTGCGGGTGGACAGAGGATGTTGGCAGCACAGAGCTGACCTCTCCTTGCCTCGTTTTTGGCTGTTTAATTAATTGCACTGTCAAGCAAAGGCCAAAGGTAGAGCTTTGAAGAAAGCAAGATCCAGTTCAATTGGGGCAGATAGAAAGAGCTCTTTGTCCTTTTATTATTATTTTTACTGGGTATGACAAGAGGCTGGCAGCTGTGTAACCATCTGTTTTTTAAGTGTAGTACTCGTACGTGTCACGATTGTGCCCTGCTTTTAAGGGATTGGCGGCAGGGCTTTAAATGCTTTCTAGTGAGCCTCCTATCAATTGGACTGAAAAGATAATTTCAGTAATTTAACAAGTTCTCAAGTTCAGCTGATGACATTAAAGCCTATTTGTTTAGCTGTTCAATTTTGGAATACGCTTTCTTCCACTACACCTTAATTCCCCAGTTCGCTGCCTTCCTATTTTGCCTCCTCATAAATGTTGCTGTGGAGAAGATTCCCCATTCACTTTTGAGGGTGGTAGGTTTGGACGTAGCAAAAACGTCAGCGTGTGATTTAAAGCAGTGTCCCGTGATACAACATTTTAATAGTGTGACTTTTCTGTGTACATAGCCCTATCGCAGGAAGGGAAAACTTACAAATATTTGATTGGGGGAAGCAGGACATAAAATAAGAGTTCAAAACAAACTGCTGCTTCCTTAATTTAATTGTCTAGAAGCCTCCTGACCTGTGGAATCTCATTAGTTGTGAGGCTTTTAAATTGCTGTGTCCATGTCTTTTTTTTTTTTCACCGGTTCCCGGTGTTAGTCTAATGAATGCTGTCAAGGATGCTCTTGGCTTCTGATACGTGGAAAACAACTTTCATGTTTAATGCTGTAGTTAAACTGACAAGAGAATTGGCCAGGAATAAACCCCAGGGTCAGCAAGGTGGCAGCTCTGTCAGCCAGGGAGGATGTCGGTGGTTCTAGCCCGAAATGAAACAGCTGTTTCGGTGGCAAGGGACAAAACCTCCTGCATGGATCCTGGCCTGGATCGAATCTCGTGAGAGTTTTTATAAACTGTGGTCTGTAAATGAGCTTTGCCTTGGGATGCATTTCTTTATAGCAACGCTAGTCTTGTTAATTACTTTTTTCATTGCAATATCTATGTAGTAATCAGAATTTTGGTAGTAGGCACTAGGTCATAATTAGCAGAGTGTTAACTCTGCTTTGAGATTCTAAAGTGGGACTGTCTGGGTATTCCTTAAGAGCAACATCTGTTCATTACTCTTTCAACCTGAACTGGATTTTCTTGGGTAGTTCAAGTTTATATGGAGTTTGGAGCATTTTGCTTGTTTCAACGTGCGTGTAAATTAGAATTTAAGAGCTTGAGAACCAAAGCGTTACAAACAGTGGTAGCTGGAGTGCAAAACTTTACAACAAAGGCTGAAGATGCTTCTATTTCGGTAAAAGCATGTGCAGAATTAGAGATTAGGTTGGGTTAAATTTGCAGGTGTTCGTTGGGTGGGGGGAGCTGAGGGGGGAGGGAGCAGGAAAAGAACTGGGGAGAAAAAAAAAACCTTTCAGGTGCCAAATACACATGTGTTCGTGCAGCTTTCTTGAACATGACTGTTAGGAACAAAACATCTTAACTGTACGTGTTTGGAAAATACGACGTTTTCCCCTGTTTCTTGGGATGAACTTATGCTGGTATTAATAGAGGAAGGTGAAATTGCTGTGCAGAATGAGCTGTACACAGATGAATATTACTTGAAAGAAGAAAAAACAGAAGTCACATCTGTACTGAGCTATTTTTAAGTGCCTATGGTTACTGGTGTAATACTCAGCACCAAAATTAGGGCTCCCTCAAAGCAGTCACCATGCTGATTTGGTGGCTTGAGAAACCTTCTGTTTCAGCTAAAAATAATTCCTAGATAACGGCCAGTTTGCATATGCTACACTTTTCAGTACTGGAACGAGCAGCGTTTAACGCTGAAGTGACTCTCACTCCTGTCTCGTTTTACGTCCTTTGAAGAAGCTGCAGAAGCTCTGCAGAAATGCCGAAGTCGGGGCGCTCAGAGCAGCCGTTTTTCACAATGGTGAACGGAGAGCCAGAAGCAAGTTATTTTTGTATGTGGATATAGGGTTTGGTTACATCCTCCAGGTTTTATTTTACAAACCCGTCGCGTGCAGCACAGCCCGCTCCCCCAGCGAATGGTGCTGGAAGCTGAACAGACCTGTTGCATTTACCTTCTTGCCCCGTTCCCAGCAAATTAACTAGCGGGCGAACGGCGCTAACTAAAATACCCACAATCTACTGTTTACATAACTTTGACTTTGTGCATGTTCTCAGCTCGCTTGTAAAGCAGAAGAGAATTTTATTCGTTCTGGATGGGTGGAGGCAGAGGGTGCTGGGACAGATTAAGGGCTCAAGGCTGCGGTGTGTGTTTGGCAGAGGAGATAACAGGGCTCAGCTGGTGCTGCCGGAGGGTCAGCGCTGCCCGCATCGCCACCAAATCTGCTTCGAGTATTTTTAGATCCAGATCGTGGGACCGTGCGGGGGATAACTTAACCTTCTGTATTGCCCAAGTCTGGGTTTCTTGGCTTGCTGTTTTGTTGAAAGAAGGGAAGTCTGTTTTGAGGATAGCTGGGCTTTACGGAGAGTAAATGGAAAATGCTGCACTGGCTTAGCTCGACGCAGGTCGTACAAGTGTTTCTTGCACATTCTGAGAACATCCCTGTGGCTTAGCAAAGCCGTACAGATGCACTGGGTTTCCAGGCTGCTGTAGACGTCTGAGGTTAAAGGGAAACCACCTAGAAAACCCTTCTGTACCAGCAGTGATGTTCTATGGAGCACAGTCATATGTGGATGCCACGAGTTGGTTTGCTAGGCGTATATATTTTGTGCATATATGTGGCAATCTGGGTAAATATAAATCTGTGTGGTAGAGCATAGCTTAAAATAGGTCGAAGCTGATGTTCCTTCTGTCTCGTTTTCTGGAAGCCATCTTAATTATCAAATATTGATGTGATAGTAGAGCTCAGATGCTGAGATTTATGTTGGATCTTGAATGCAGAAGGGAAACAGTTTCCCTTTTGAAAAATGAATAGCTAGCTGGAGGGGAGACAAACAGTGCAGATCGCTGTAGAGTTGTCTGCGGAGCACACTTAGTGCTTGATTAAATATTTAATTTAGCAGCAGTGTCACACTCTACCGTGAGCCATGAAATCTCGTTATGGAATTATAATCTCTTAAAAAAGAATAAGCTTGCTACCTAGTGACCTGGCCTGTACTGTGTTTAGTGCTGGATCACTAATTTTAAAGAAACAAGTCTCAAGTGTTTTAAATTGAATATAAACAGCGGTAGCAAGTCTGTTTAGAGCCTGAATCGATAGAATTGGGTCAGATTCCTAGAGCAAGATTATTATGGGCTCAACTTTGAAAGGCAGCGAGCCGCCAGCCCAGCCCTCTGTTCTGTTACACATATAGCTGTCTTTTTAGCTGTTCTTTACATCTGTCTACCTCTGTTACCTTATCTTTTCAACACACAGAGTTTTGCGAACTTGAACCCTTCTCATAGCTTCTTGCTCTTCACTGTCTCCTATGCAGTAATCCATATGCTTTACTTGTAGTGGGTTGCAAAATAGCTATAAAGCATAGTGACTGCAGAAAAATTGAATTTTCTGTTAGTGCGGGCTACCCAAGTGACCAATATTTTTCTCCTTCCAAACAGCACATTGCAATTCCAAGGCCTGATCGACCTACGGAAGTGCGGACTTTCACATTTTATCTTTCAAATATTGGCAAGGACAGCCCCCAAGGGAGTTTTGACTGTATCCAGCAGTATGTATCTAGGTGAGTGGTACAGCAAAAGAAAAGCTAGCCTTTTTTTATTTATCTTCTGTAGAATCTTTTCCCTAACAAACCTGAACAGAACTTAATACATGTTCTTTCTTTTTAGCGTCTTTCTAATCTGTTTGTGTGTGCGTTTTTGGGTAAGGAAGCACTCACGGAAGAATCTGTTGACCTCTCAGCTTCTTTCTAACCCCTCCTGTTATTTAGATAACACAACCTCAGTTGTTCACCAGTGACACAGATGTGTCAATTTGCAGTGTTGGGAGTATCTTTTCCGTTGCATTTCTCTTACAGCAATGGCAATATCCACCTGGACTGCCTTGGAAGCATACAGGATAAAATCACTGTGTGTGCTACTGATGACTCCTACCAGAAGGCAAGGCAAAGCATGGCGCAGGCGGAGGAGGAGACTCGCAGCCGGAACGCTATACTCATTAAACCTGGGGGCAGATATGTAGGTAAGCAGCAACTTGATTCGGGGGTGTCTTCACTAGACAAATGCTGATGCTTGTTTTGCTTGCCCGTGGAAGTCTTTAACAAGTGTCTGGTAGTCCCTTACGGGTGTCTGACTTTGTAGGGTGCTACTCTTGTTGTATTGTGACTTCTTCATGGCTTCCATCTTCATCTTAGAACATGTGTGGTGGGTGTTTGTGTGGCTTCTGAGAGTTGTCTGTGTGCAGTCACATCACTCTGGCATTATTTCATATTTGTCACGTGGTGATGCTGAGAGCATTCTGCTGATCCATCAGAAGTGTCTGTGCTCCTAGCGAAGCCAGGTAAAACATACCACCGCTGCTGTGACACGTCTGGTGTGTGCCTGCTCTTGAAGCCGTAACGGGCAGCATCCTAGGATGCAGATAGCAGTGCCCTTGTGTTAATAAACAAAGAGACAAAAGCGGTGCTGCTGACTGTGGCCTTAAACAAGCCATCTTATTGTGACAGTGGAAGGACAATCTCACAGGAGGAAATAAAACCGTGGCAAATACCAGTGGGCTCCAGGAGCCTGCAGACACCTAGCTTTGGGCTTGGGTGCCTGCTTAACCTCAGTCTGGTCGCAAACTTAGGACACGAACGTTAACCAGAATGGAGTTTCTTCTTTTTTTATTTTGAGTCAGCTGTTCTTTCTGCAACCAATGTGCCAGTCTCTTCTCAGAGGATGTCTGTGATGAGAATGGTGAGTTGCAAAATGTAGAACTGACCCTGACTGATTGTTTTATCAGCCAAGTGCTCAAAGCTGAGAAGTAAGATAGTAATCAGGAAGGAAATGCATTGATTTCCTGTAGACTAGAAGATTATTTTGTTTAGCTTATATTTGAGAACATTACAGTAAGTGGATGAAGTCGTTAGGCTTGTGAGGGAGAAGATTCTCGGAGCAAATTGCTTCCCGGAAAGGTAGAGCAAAACTTTCGATTTAAAAATACTCCTTGCTAAAACGTTTACCGCTCTGAAATGGAGGTATAACCACGAAAAAGCAGTGGAGCGGAGTGCATGCTGCATACATAAGACGTCAGTGTTTAAGATGGGAGGAAAGCACCGGTCCAAGAAGGAAGAGCCTGGGCAAGGACAGTCCTCTTGTGGGATACGCACATATTTGGTGTGCCAGCACCATCAGCTGATTCACTTGCAGGCTAGTCTGGAGGGAGAAGGCTGGCTCTCACATTTCCATGAGAACACGGAGCTCGGCACTTAAACGTCAGTGGAGTCATTCCAGGCAGCTCAGATGTGGAAGAATTTATATGAAATGTCGAAATTGGAGCTCGACAGAGGAGTATAGATGTGCACTAACACTTGACTGAATATACATGTAAATAGATAGCGGATACGTCTCTGGGGGGCTGTGTGTGATATATGTACACTAAATATGTGTGTGTGTATACATCTATATATATGCACATGTATAAATATTTGAAAAGACTTCATGTTCTGGCTTAACTTAGTTTTTTCTTTTCCTGTCATTGCACATTTTGGCTCCAGCCTTAAGTGGAAATGTCCCAGTGTGTTTTTGCTGCTCACGACCTGGCAAGAGTTAAGGGAGCTCTAGAAAGCTGACAAATCTTCTCTTGTCCTGTTTCTGAAAATGAAGTCCAGTTGACCTCTGAATTTGGGGATGTTTAACTTGTGAATTGTTGGTTTTCTCCCTCTCGTCTTAATTCAGCCTTGCCGACAACGGGTCGCACTTACTTGCATCAGTGTGGTGCGTAATAAAAAGCCAGGAAATGGGGACTCAGTTATGCAATCTGTGTTTCAGTAAAATAAACACTGCAGACAATCACCAGTATCTTCAGATGACTCAGTTGAAAACATTGCTTCCTAGCAGTGGAGAATTGCCATGCTGAATTCTTCTCCAGAATTCTTACAGTAAATGCTGGATGTTGTTTGTCCTAGTGAAGGTCATTTTCCTGAACCGAAGTGATTATTGATTGCATCTCCATCCAGACCTTGGAACCTACGAATTTTCTTTTTCAGTCTGCTGTTTTAGCCTTTGGTAGCTGGAACCTGGCTTCGCGACCCGTTTTTGTATTCAAAACAGTAAAATTATTTGATTTGTGCTTTAGTAAGTGATGTGGGACTTGTGCGAGGGTTCCAGTTAAAGCTGTTTTTCAATAGGAGTGGGAGAATGAATTGTTGTATAATGCTGTCAGAAACCAAGAACCGCATTTGGGACGGAGTCGAGGAAGCTGCCTCTGAGGGCTTGAGATGAGCTTTTGAGACAGCTTTATGTTCTCACGTATACATAATGTAATTGGAGGGCGAAACCGTTATTAGTACAGTGTAGAAGGGGTTAGTCTATTAGAATAGACAGCACATTAATGAATAGGCTAATGTATCGGTGTTAGACACCATTCATGTGGCTGTGTTTGGCGGGGGGAAGGGAGGTGGACCCAGCCCCATAAAGTTCCTATTGTTCTAAAAGCAGAAACATCTGCTGGAGTAGCGTTTTTGCTGAGATCAGCAGCAGGGAGCCACTCGTTGACCGGTTCTGGTCTTTCCACTCCGTATTTCAACTCTTCTACATAATAATGCAGAATTTTCTTCTCATAGGGAGGGAAAAAATGGGTAGATTAACCGTGGGGATACACGCACTTGGGAGAAATGAAAAGCTGGCAGACAAAGAGAGCTTTATGTAAGCTTGTGGCCAATAATACTCAGGTTTCCAGAGCTTGGTGTTGCTGTTTACTTGCTACGAGCTTGTCGTGAATCATGAAACTCACGGGATACTCGTTCCGGTGGCGTATCGGAAGGGATGGGGTGTGCTCGTTGTGTTTGTCCTTCGTTGTCATCTTCTGGCACTTCAGGTGGCGTAACGAACTCCATATACGTGTTGACAGACCACTGGCCTTTGCAAGGTGACTGCTGCAGTTCACTATTCTCATCTCATTTTAGGCAAAAAGGTTCAGGTGCGTAAACCTGCACCAGGAGCTTCCGATGCTGTTCCCTCCAGGAAGCGCCCAACGCCAGTCAACCTTGCCAGTGCAATAAAGAGAGGCAATAGTGCGATTTCTCAGAGACCCTTCAAAGATAGGGTTGTGCACTTACTGGCACTAAAGCCTTATAAGAAACCTGAACTTATTCTCAGATTGCAGAAGGATGGACTTTCTCAGCAGGACAAGGATTTGCTGGACAACCTTCTGCAACAGGTTTGTACTCTGATGAAGGCAACAATTTAGGTAAAGGGAAATGTCTTCTCAGAATGGTAGTACCTTCTGTATTAGTCTGAGCGTAACCTGTGTATCTCAAAACTGCAGCTAAATGTTTGTGTAAAGGCCGTGTCCGACAGAAGTTCGCAGTCCTGTTTTGCTAGAGATAGCAGAAGCCTCTCGCGTGTACGCCTCGGTTTAGGTGTATGCAACTAAGCTGTATGATTTCGGCTCACCAGATCAGTCACTAAGAGGAGCGCTTTCTGTTGGTCGTGGGGAGGATTACCTAACAGGATCTACGAGCTGTTTGCTTTGTTATAACCTGCAAATCTATTTTATATATTTTTATGAACGTGGACATAAAGGAACACGTTCTGCACTGACACATGTAATGTTTCCTACGCAAAGGAAAAAATATGTCCCTCTCCACTAAGCTTTACGTTTTCTTTGTATTGTTCAGAGCCATGCCTTCTCTGCTTAGAAGTGCAACTGGTTAGGTGTGAAGATCATGCAGCTTCTTGCAAAGCGTATTATTTGTATGCCAAGTGTGAAAGCTGTCTCCAAGCTGAATCAGTTCTTAACACTTTGAGTCATGTTGAAGGTGCCATTTTAGGAATTGCAGTAAATACCTTTATTGCTCTCTCAGTGCAAAACACATCATGGATATTCATTTAAACGCTGCATCTCCTGTATTGGATTTTTTTTTTTCCCCCACTCCTTTCCATAGCTGAAAAGAATGAGACAGTGAGGAGTTTAGTTTGCCCAAGGGCACAGGGCAGGTCATATTGAAAATTGAGTTATTGCTGGCACAGCTTGCTCCTTCCCTAGTTTTTAATCCCGTAGCCCTTAATTTTCCAGCAGTGCTAAAATTCTTTTGAGCACCCTTTTGAATGCTATAAATAAGTTTAATACTAGAAATACTGATTCTGATAATCACCTTTTATTGATGCTCTCGCAAACCCCTAGCAGGCAAGTGCTGTGTTCAGCAGTGTCCATAGCGTCAGCCTCATTGGGCTAAATGCTGATTTGGCTGTGAACGTATTGCTTGTAAACTTAATCTCCTTTCAGCGCTACCGGGGCTCTCATCCACAAGCAGACACAGATAAGCTAAAAATTACAGGCTGCATTAAAGCTACATGTCTAAATACGTCTAGGTGTGGGTTTCACTGTGCTGTTGCATCTCTCGTAGGACTCTGTGTCCCTGCTGGCCTTTTTGCCTCATTTTGCAAGGTTTCTATTTTTGGGAGGCCTGGCGTGCAGCTTGCAGAGTCCCATACCAGCAAAACAAGGAGGTAGCAGCGCTCAGCCCCTGTGCGGAGAAAATCCGAGTTGTTGTTCTGCCTGGGCTACAAGCCCTGCCGAGCAGCGTGTCACCCACTGTAGAAAGAGGCAGTAACCGGAGAGATTCTCGAGGAGTTTTTGAAGGAGAACCTGGCTTTGCTTTTGTCTCTTGGGCATGTTTACTGGGATATCTAAATGTAAAACACAGCTCAAATTCTTCTTGTATTTTGGCTCAGGATTTTGGAAAGCTGACAGAACTGAAAGGAAAAACAAAGTGTTCGTCATGTAAACTGATAACTGCGCTTTTTATTTTTTGCTTATCAGGAGAGGTTTGCGGTATCAGTTCTGCAGCTTTTTGGTTTTAAATTCATAGATTTTTTTTTTTAATGCTAGGTCATAGTCTCCCTAAAGCAAAAGCAGAGGAATTAACAGCATCTTCAGTGAAGTCAAGGCTTTCCACTCCTTCTCTTGCTTTGCTGAGGCTAGCTTACTGCTGTGTGGATAATCGAAATTCGTAAGCACAACCATGTCCTGAATGGAGCGAGCAATGGAGGACACTAATCCTTAAACAGATGCACAGTGTCTCCACCGACTGAATGAGAACATCTTCCAGTTTCAAGTGTAATACGGTCTTCAAACTGAGCTGCTGAAGCAGTGAATTTGGGAAGCGGTTGCTGGCTCTGCCAGGTGGCCAGCCTGGCCGTGGGCATATACGGAGGCAGAGGTGCCGAATGCTCCCTTCTATAAAAACAAATCTAAGGCTTTGTTTTCCTTCTAAACTTGCAGTACCCTACAACCACCTAAGAAGGGCTCGCTAAGACAGTATCTGTGAAAGCTTAATTGGGGCTTTTTTGGTTTGTGCTAACATTGTATTTTTCAGCTCTGTAACCAGCAGCAAGAAGTTAAATTTTCAGTCAAGCTGTGGAAAGACTGATTAAAGTGGGATAACTCTTAACAGGTTGTTTCCATTCTAACACAATTCTGCCCGTTCCAGCGGTGTTTCCTATCTGTGTAGGCACCACGCAGAGTTTTGTGGGGAAACTACACACGACAGAATTGAATAAAATGTCAGAAAGCTTCTCGTGCAAGTGTACTGAGCTAACTGCAAGCACGTGATCGAGGTGCAATGCTTTATTGTAAAACCCTGGGTTCTAAGCTGGTAGTCACAGGTTTTGCTCTTGCCCTGAAGTAGTCCTCAGAAAAGTTCTCGTCCATGAAATCCAGCCTCGTGCACTAAACTGTAACCTGCAAGCTCCCTAATGCATCACATCTGCCAGGCGTTCTCTTGCTCCTTGAGAAAGGAGCTTTCTGTCACCTGTTTTACTGGCTTGTTAGTGAGAAATTATCTTCTGGCAATTGTTAACTAAGGTATCGCTGCAAGAGTTCCTCTATCAGCTAATAAACCGCACCATTTTAGCTATCGGGCAGGTATGATAAGTGAACTGCCTGTTCCCATTAGGATTTATTTCCAGGTATTTCCATAAGCTGGTGGTGTACCATTCCAGACTATCCAAGCTGAATAATCTGTTCAGATATAACTTGTTTCCCAGTAAACTGGATGTGCTTTGGAAACTCATAATGAACTATTGCAATGACAAGGCAAAAGGAAAGGCACAGTTTGATTAAATAATCTAAATAATTGGGAAATGAAGTATGAAGTCTCTCTTTGTTCTCTGACACTACTAACTGCTACTAAGTGTGCTGAGAGATTTTGCCTACATCTTAGATCTGTTGTTAGAGCAAGTGAGAAAATGAAACCCTGACAGTTTTTTGCAAACTACTTCTGTTTCAGGTGGCAAATTTGAGTGCCAAGGACAGCACTTTCACACTGAAAGACTGTGTATATAAAGAAGTGCAGAAGGACTGGCCTGGCTACTCAGAAGGAGATCAGCAGTTGCTCAAGAGGATACTTGTTAGGTAATTATTCCATCTTCTCTGTCCTGTCATCTGGAGCTTGATAACACTGGGGTGGGTCAGTTGCTATGAATCAGGGTAACCGAAGTCAGTAGAACTACGGTAAGGTGTTTGACTTGCTTTAACATACAGTCGACTCGTTTATCATCCACGCAGCTGTAAAGTTGACTAAACTTTAATATCTAAGTGGAGGCACTCTTCAGATCGTCCTAGGTTGCCTTTAAATCATTATACTAAAAGCTACGGGAAAAAGCTGGATGGGAAACAAAAGCTGTTACTGTTCCAAGTTAATGCTGGTTTAAAATCCTGGGAGATGACTGGATTAAGCCAAATGTGTCCAGCTCAACTCTCCATTGAAACTCTCCTTTCCTTTTTCCGTATCTTCTTGTACATGGCTTCCTGTGCAGACTGCTGTGTTTGTTCAAGGCAAGGAGAGAGACGTTACCGTGCAGCCTGTCCCGTAGCTGTCTTGTTCAGCCGCTCCTGTGCTCTGTTCCTCTTGAGCTGTTTGCTTTGGAGGCTTTGCTGCTTGATTTCTGTAGCGTTATTTGGATGTTTGTTTGCGATGTTTTTCTTCTTGTGCTGCCAATTCTGTTAGTACCACGGTCGCCCTGCAAGGTTAAGATTTGATTGAAGCAAGGGATGCGTGGGAGAACACCAGGTGGTTCTCTAGATACAAGTCCCCCAAAACACGTGCTAGTTGTCCTGCTGACCATACAGTGTAATCCTCCCTGTCCAAGGGATGCCTGTTCTCAGGTTCCTTCCTGAAAACGGCCCTTAACAGAGTCAGTTGAGACAATAGCTGCGTCTCATTGGTTGCTGAAGAATTTTTTTTTTTCCCCTAAAGCTATTTTTCCTTGGGTGAAGCCTCCAAGCTCGGAAGCTTTTGGCTGCGGGCAGCAGGGAAAAAGGACGTATCTCCCGGGTTTCTAAAGGACAGTTCTGCTCTGAGCGTTTATATTTCCCCCTCTGGATTTTCTCTGTGTGTTTGTACTGACTTAGTACAGATTTTTGTAATGCAGCTAGAGATTTTACTTGACTTCTTTTTGAGACTTATTATATTGCATTTTTGGTTACGATTAAGTAGAGCGTGCTCTGTTTGAACAGTTTCCATGATTTGAAAGCCCAGTTGGCTTGGAGATGAGACTTTGTTAAACCAACAGAAACTTGCGCTTAAAGTGCTTTGGCGTGCTAAAGAAAAATCAAACTCTTTTAAATGGCCTTGATGTTGAATTATAATTAAATGGAAAAGTACAACTGCAGTGCAATCTTTATGGCGTTCAAAAAAAGTTAATTTCTCCCTGTAGAAAGCAATGTTTACTGCTTTTTCTAGAATTGTGGTGTTCAGTTATGCGAAGGTCTAAAAATAGACCTTGGAAAGGATGTATTCAACTGTACAAACAAAGACCCGCTTGGCCAATGCAGGTAATGAGGCTACAAAATGGAAAAAACATGTAGGGTTGAAGACAGTAGAAAAACATTCACAAAAAGGGCACAGGCGCCAGACGTAGGACTGTACGTAGCTGCGTGGTTGCCTGGATCCAGCCAATTGTTAAATGTCCTCTCGGTTTTCAGGTCCGGTTGCCACTCAGTGGTTCAACGGCTGCGATAATTAGCACATCTGCAAATATTAAAACTACATCTAGCGGTCCCCGTGTTAGACTCATTTTTCCTTGTGCTGTTTGTGTTTTCCATCCTTCTTCCACCATTGTAGTGAAATGTTTTTCCGCTGTTACGAGAGCCGCTGAATTGAAAGTCATCGTCTTTCATTCCCTTTTTTTTTTGAAATCCATAATTAACATGTTAGGAGATGTGACAAGGTTGCTCAGTCTAGTCAGACGGCATCCGAGAAGCCACTTTCACTGCAGTGTTTATGGAATATCACTGTTCCCCTTCCTGTTTTCACAGTCTCTGAGTACTTTCCTTGAGTTGATCCGTGGCTGTTGAGATTGTTCTAAATAAAATTAAACAAAGCAGCAGCTGAAGCCAGAACAGCAGTGAAACTGCAGACGGCTAAATGTTGCTGCAGTACGGCCGAAGGTTCAAGCTCAGGTTAAAAGAAAATCCTGTCAAAGTCGTGGGCTCTATCTCTGAAATAATCTTCCCAATGTTTCAAAAATATGTGTGCGCTTTAAAGCTGACTGTAACCTCTTGTGGAAGAATTTAGTCGTCGGGTATTTAGGCTGTACAGCTGGTGACAAAATGACTGTGGAGCTGGTTTATTAAAACCTTTAACCCTGAATTGTTGGGTTTTTTTTTTCCCCAGCTTGACAGCTGGAACTTGATGCAATGGTAGTTTTTCCTGGGTGATTAATACACAGGCAATCTGGCTGGTGTCAGAAGAGTAGGGCAGAGCTGGTGTGCTGTGAAACTTTACTCCGAAATCTAGAGAGCCCCTTGGGCGGCGGGGAGCGGAGATACGCAGCGTGAATGTGGATTAACACACTTAGCGATTGGAATGACTTGCGTTGTACCTTTTTGCTGCAAGAGGTTTCTGTTGTTTGTCGAATACCGCAAATACAGACCAGAGCAGCGCTATTTTGCATGATGCAACTTAAAAGTATTATTATGAAGCCCTAAATGTAAATCCTAGTGGACCAATCATACCGTAACAGTTAATCCTGCTTTTCCTGGACCCAGAGGGGCTTGCTTCTGAAACAGGACGGCTGTTCCCCTAAAACATTGTTGTAATGGTGCTAATGAGTGGGAGAACTTAGTCCTCTACATCTGAACTTGAGTCTCAGCCCCTTTGCAGTGTGCTTGCGTTCTGAATTTTGTCGTGAAGTCAATCTTAACTGGGTGAGACGAACTCAGCAGGAATTAGTTTAAGTGCTGTCTTGTTTATTGAGCTGTATTTCAATCAGTAGCAAGAATATATTTATTACGCTTTGAAGTTCAATACCAGTTTTTACTATCTGTATATGGATAACTTTTCTGAGGTTGTAATTCGTTCCTTGTGATACTTATGTCACCAGCTCAAGAGAAAAGAGCTAAAACTGTCAGAAAGTAAGTTCCATGCTCGGTAGGGAACCCTCTCGTGTGTCTGCTAGCTCGGCCTGCTGCCTCGCTCCCTGCCACAGCTCTGGCAGTGCCAGTCGAAGGTGTTACCTCCGTTCACAGAGAATTACAAAAGTCATGGGAAAGCAAGAAAGAGATAAACAATTACCCTATGTTGTTGGTTGGTTGTTTTCCTGTAGTAGTTTCTTCTGCCTAGATTTTGTCGGAGATGGAAAGAAACTGTAAGTGCCTGAACGAGTAACTTTCGTGACATCTTCAAACCATCAGAATTTGAGCCCACAAAAAGGCTCTTTGCTCTGCAGGAAGATTTGAAGATCTGTTGGCTTGCTAAGCACGGGTTTTGAACAGCCCTAAATTCTGTTTTTCAGGAAACTCTGTCAGCCACAGAACAGTAGCGGTTTTCAAGGAGAAGCGCCTTCCCTGAGTCCGCCGAAAGACAACGTGAACTCCAGCTCTCCTCCGCAGGTAGGTGATCCCTCTCCCAGGGTGCTGGGTCTGGTTAGCATGGAGCCAGCAATTGGCTCCATCTGCTCTCGATGGAGTCGGTTGCTGGACATAGGTCCGGGCTGAGCTGCTCGGCCTGTCTGCACGCTGTAATCACCTGCTGCTGCAGGCTGTTGGGTCAAGAGGTTGGTTGGGGTTTTTTTTTCTATTAAGTTAGAGTCTAATTCCGGGTTTCCTCAGCATCTGTTTCTCCTCTGGATGTGGTTCAGTGACAGTCTGTGGGGAGGATCTCTGACAATACATCTTAGGTTTTAGTTTTAAGGGCTAAATTTTTTTCACAGTGCCTACATCCCTCTTGGAGTTCCTAGGAGAACGAGCTTGTGTTTTACTCATTACTAATAATTGACTGGAACGAAGCAGTAATAAGTAGCTCCCAAACACAGTTGAGTTATTAAAAACCTTGACCTTTTGCAGCCTAATTGCTGTGACAGATCAGGGGCAGGTTAGTCTGCTCTTTGACTTGTTGAGATGCCAGCGCGTGGAGCTGTGAAAAGTACGTTTTGACTGTTTTTCTATGACAATAAACTGCGAAGGAGCTGCGTTTGCTTGTGTGTTAAGCAGAGTCTGTCCCCGCTCTTCTCGGTATCTCTTAGCGCAGTCGTTTCTTGCTAGCATTGTGAAATGCCGGCTTTCCTTCTCTGCTGTGGGTCAGCCCAGACAAGTTGAGTATTTATTCTCCTCCTGCCAATGGAATGTGTAATGCCTACTTGCCCGGACAGACGCACTGAGGATTAGTGGCAAAGAATATTAGCAGGTAAAGAAATTACGTGCTTTCTGGCAGTGAGAGGGAGGCAGTTCTCTGTTGAGAGCAAGAACTGTGCAACTTGTTTGCCAGGTAGCTAATTCCAAATCCTCTCCTGCTCTGCTGTGGGCATGTTCTTGATGAATAAAGAATGATCCCCTTCGAGTTAGCTTGGAAAGACATTGCTGTTAAGAGCGTGGCCTTGTGTTTTTCTTAACCTGATTCTGAAAAAATACAGGTTGAAAAATCGTGTCCCTTCTGGCTGTACATACTTTGAAAGGCGCTAAGGGTCTGTAAGGGATGTTTCTGGTCTCTTGACCCAGTCGAAACTTTGGGTGGTTGACTGGTTTGGATCTAGAAAAGGCTAGTGAAACGGGGGCGACAGAACGTGGAACGTAAGTGTTTCCAGCTTGTGTCAGACAGCAAACCACAGACACCTTTTTATTGTAAGCAGTCATTTTCTTTTATACTCTATAGCTGTAGTTTCTATTTAGAGAAGGGATGCCTGCTAGTGGTTGCAGTCCTGGCAGAGGACTGGGATTTGGTAGGCTGGAATGCAGAATATTTTGGGAAAGTTCAGTTACGGAGTGAAGGTGAAGAAGGTGGTTGGTGTGGTAATTCGAAGGAAGCGTGGCAGAGCAGGTATCGTGTGCGTATACCCCCTCGTAACCACAGAGGGAAAGCTGCTGAAGCTGCTATTGATGGGCTTCAGAGAAAGTAGAGTAAAAGGTGGCAGTTCTTAGATCTGTCGCCTGTTCTGAGACCTGCAGTCAAAGTGAATGGCCCCTCCTTTTGGGAGACGGGCACTGCTTGTGTTCTGGGAAGGCAGGCGGTGATGCTGCAAAGCCGGTCCGACGTGCTGTCCTTGCCCCTTGAGCTCTGTAGCAGCGCGAGCAGCTCCTCTCTGTAATTACCTTGACAGATGGAAAGGATTCCTGCCACCGAGCAGTGTCCTTGAGACCCCTGGAGTTAGCAAAGAGAAATAATAACTGGGGGGGGAGGAAAGGAGCAAATGGGTGGCTCCCTGACAAAGCCACAGTGCATCCAGCTGCGCTTCTGTGTTTGCAAATTTCCATTTGCAAACACATGGCAGTCCAGCCTGAGACATAAAGAAAACAATAAAATATCCAAAAGAAATAACCAGAACTATCCCTTCTTTTCCTCTGGGCACTAAATAATCGTCCCTCAGATTTTCTGTGGCCTGTGCTGCCAGGCGGGCACACACCGCTGCATTGACGGCTGTCCAAGGTAATTTTGACTGGCTCAAGCTGGGCCGAGCCCGACAGCCGTAGTTCTGGCTCTGCGTTGAGCTCTTCTTTCTGCCGGCTGACGAATGGGTTCTTCCACGGTGCAGCTTCCCCGGGCTCACCCGCGGTCTGTAGGCAGGCAGCTGCTTCCTAGGAGGTATGGGCACACCGAGCTGCTCCAAGCCCTGCCTGTGGCTGTCCAGGGAGGGCTGATGGGGACCGTTGGGAGCCACTCCTCTCTCTATACTTTGTGCTTTAAAAAGGGATACTGAGATCACGTTGACCCACGTGACGCAGCTTTAAAAATGCTGCGAATGTCCTCTTTTGCCGTATTCTGCGAATGGTTGACGCTTTCTCACCTCTTCTGGGAAATGCCTCCTTCCTGAGAAGAGGAAGGAGTGCTATTGCAAGGGTAAAGTTGCTGACCACAGAGTTGGTAAGGTCAGTTGGGGATAAAATGCAGAACTTTTGAATCCCTCCCTGCTCCAGAGGTCTGAGCACATCTTTCCTTCGCAGGGACTTTGAGGTGCTCTAAATGTCACACCACGACCAAAGGCACAGATGTTTTGGTGGTTGTTTCCGTTCTCTAAGTGACTGGGACGGGGGGAGGGTGAAGGGCAGGGTTTTACTTCCGAAGGCCCAGATTCGAAGTAAGATGCAGTGAGGGCAGGCCGCGTTTCATGGGCTGAGTACGAACAGAGCAGGAGATCAGTAATTGCTGATGTGACGGTGGGTTTCTCTAAGCTCTCCCACTGCGCCATGTGCTCCGGAGCAGCTGTCGGGATTGTCAGGAAGCGGCTTGGGATGGATCGGCTTCTGTAGGGACCTGGCAGTGCTGGAGCCTGTGCCCAGAGCCTCTGAGCAGGGACGCTTGCTGGCAGCTGTTCCTGCTGGCAGAGCTCTCTTTCTGGGGCTCCTCCCTTGTTCTCTGGTATTGCACCACCACCTAGTGGTAACAGCATCCACAGTTCTAGCCTCTAGACTTAAAGATGTATTTTTTTCTTATTTTTTTCCTCCTCAGAAACGATCGCAGCCTCTGGAGTTTATCGATCCCCTGGCCAACAAAAAGCCCAGGATCTCACATTTGGCTCACAGAACTCAGCCCACTTTCAACGGGAAACTGAATTCTTCCAACGGGAAGGATGTCCCTGCCCCTGCCCCTGCCCTGCCGCCGGCTCTCCCGGAGTCGGTGAGCTCCAGCTCCAGCCTCCCGGTGCTGGAGCTGCCGAGGCCTCACGATCCCCTTTCGGATGTCAGCAATGACCTGACTCACAACGGCAGAGACTGTGAGAACCCGGAGACGGCTGACAGACTGACTCATCCGTTGTCAACAGACTGTCCGCAAACGAGCAAGCACAATTGCAGCTCGTACGTAAAAACCAAGAAAAAATCCAAAAAGCACAAAGACAAGGAAAAGGAGAGAAAGGAGAAGAAAAATGAAGAGAAATGCAAAGAGCAGAAGCAGGACTGTGAAGTAATAAAAAATGCTGACTTAGTTAGTGTTCCCCAGGAACAGGTCACAGGTACGTACGGTCCGAGAGGCTGCTTGTGCTAAGATAGTGTGGGCATTGACTGCGTATGATTTCTGCTCTGAATGTATTTGGGGAAAGAGGTTGTGTGTCCACTCGCAGAGACTGCGTGGTTAACGAAATAATATCGCTGTCCCTACCTACAAGTCAACAAACGCGCTTCCTCTCAAAAGAGGATATCAGGTTTTTCCTGTTTAACCTTTCATGCTGTTTGGAACTGCCTCAGACCGTGTCATGTTTCTCCTTGTTAAATTAAAAGCCATATTAATATATGGGGATGAAAGGCAGACATCAAGATCTGTTGGAAAAAGCAGTGCTGCTTGATTACTTACAGCTCTTCTGCTTGTGTTTGGTATTGTGATGACTGTTGTATTGATTTTTAACTCTGTAATGAAAAGTTAGTCACAAAAGCTTTTAATATTGGATGCAAAAGAAATGATAGATAAGTCTGGTGATAAATGCTGTTAGAGCAGTATACAACCAGCTCTTTCAGGCTGAAGGAGCCTTCCTGTTGTATCCCACTATTAATCTGAATTTATTTTTTCGAGGACTGACACAACCGTGAATCTGTTAGCCCTTGAGATGCAGTGAAAACGTTTTCCATCAAACCAGCATCTTGCTAAGTCACTTCTACGTAGTCTTAGAAGTTAGAGCAGAGAACGTATGTTGGCTAATTTGAACCGTTCCCTTGCCAGTGCCTGCAGCTTTCCTGTTTTCCACTGTTTCGTTAGGGTTTCTTACAACTCCCGGAGCGGTGGGACCTCCCCTGCAGCCTCTAGGAACATCACAGTCCCTATCTGGTGTTAAATTGCTTGTTGCATCCATCTTGTTTTCCTTTGCCCTGTTACTACTCTCTGACACCAAGTCCCTCTTCATGCTCAGTGCATGAAAATCATCCAGTTTTGGCTCAAAAAGGGCAGTAACTTGAAACTAATACGTCGAATTCCCGGAAAAGGAGAGCTTCACGGCGCATTGAGGTTAATGCGATATTGGCTTTCGCCTTCCCCAGCCTCTGTAGCGCTTAAAAAACGCATTTTATTTGCTCACCAGTGATTTATTTTTTGAAATGACAGTCTGTAGTTCTGATCGTTGTGTGGCACTGCAGAACCGTGCTCTTCAGGTACTTTACTTTGATCTCACTTTTGGGTCAGTCGTAGTTTTTTCTGTAAATGTTGTTTTTCTTCCCCATGTACCTTGTGTCTTCAACGGTAGCGGGTGGGCAGACACACGTTCCCTCTCTCTCTAAATGCGTGTTTTTGTCAGTATACCGAAAGACCCCAAATTCTTTCTTCGTGCGGTTACTGACCCATCATCACCTTTCCTGCTTCACTTTAAAACCAGTTTAAAGACTGGCTCTTGGTTAATTAGTAGGAGTCTGGTTTTGCTCCTGCTGCTCCTCTGATGTATGCGAGGTAACGAATCCGAGCTGGACTTGGGGATAATCATAAACAGGATGTGGTCAGTGGCTGCTTGAATCTCGTACAGCCAGCTCACATCTGAATCGGGATCTCTTCCTTCTGTGCCTTACTCCACACAGACAGCGTGGGCCTAATCCTTCTCCTTTTGTCTGCAGCAAGTGACTGACAGCCTTCCCAAAGTGCCCCTTGGGCTGCAGGGAAGCAGAGTTTCTCCTGGGAGGTTTGTTCAAGAGGCGGTGGAGGGACCTTTGGGGTCCTTGCAGCAGTCAGTAGGTGGCACTCATAGGCAAAATAAAACTCTTTTTCTCCCTTCTTCTCCATGATCTTCCTTGCCCACCTTCTGCATCTTTCAGGCTGGTCGTCAGGCAAGGACGAAAGCAGAATTGTCTGCAGCAGGATTTGAGGCCGGGGTGTTCGTAGTGACACGGGGTTTTCTGCCATTCTTCGGTTCTGCTCAGGAAAGCCTTTCCGTGGAAATCCAGAGAAAAAAGATTTTAATTAGGTTATTGCTTTTACATGCCTGTGCTTGACTCGAGCATTTCATGCTCCTTACAGTTTATCGGGGGTAATAATTGTAAAGTAGTGGTGTAGGGATGGGCGAGGCTTGGGGCTCACACCTGCCTTTCCTGTGTGTCTGAGGAAGCTGTGCAGTCACGGTTCTGCTTGCTCTAAGTAGCTGTCTTGGAAAGAAGAAATACACTTTTGCAAAGCGATGGGGTGAAGTCCTTTGCAGCCTTCTCCATTTGCCTCCTACTCTGCTGCCCGCTTGTGGACGCAGTTGGCTTTCTGATCACGAGTTTCAGTGTAATACACAGATATGAGAAATAGCCCTTTTCAAACCTGTATCCAAATGCTTTCTTGCTCCAAGTTAGTCGTGCGGTGTTCAGTTTAGGTTGGGGACGGGATCTGGTTTTGGGTCGTGTTCAGAATCCTGTTCCTCCTGAGGTCTTTGGTCCCATCACTTGAACTCCTAAACATTGCTAGCTGGGTCTCGCTTGCTTCATGTTTCCTCGACTTTGTAGAGCAGAGAGCACTTTGATTTGTCTACAGGGCAGGAGGGCTATGTGAGAAAAAAGCTGCATGCCTTAAACCCTCTCTGCTGTACCTTTGGGAGTCTGGAGTATTAGTAGTAGGAATCTGAACCTGGAGTATTAATAGTTGGAAGCCATACAGTGTAGAATCAGGAGAAAAGAACGTGCACCTTGCTCCGCTCTCTGTTCTGCTCATCTGGACTCATAAATTTGTTTTGCAGCTTAGCCATGGTGATAGCGGTGTTATCGCTCCCTGCAGGCAGTGTTTAGAAGCCAATTAAATTAAGGTTTTTTGCCGCTTAGCGCATTGGCTAGCGTTGATATTGTTTTGCTGACAAATACTAGAGAAGCCTCAAAGTTTCACCTACTGTGTTGTGGGTCTTCTGTCTTCGTCAGTTCAAAGCAAAACAGAAATCCTTCAGAATTCAGTAAACTGTATGTTGCAGATAAGTTTATGAATTTGAAGTTTAATGGCATAGAGCTTTAAAGTTTTAAGGGTGTCTGTAAACAAGTTTTTCTTCTTTCAGGTTTGAATGGAACATGCAATAATTCTAGTGTACCAACATCAACTTCAGAAATGCCAGATTATTTATTGTAAGTACATTTATCAGTTGCCTCATCACTTTGGGATTGTGTTTCAAGCTAAAAATCAGTGTACAGGGGATTTTTGTTGGACTTGCAAAGTTCTATCAAGTAACAGTAAGGCAGGTTTAAAAAAAAAAAAGAGAGTAAATCCACTTTGCAGGTAGTTCCTGAGACTAAACGTGAACTCCCCGAGGAGGCAAAGAACAGAGCTAATGTGGAGGTTATCTTGCTATAAAGCGGTTGTTAAAGTACTTCAAGAAACATTGCATACCTTGAAGGGCTTTGAAGGGATTAAACGTCTCCATGTTACAGTTGGAAACTTTGAGAGGAAACGGTCTGTTTTGGTGTTCATGGAAGACAGGGCAAGAAAGGATTTTGAGAGATTAGCTAATTCTTCTCCTGTTCGGAGCCAAGATCATCTACATAAACCAGTGAAACATTCTTCATAGGGAGGTTATAACCCGTGGGTTAGGATGTGAGTTGTTTCACCTCTTGACTTTTTAATCAGATCCCCTTGAGGTTAATTAAACAATATACTTGTCTGCTGAAGCACAAAAATCCCTGTGCGTAAAGCCAAAAATCTGCATAAAACCAAACCTGTTATAAACAAAGCTCTGTGATAGCGAAGAAGCGTAGCTGTGGGTGATAATCCCGGTGCACATCTCGGCCTGGGTTTGTAATGCCATCAGATCTGGTTTGGCTGTGCTGTGATGGCTCAGAGGGAAGGGATGGAGGAGGAGGAGGAGACATGCACTCTTGGCTCTGCAGCAGCAGCCCCTGGAGTTAACTGGAGGATACGTAGGGTTCTTGTGTGGTTGCAAAACTGTGGTTTGCTGGGCTGTATGAACCATGCAAACCGCTTAGAGTTGGCATTTCTAGTACCATTCAGAAGAATGAGGGTGGCTGGAGCTTTTTTTATTACCACAGACATGCTGATTCCCCTTAGAGAGGGATCTTGGAGCTCCTCGGTGCATCTCCAAAGCAATCCTGTCAGGTTTATGAACTCGTGTAAGGTCTGCGGTCTCACCTTTCGGTACAGTCTGACTGTTTTGATGGTCACCTTCTTAAATTACAAGAGATGTCACTGCTGCTTTGATCACAGAGACATATCTTTCATCCTGGTGAGGACTACTTCCCTATCTCGTAGTAGCATATCCGATGTAGGTGCTTATTTATACCGACTCCTAGCAAGGAGTCAGTTCTTGAGGGCTAGAGCGCGTTTAGGTTAACAGAGTGAAAGTTTTCCCTTAATTTGACACCTAGGTTAGCTTATACGTGTTCATGCACCGAGCCGGCGCTGCTGCAGACAGAGTAAGGTGGCAAATTGGAGTCATCACCTATGAAAAGATTGGTTTTACCATCAGGCTGCTGGGCTTTCCGCAAAATGTCAGGTTTAATGGCCTTCTGTTGAGCTGAATAACTTTCAAAGGGCCTCAAAGGCGCATCTGTTAAACATGAGCTCTTGTGTTGTGTTCCATTCACGTTGGCTATCTTCAGAAGGCAGTGGAAATACAGTCTGTGCAACATGGTTTCTTGTCGTGTGCTTGCCACGTAATCGTACTGTGAGCATTTTGCAACGATAGCTGAATGCTTTTTGTGTTCCTTTAAAGACTCTTAACACTGGAAGCATCGTATTCCTGCTGTTCCAAGGTCTGGCACAGATGCAGAACTCCGTGTTCTGCGGGACAGCAGGAGTTAGAAAAGCTGTAGCAGTGCTATCTGAATGTCCTCCTACACCCAGCTGCTCCCAGGCTTTGCTGTACCTGCGTGTTCCACCCTATCTGGCATAGATAGGAAGTTCTGGGAGCAAGCACTGTCTTGTTTTACGCAGAAGCCAAGGCAATAGTCGTGACAGTTACCTCTGTGCTACTATAATGCAAATCGTAAGAGACTCTATTTGTTTTCAAATGCAGTCACCTGGGAGACTTTATCTTCCTGGTTTTGACATTGCAGTATTCGCGCTGTGTGGAGGGAAGACTTGCTAAACCAATTAACTAAATTATTCTCCCTGCAGAAAATACGCAGCCATTTCCTCTTCGGAGCAGCGTCAGAGTTACAAAAATGACTTCAATGCAGAATACAACGAGTACAGAGACTTGCACGCCCGGATAGAGAGGATAACTCGACGGTTTACGCAGTTAGATGCCAAGCTGAAGCAACTTTTGCAGGGCTCTGACGAATATAAGGTAGAAACAGAAATGCATCTTTCGAAAAGCTAGTTCCGCAAGTAGCAACGCTACTCCTCGTCGTTTCAGTCGCTCTGTATGCGGGGCTGGTGGGGCTGGGTTGGTGTCTAAGCTGTCCTGCCCAGAGCTGGTGGATGCAGAACGTGCGCGCAGCTGACAGCTTTGTAGATTGGTCTTAAAACAGCTCTGTGTTCTTTCGTTTTCAAGCTGGAGCACACATCATGGTACTTGTTGACAAGGAAAGGCCTCAGTGAGACAATTGGCGTCTTTAGCCAAAAGCTGCTGGAAGCTATTAGTGTATCCCAGCCAGAAAACTCATATTCGCACATATGGCAGCGTATCGGGGCTGGAAGGGGAGTTAGTGCGGGGTCATCTGTTTCTCTGGAATCTTTGATCTGAATAATGTAGCATTATTTGACTTGTCAGACTGATTTTAAGAGCTTTAAGTGTTCATTATCTTGAGAAAGTAAGTCTCACTGAGTATAATAAACAGATTTTTACAGAGCACCTATTGTACTGAGCACTGTTTCCTCCCTCAGACATCCTTCCCCTCTCTTTGAGAAATTCAGTGATTCTTCACTGGATTATTTTTGTATCTCAGGGAATAATTAGTCTGAGCTTTGGAGGAAATGTCAATTACCCTGCCAGCCTGAGTGCCTGTACAGGTAGTTCTCATGGCAGGGAAATGGGGCCTGATCCTTCCAGTGCTTCTGGTGTCAGCACCAGTACAGGAGTGAAGTCAGGGAGGCTGGTCGTAGCCATCAGATCTCACAGGGGAGGTCGTGGAGGCAGTAGATTTTGGTCGCTATTTGGAGGAAATGTGTACGTTGAGCCATCGGTAGATGCTTGCCTGCTGTGGTACGTTGCAGGACTGTTGGCTCTTTTGAAAATAATCTGTCTTTTCCTTTTTAGACCATCCATGATCAAATTTTACAGGAATATCGGAAAATTAAAAAGGTAAGTAAAAAGTTGTCTGCAAAATAGGCTTTTGGGTGGTGCCCCTAGTGTGACTGACAGAGACAGGTACTTGCCAAGTGAAAAACCCAGTCTCTGACGCTTCAGAGCAGATCATCGTTCGGCTTGAGCTTGTCCAAAAAGTGATCCCTTCGTGGATCGGGAAGGGTTTTTGGGGAGTTGAGGCTGCTCCTTGGGTCCTGGGGAGCGTTCAGCTGTGTTAGTGGCTAGCCCAAGAATGACCTATGTTAAATTAGTGCCTTTATCCCACCAAGGAAAGAGCAGTTTGTATTTCAGATGCGCAGGCTGAGTGATAACAGGATCCTCCAGGCCTTGGGGTCTGCTGGTAAATGGGGTACGACTCGAGCGCAGTCTCTAGTATGAGTCACTAGGGTACATAGTCCCCTGCGGGGCTCGGTGGGGCTTTTCTGCGTGCTCCCCGCACCAAATACTTTACATCTCTGTATGCGTATGTAAAGCAACAGTTGTCGGCTGGAGGGATTTATGATGTAGCTGGATGAGGTAGAAGTGCCGAGGCAGGCTGGGGTATCCGAACACCAGGGGTGGGTTTGGTTTTTAAATCTACAAATACCTCCCTGAGGGATTTAGGAGCTTTTTGAAGAGATTCCCTGTGTGTTGCCAGTTCATCTTTGTTTTCAAGCTCCCAGGCTTGCACAATTCAGTGCTTACATGGGGGCAAAGGGCAGGTGATGCTTGCTGGAAGCTGATGCGTGTGGCACAGCTGCTCCGAGTTAGGCTGAGCCTTGCTCATGGTGTGCTCGTTTCTCTGGGATGAGGCTCCTGGAGCTGGCTGCTGATGAAAAGGGATTTTGTTCTTTGCCTTGTTTGAACAGAGCAGGTCCCCTTTAAATGGGTATCTACTCCTCCAGCTAGAAGGCTTCATTCCTTGCCCATATATTTATGCTCTGAGGTCCGATAGCCTCGTCTGGTTCAGCATAGGTGTCGCTGAGTTGTGAAGAATTGCTGTCCGTCACTGCATTTTCATTTTTCTTTACAGACTAACCCCAATTACAGCCAAGAGAAGAACCGCTGCGAATACCTCCACAACAAACTGGCTCATATTAAAAAACTGATAGCAGAGTATGACCAACAGCAGTTTTAGCTGGCACTAATCTGGACTGGGTAGGGCAAAAAAAAACAAGTCACCTGGACGTTACGTTCCCTTTTGTACAACTAGATCCCTTTCAGAGACAAGCATTAATTCCTCGTGGTTGAAGAACTTGGGGATTACTTAACGATGCTGAATCTGTCGTGTCCGTGTCTGAGCCGGGTCGCGAGCCCAGCGCCCGGCATGATCCTCTCGAGTTTTAGCCTCTCTGAATGTCGGAATGTAACAAATGAGAGAAAAAAAAAAAATCTGCTTATTTGAAGCCAGCATTTGACACTTAAGGGAAAACTTGCCTAAAGTGAACGAAGCTCCCAAAGGTTAAGAATCAGTAGTTTTCATGGATTAAAGTTTTGGCATGAAGTGTAATTACCCCTGGCCCAGGTGCACTGGGTTACAAATTGTCCTTCAAATGGTGAGGAACTGGAATGCTGCTAGGTTACCTCCTTCTCTGGCACCTGCGACTGTTCATATGCAAGCTGTCTGCTCTACATGGCACCGCGTTAAATACACCAAGTACCCAGAGCTCTCGTTGTTTGTTCCTGCTTTTGTCATCTCCGGTGTGTGCTCTCGTGAGGTGGTTGTGTCAGTTAGGAGGGGATCAGCCCGGGGATCTGCGCTGAGTGCCTTGTGCAGTGCAGAGGTAGATCCTTTGTGGGGGGGAAAAAAAAAAAAAACACAAAAAAACCAATTTTGTTTTTTGTAATCAGCTTGTGCGTTTGGAAGCAGCGGGCGTAGACGTTTTGCAGTGGCCTCCCCAGCATGCGTGGTCCAGTCTGCCTGCATTAACCGTCACGTACCAGTGCTGGGAAGATTGAGACCTGTCTGTCTTTGACTTTTATAATTTTATACCAAGGCAGCCAATTTTAGTAATTGCTAATGAGACTATGGTCTATTTTTGTATTTTAAAAAAAAAAAGCATCTTTTTCTAAAACTGTGCCTCCCTTTTCCTTTTAGGCCAAGTGTTTCAGAACCTTTGCTGTCTTATAACTGCAGTATTACTAGAGCTTATCGGATAGTTACCCAGAGAAGCTATTTTGTTACCTGTACTGACCCATAAGAGAGGAGGGGTTGGGGGGGCGGGAGGCGCAATGCTTTCTTCTGGGTTGTTTTTTTTCATGCATTTCCAAAGAAGCAGCAGCAGAAAATCATTCTCAGAACAGGCGCCCGAGCATGAGAGAAGTAAGGTAGCGCTTTCCCATGCAGGTCACTTCCACTGTTGTGCTTTATCTAGCCAGCTTCTCTGTGCGGTCTTTCCTCTTTTTTTTTTTCTTTTTTTGGACTTGAAGGGAACATTTTTAGAGTATGGCCAGGGTGTGAGAAACGCCAAAAAGCACAAAGGTGTCCTTTAACTCTGCTGTTTCTTTCTCTCCCGTCTCCCCTTTTAATCCTGCCAGCCTGTGTGATTTGACTTCTTCCCGCTTCCGTTTATCTCAAAGTAAAGGATTACTTTCCTGTGGCGTCTCCTTCCCTTGGAGGTTGCACTGAAGAGTCTTTCACCCTTTGAAGGAACGGAATGGCAGAGTTAAGGAGGGAAACAGTTCTTACACAAGGAGTATATTTTTTTTTTGTTCCGCCCCCCCAAAAGAAAAGTGGGTCCATCTGCTGTATAAAAAAAGAAAAAAATAATAATTCCATTCTGGCTAGATTGGTTTCGCTGCGTCGTCCGGCCAGGGCCACTGCTTTGCTTTGTCACTTGCAATGTTCTGAGTTTCTCTCCCTGCCGCGTTGCCTGCAAACGCCCAGCGCTTGCCAAGACTTTGCCATCCTGTTCTTCAAACGAAAGCCCGCGGCTGAGCTGCATGTTACTGGCCCAGCGGCCCCTGCGGCCGCGGTTCACGCACTGCCACTGGAAGGCCACGGGTTTTTTGCTGGTCTGCAAAATCCGAACCTGTTCAGAAGTGGAGCGGGGAAGAGATGTGATGTCTGAGGAGCACGATGGTCCATGGGGTGAGCACCCCGGAGAGCCTCCCCAGGGAAGTCCCGACGAGCATCTTTGGGGCTTGGTGAATGCTTCGGTCTCATCTCTTCGTCTCTGAATAAAGACAACTGGAGGTTAGGGAGCAGTTTCTCTTGCAGACATACCCGTTTGTGTAACCCTGCCTGCTTCCGGCGCTTCTGCTTCTCAGGAAAAGCTGGAAAATACGTGAGAGTTAAAGGCGAGGAGCTTTTGTCTGGCAAACTTTGGCCTCTTGCTCGGTGGGGTCCCGCACGAGTTTCTTCAGCGGTAAGCGGTGGCTGGTGGAGATGTCCGAGCAGCATCCGAGCTCCAGCCTCGCTGAGGCTCCGATTCCAACAACCCTGCCATAGCTGTGAATTTGTGCAGCGAGGTGGATTTCGCCGGAGCCTTAGGCATCTGGGAGAGGGCCTTAGGCTGCATGGAGGAACCAGGATGCCACGCTTGCTGAGACCCTGCTGTGAGATTTGTCACCGCAAAACCTGGTCAGTGCCAGACCCGCGAGCGGCATCGCCAGCCGGCGGTTACAAATTCGCTGTTCTTGGTGGCGAGGCTGAATGTCCCGGCACACACCCGGCAGCGCGCCGAGCCGTGGGGCTCGGTGGGTCCTCATCTCTGACCGTGGTGCGCGAGGAGCCCAAAACGTGGCTGGCAGAAGAGGCAGCACCCAGGATGAGTAAATTCTTCCATGGAAACACTTCTCCTTCTGATCGTTAATATTTTGAACGGGCGTTTTTTGTTGCTTTGAGGGGGAGGGGATAGAGATGGATCTCAATCTTTATACATCTGCTATAAGATATTTTTGCAAACAGAGTTGTATACAAAGATGTATTGTGTACATTTACATGTATATTCTGGAACTTCTAAAATTTGAATATAAAAAACTGAAAATATTTAATGAATATCCAAACTGTGAGACCCAATTAGCATTCAACAACTTTCTGCTTCACTTTTCTTTCGGACTGTGTTAAAGAATTGTAGTCGAATCTGCCTTGTTTTTGTTTTGTTTGTTTTTTGTTTTTTGTTTTTGTTTTTTTTTTTCCTTTTTAGAGATTATGAAGCTAGGCGAATCTTGTGCTTTTTGGGTTAATAGAAACCAGTTCTAGGTGATTAAGTATGATCTTAACTTATTGATACTGTGTTTTACTTTGTAATATTGTACTGTGGATAAAACTATATTGAGCCATGGAGTTGGAGTTTACAAAAGAGCTTTTCACTTTGCCAAAATGTTACAATTTAAAGGCAGCATAGTCTTCAGCTTTCCTAATCTTTTCTTAAGAGCTAGTGTCTTTTTTGTACACTAAAAAGCTGAATGCTGATTTTGCAACATATAATAAATTCACTGTATTGGAAAACAAGCAAACAATAAGGTTGTGTATTTCTTTTCAGTGCTTCTTACTGCAAGAAAACTCTAAAGGGAAAGGTGATAAATGGCTGGCGTGGATTTTGAAAGCAGGAGACTGGAAGGAACCGAGTCAGTTGAGGGAGTTAAAGTATCAGAGCAGTAGGTAAGAAACACGAGAAGGACGAGGTGCTCGGTGTGGGCGCATCCGTTTTCTAGCCTCTTGCTGCGCACAGGGAGAGCTCCTGCCCAGAAACGCTGCTGCGGAGCAGCCTTGTGCTCGGGGACATCTTCCTGGTGCTCCGGTGGGATCAGCCTCTCCGTGCAGTGGCAGGAGCTGGGGGTCTTCCCACGCTGACAGCGTTCGCGCCTGGTTTTTCTGGAGGGAAAATGCTTTCAGCAAGGTGGCTGTTACTGGCGTCGGCATGGACGTTGGCTTCAGAGGGGAGTCCTGTGAGCGCAGAGGGTGCACACGCCCCAGGCACACTGGGCTCAGCAGGAGCAGCGGGAGGGCTCGGAGGTGGTGTTGGCAAGCGAGCTCCTTGCTGCTTCCATAGGGATTGGTGGTGCCGGAGCTTCCTAGGTTATGGTGGCACTTTCTGACAGCTCACAGCCCTGGTCTGAGGCTCCTGGGGAGGGTCCAGGCCTGGTCCAGGTGCCTCCACTCGGCTGCTCTGCATCTGCGGAAGGGGCTGCTGCGTTTCCCTCCCAGTGAGCTGAGCTGGGTTTGACGTCTGAGCTCGCTCACGTCGGGGGTGAGTCATGTCCGTGGGGAGCTGGAGCAGGGACGTCGATGCTGCCAGAGCAGTGAGCTGGGGGTGAGCCTAGCGCAGATGCTGCCGCTGCACTGCTGGAGCTCCCACCTCCACCCGCGGGTCTGAATCATCTGGCTAAAGCTCAGGATACAAATAGCATCTCAGATGTATCGAGACTTTGTCCCTTTTTTCTGCTCTCACGATGGCTGCTTGCTCTGGTCCTGACTTCTGTAGCATCCCTGGGTCTGCTGCTCCCTGTGGCTCAAGCAGGCACAATGAGATGGAGGAGAGAAACTCCAGTAAACACACAGCACCATAACACGCGCTCAACAGCTTCTGTTCTTCTGCAGTGGTTGCTGTGCTGCCTGGTGTGGGATCCCCTCTGTACCCGAGGGTGACACTTCACATTCACTGGGCTGGAGAGCGGGAGTGCCGGCAGGTCTCGCGTGATCCCCCCGCGTACATAACGAGCCTGTGTTCTGCAGCTCACTGTGCTTCAGTGCAGGAGTCTGGATTCTACCTCCAAAAAAATCCAGCAATCAAGTACCCTCTTACAAATGCCTTGGCTGATGTTTCTAAAGGTGGGGAGGAAGAGAGAGGGTTCTGCTCCGTCCTTGGCTTTGGAGTTGCCCCAACAGCACGAGCACCCGCGCAGGGAGGTGATGCTGCCGCAGCCGGTGAGGGTTTGCTCACACAGAGCGTGAGCTGAGCGGCGTTGGGTGAGCCGATGCTCTCGCAAACACCCAAATCATCAGGTTTTTAGTTCCAAATGTCACCTCTGAGACAGGCTGCGTGCCCGCAGCCCCCATTTTACCGTCTTTAATTCCTCACTCAGAGGAGCTTCACCCCTGAGGTGTCCATCTGACCAAAGGCTGGGACCGGGGTCCTGCGTGGGGACGTGCGGCGGGACGCTCACGCAGGAAGGGTCCCCATCTCCTCCCATCCCAGTTTTCCTGGGGAATTCCTCTCAACCGCTGGCAGCTCCTGCTCTGGCTGGGGTCACGCACTGAGCTCATTAACTCAGAGCTGCCCCAGTGGAAATTTACTGGCTGTGTCCGCTGTGCCAGAGCCAGCCTGGCTCCTGCCGCTGCCTCCTTATCTGCACCCAGCCGGGAGCCTGACTGCCGGCCTTCCCGGGGACAGCGGCACTGGGGACGGGGAGCAGTATCTATTTTGGGCTGCGTCCTTGTGCCCCTCCTGTGCGCCAAAGCTGCGCCCACTGTGCAGGTTCACGAGGAGCCCTGGGCTCTTACAGTTCAGCTCCCACCTGGGAGAAATGTCACTTCACACCGTATCAGGCACAAGCTGCCCTTAAATTAGGGGCACGCACGTGGGGGAAGGCAGAGATGACCCCACAGCATCGTGGCTGCCCCCATCAGCTTTAAGAGATGCTTGAAACACGGCAAAAGCACCGTGGGTTTTTCCTGTGCGCTTAATGCTTGTGGCTCGTTTACAGGAGGAAGCTCATTAGAATAATTTGTCCTTGATGCTGGCCCAGGGTGCTGGTCCCTCTTGCAGAGCAGCTGCTGCACCTCGACCACCCCGAATCACCCGTTCCTCTGTCCTGTCCCATGTGTGGGTCCGTCCTTGGGCACGCAGCACCTGCAGGGTGACGGCATAGGGACAGGGAGGAGAGGACGAGGAGCTGCGAGGAGCCGGCGCAGGGAAAGATAACGAAGGGTCAGAGCCTCGGCATTGTTTTAGGCAAGGGGAAAAAACCCAAGCGTGAACGGAGGAAAACCTGGCCAGGGAGCGCCGGGGCCGTTTGTGTATGTAACACATAAGTTTGGGGCTGCTTGGGTTGGTTGGCCTCGACCTGCGGGGGGGGGGCGAGGGGGCTCCTGCCTGCATATCCCTGGGGCCGAGCCCTTCCCAGGGCACAGAGCATCTCTGCCAGCAGCACCGGCTCGTGCAGGATCAGGCCCTGAACCTGCTTATAATGAACAACCCGGGAGTTGGTGCCGCCCCAGCGCCCGCAACGGGAGCTCCTAGGGTGGGGGGGGGGACTTCATGGCCTGGATGCCAGTCCCTGAGGATGGAGGGGGTTCTGCTGGAAACAGGGGGGTGGGCATCCCACTGCCATTGCTGGGGGAGCGGGCCGGTCGCTATGGCTCCGCGGCTCGCCTGGCCCCCCGCCAGCCCCCGGCAGCTGGGGAGCGAAGGCACTGGGCGGCCGGCCCGGGCTCCCGGCCCATGAACGCGTTGGGCGAGCGGGAACAAGGGAGCCCCGCTCATGCGGTGCCGAGCGTGGGAGGAGTGGGAAGGGAGTGGGGGAAGGAACAATGGTGGGAGTTATGGGAGGGGGGCAAAGGGAAAAAAAAAAAGGAAAGCAGTGGAAAAATACCAGTTCTGGGCCCCTGGCAGCGCTGCCCGGACCCTCCCCGCCCCAGGATTATTGTACAAAGAAATGTTATTTTTGTTTCAATAATTTGCTGAGGCACTGGCATTCCAGCGCGGGGCTCGGTTTGTCCTCCAGCCCGGCACCAAGGGATCATTGTTCCTCCATGGCCGAGGGGCCGGACGCGGGCCCCTGGCACGGCTGTGCCCGCCGCCACCACCGCCTCTCCCCGCAGCCGCCCCGCTCCCTGGCCGGCAGCAGGTGCCCCCGGGGTTGGCCCCGGTGGGTCCCGTCCCGCTCCGTGCCGGGAGCGTGGGTGACGATGCCAGTGTCCCCCCACGGAGCCAGGGCCCCGGGCGGGCGGCAGCGGCGGGGAGCAGAGCTGTCCTCGCCACGTCTGCGGGGAGCGAGGGTGGGGAAGGGGCCGGGGCCCGCCCGGGCGTTGCTCCTGCTCCGGGGGCTCCTTTGAAGCGGGGCCTGCCCATTGAAAGGCAGCCGGGCCCCCGGGGGCCGCCGAGCAGGGTGCCAGCCACGGCCCCTCGCTGCCACGCTGCCCTTNCCCCGTGTGCCCTGGGAGCGTCCCTTGTCCGCTGTGCCCCCCGCCACCGCCGGGGAGGGGACAGCCCCCGCCTGCCCCGAGCAGGATGGGGACCCTGCACCGTCCTGGCTCGCTGGGCGCTCGGTGCGGTGCTGGGGGGGGGGNGGGCCCCCGGGGGCCGCCGAGCAGGGTGCCAGCCACGGCCCCTCGCTGCCACGCTGCCCTTTCTCCGCGGCGGGCGAGAGCGGCCCCCGGGCACCCCCCGCACTCCCATGGCCGACGTGGGTTGCGGCCTCACACAGGGCCTGGCTGCCCCCCAGCATCGCCGCTGGCGGCTGCCCGGGATGGGGGCTGCGGGGCAGGGCGGCCGTGGCAAGGCTGGGGGGGACACCGNGCTCGTTAGCATTACAGCTAACTGCAAGGAAGCGCAGGGCACGCGTGGGAAGGGGCCGCGCTGGCAGCCCCACGGCCGCTGCCGCGCTGGGAGGCCGCGGGGCGGGGAGCCAGGGGTCCCCACGGGCGGCACAGCGTGCCCGGGAGCGGTGCTGTGTCCCAGCAGGGCGGGGGGGCCGGGGGGGGCCGGAACCCGGGGGGGCCCCGCGTGCCAGGCCTGTGGGGCTGACACCCATTTCCTCCTATTCCAGCTGCGGGAACAATGGCAGAGACNGTGCCGGGGGCTGCAGGGCGTCGACGCCAGGGCTGCACATGGAGGGGCTGAGGGTGCCACTGAGGCCTTCGGGGTGCCCGTACTGGGGGACGCAGGGTGCTGGGGTGCTGATGCTGGAGCTCTGGGGTGCCCATGCCGGGGGCTGCGGGGCGCCCGGGGCTCTGGGGTGCCGGGGGGCTGCAGGACAGCGGTGCCGGATGCCGGTGCCGGGGCAGGGCAGGGCNCGTTCCTTGTGGAGAGCCCCGACGTCACGTACAGCAAAGACTTCATCGAGGCCAAGTACACGTACAGCACCGTGCACGTCTGCAAGGAGAACGGCGTCACCAAGGTACGGGCAAGGGGCCGGCGGCGGGGGGGCTCAGCGCCGGTTCTGCTCGTCCCCACAGGTCCCCTGTCTCTGTCCCGCAGGTGCGACCATGCTCGACCCGCTTCACCTTCCGGACGGGGCGGCAGGNCTGGCAGCACCGTGGGAGCGGCCCCGTGGGCCGGTGCCCGTGGGAAGGCGCAGAGCCCCGGCAGCGCAGGAAGCCGCCGGCCCGGGGCANAGCGCCGGTTCTGCTCGTCCCCACAGGTCCCCTGTCTCTGTCCCGCAGGTGCGACCATGCTCGACCCGCTTCACCTTCCGGACGGGGCGGCAGGTCCCGCGCCTGGGGGTGATGCTGGTGGGCTGGGGGGGCAACAACGGGACGACGGTGACGGCAGCCGTGCTGGCCAACAAGCTGGGGCTGTCGTGGATGACCAAGACGGGGCGCAAGGTGGGTGTCCCCACAAGGACCCTGGCGAGGTCCCAGCACCCAGGCGTCCCGCAGGAATGGGGACGTGGAGCTCAGCTGCTCCCATCTCCACCCAAGTCCTGCACTCAGACCTCCTCCCTGCCCCTGCGGAGGTGGTCTGCAGCCCCGAGCCCCCAGTATGGGAGTGCTGGGGACCCCCCCATGCCAGTGGCTCATCCTTGCGTTCTCCATCCCAGAAAGCCAACTACTATGGCTCCCTGCTCCAAGCCTCCACCGTCTGCCTGGGCACCGGCCCTGCCGGTGATGTCTACGTGCCTTTCCGGGACCTGCTGCCCATGGTGCACCCTAATGACATCATCTTCGATGGTAGGTGGGACACGGAGGGGGGGACCCCGCGATGGGGTGGAGGACCCTGAGCGGTTGGGTCACCCCTTGTCCCCCAGGCTGGGACATCTCCTCGCTGAACCTTGCGGAGGCCATGCGGCGGGCGGAGGTGCTGGACTGGCCGCTGCAGGAGCAGCTCTGGCCCCACCTGGAGAAGATGAAGCCCCGAGCTTCCATCTACATCCCCGAGTTCATTGCTGCCAATCAGGAGGAGAGGGCGGACAACGTCCTCCGTGGGTCCATGGCTGAGCAGGTCCTGGTGGGGCGGTGGTGGGACATGGGCGATGGCGGCTATGCCACCGCGCTGATGTGTCCCCACCTTGGTGGCATCCTAGGTGGAGCAGATCCGCAGGGACATCCGGGACTTCAAGGAGACAAGTGGGGTGGACAAAGTCATCGTCCTCTGGACGGCTAACACGGAGCGCTTCTGCGACGTCGTGCCGGGGCTCAACGACACCGCCGACAACCTGCTGCGAGCCATCGAGGTCAGGGGACAAGGGAGGGGACCCGGGGAGGTGACCACACTGCCCTGCTAGTGCTGAGCCACCCCGTGTCCCCACAGCGAGGCCTGGAGGTGTCCCCATCCACGCTCTTTGCCGTGGCCAGCATCCTGGAGGGCTGCGCCTACATCAACGGCTCCCCCCAGAACACCTTCGTGCCGGGCGCGGTGGAGCTGGCCGCCCAGCGTCACGTCTTCATCTGCGGTGACGACTTCAAGTCGGGTCAGACCAAGCTCAAGTCGGTGCTGGTGGACTTCTTGGTGGGCGCCGGACTCAAGGTATGTGGGGACAGGGTGGGCTGGGGAGGGACCTGCCTGTGACGGGGGGTGACCCGCCCGCACGCCCTGCCCAGACCAAGTCCATCGTGAGCTACAACCACCTGGGAAACAACGACGGGAAGAACCTCTCGGCCCCGCAGCAGTTTCGCTCCAAGGAGATCTCCAAGAGCAACGTGGTAGATGACACGGTCCGGGCCAACCCCGTCCTCTACGGCCCCCAGGACAAGCCCGACCACTGCGTGAGTTGGGGGCCAGGGGGACACACGCGATGATGGGGGTGACGGGGCGGTGACGGGGACGTCGCTTCGCAGGTGGTGATCAAGTACGTGCCCTATGTGGGGGACAGCAAGCGCGCGCTGGACGAGTACACGTCGGAGATCATGATGGGCGGCACCAACACCATCGTCATCCACAACACGTGCGAGGTGGGTGGGGTGGCCAGGGTGGCCCCGGGGCTGGCACGTCCCCAGCGGGTCCCTCACCCTCCCCGCCCCTCGGTGCCCGCAGGACTCGCTGCTGGCCAGCCCCATCATCCTGGACCTGGCCATCCTCACGGAGCTGTGCCAGCGCGTCACCTTCTGCACCGAGGCCGACCCCGAGTTCCAGGGCTTCCACAGCGTCCTCTCCATCGTCGCCTTCCTCTGCAAGGCCCCGCTGGTGCCCGAGGGCACCCCTGTCGTCAACGCCCTCTTCCGCCAGCGCAGCTGCATCGAGAACATCCTGAGGTACCCCGGGGGTCCCTGTGCTCAGGCGTGCCACCTCCCACCCACCCCAGGGCCCCTGGTGGCACCCAAGGCTTGCAGGAGGGTCCCAGCACCCATGGGTGCCCAGCACGCGTGCGTGGTGTGTCCAGCACCAGTGGGTCCTGATGCCCAACACTGGTGGGTGCTCGTGCTCAATGCCGTTGCCACCAGGGGTCCCAGTGCCCAGCACTGGTGGGTCTCAGTGCCAGTGGGTCCTGGTGCATGATGCCCAAAGGGGCTGGGCCCAGGGCCAGGGGTGTTCAGTGCTGGAGGGTCCTGGTGTTCTGGTGATGCCCAGCACCAACAGGTCCCAGTGCAGATGGGTCCCTGGTTCCCAGTGCCTGGGGTGCCCAACACCCACAGACCGGGGTGCCCAGGGGGTCCCGGTGCCCAATGCCTGTGCGTCCCAGCACCAATGGGACCCAGTATCAGGGGGACCCAGCACCAGCGGGTCCCAGTGCCCAATGCCCATGCATTCCAGCACCGTGCATTCCCAGTGCCCATGCATTCCAGCACCAATGGGACCCAGTAT
The DNA here is from genome assembly GCA_013398225.1 of Steatornis caripensis. Lineage (NCBI taxonomy): Eukaryota > Metazoa > Chordata > Aves > Caprimulgiformes > Steatornithidae > Steatornis > Steatornis caripensis. The sequence goes on from VZSC01015623.1 coordinate 64,814, forward strand.
CGGGGGGCCCAGTACCAGTGGGTCCCAGTGCCCAATGCCCATGCGTCCCAGCACCAGGGGTTCCCAGCACCTGTGGGTCCTAGTGCCCAACACCAGTGGGTCCCAGTGCCCAAAGCATGGGGTTCCCAGTGGGTCCCAGTACCTGATGCCAGTGGGCCCCAGCACCCAGGGGAGGTGCCCAATGCCAACAGGTCGCGGTGTCCCCAACCCCGCTGGCTGCTGCCACGTGGGGTCCCGCTGCCATCACATCCCCCTTCCCCAGTACCGCAGTACCCACCCCTGAGCCCCTCCTTTTCCCCCCCCCC